>JAZKJV010004553.1:0-51443 GCA_037367405.1 Ottelia alismoides | reverse complement strand
TCCGTAGGCGTCAGCAAAATCTGTGGTTCAAGCGCGGTTGGAGCAGCGCTGATGTGCACCGATGTGACAGCGCCCGCCCGCCCGCCAGTCACTTGGCGTTTAAAGTTTCTGTGCAACAATGCATGCATGTACCCATCGCTACACGTGCGCTACGCGCACAAAAATGTCGGCATCAATCAATGTTTTGTGATGTTAGTAGAGTTGATCTGCACCTCGTGCATGGTCACGTATCGTCGGGTCTTATTGCTATGGGTGGTGGGGCACGATTGGGGGAACATGACGTCGAAATTGTACTGGTCGTTAAAGTGCGCCGCCTGCCAGGTGCCGCTCCTTGGCCTGCTTCGCCCATGATGCGCTGGGACACTTCATCCATGGCCCTGGATGGCGTTGACCGGGGATTGGTCGGGTAGGCGTTGACCGGGGTTGGTCGGGTAGGCGTTGGACCCGGAGCGGTTTCGACCACAGGTTGAAGCGCAGCCCGGGACGGAAGGGACCGCACGGGGTGGGAGATGGGAGGCAAAAGCATGAAGGCATCGCGGGGAGTGCGGCGGCGAGCTGCGGTGTGCGCCGACAAACGATGCCAGCAGGCTCGCTGCGCATGCCGCAATGCCAGCCGGCCAAGGCCAGCCTCCACCGCGACAGGCGGACAACGGGACAGGCGCTGCCGCCCGCCAAGCGAGAGCACGCGTCGCATGCTGCACGTGCGCATGCCACCCGCACGGCGCACCGTGGACCCCGGGGCTGGCTACATGCATCAACCGCATGCAATATGTTCCCTCCGTTCTGTTTGAGCCCGAAGGGCGTGGGTTGCCTCACCGCACCAAGCGCATCGGTGGCGATGGTCGTGTCTATGTCCGGGCCAGGGTACCGCACTTGCTCGTAGTAGGCGTCCATGTTGCGCGACAGGGAGGGGAAGAGGTTGAGCATGTTGCCCGTCTGCGTCTCCTCCCAAATTGATGCCCGCCAGCTCGAGGCAGGCCGACTCGCCGGCGGTGGTGCTGGCGATGAACGTTAGGGCAGCCCCGTGCACGCCGATGAGGATGCCCGTCTGCGGTGGGCATGCATGCATGCATGCACCACAGCAGGCCGACAAGCCCGAAGGTGTGGCGTTTGAGGGCACGGTAGTGCTTGGATTTCAGTGCTTACATGCACTGCATCTTGGTGGTGGGCCCACCAATCCAATCCATTCGCAACCCGCTCAGGTCACCGCTTGCCTGCTCGCGCCCGCACAACCGCAGTTAGCCACGTCCATCCGGTGGGCGCGTGTACCACCATGCGCCTGTGTGTGGCAGAGGTGATGGACTCAATCCGATCGGGAAGGCCCCTTTCCGTGGGCACAGCGGTACGGCAAGCAATCACTACGGGGCCGCCGCACAGGACCGAGGAGCCCAACCATCAGCAGGTGAAAGTATACCGCACGCCGTCGTACATCAGACGCGCTGCGAACCGCGCGAGCGCGGCAGGCCCCGCTGGATTCCACCCACACGGCACTGTCACACATGTTGTACGACAGGTATACTGTGCCGTACCTGTAGATGGTCATGAGCTGGTCCGGATAGTACGGCCAGTCCTGAGAACTCCCCAAACACCAGGTCAAACTGCACGTTGCTGTCGCGGCAGTCCGTCGATCCCTGGTCGCCCTCGTAGTAGCGGTGTAGCAAGCAGTTTTTGCTGTTCCACTCCAACACGGCTCGCTGCAAAGGACCAGGCGGTAAGCGAGCAGGTGGTTGGGGAATGGGGGTTGGGCACAGCCCATGCGTGCGCTTGAAGCTTGCACAATGCATGCCTCGTAGTCCCCCGTCGCACAGACATCTATCGCTCGCATGGTCAAGCCCTTGCTCGACCCCAACCAACAACCAAGCGCGGTGAAGCATTTGTGCAGCAGGCAGAACCCGCTCGCATTGACCAGAGACCAATTAATCGTGGTTCACCAATGAGTCCTGTTTCCACCCCGCGGGGTGACCTGCGGAGCGCTGCGCTGCGCTAGACCCCGCTGTGCGCCGCCGCGCGCAGTCTTGCACCGCTGCGGCATGTGCAAGAAGACAGCACAACGCCGTACCTGTAGCGCTACGACCACCTCGTTTTCGTTGGGGCACCATGCGCGCACTTTGCCACGCCGTCATGCCCGCGCCGCTCGTCAGCCGCAAAGCCTGCACGGATGACACAACGATGGTGCAAAGCCTCGGCGCAACGGGCGTGGCGTGGCGGGCGTGTTGTCACGGGTGCCAGCAGCGCGCAGAGCAGCGAAACCTACAAGCCATCCGTGCCTGGCCAGTGAGAGGCGTGCCGTCGTCTAGAAGGACTTCCCACAATGCTGTAAGCTCATTGTGACCCGGAATCGGTTGTTGCTAAGTCCAGGGAAATCAGCGGTCAGCTGCAAGCAGGTTCTGAGCGCGAGGCAGGGCGGGACAACCGGGCGCACTGCGTTGCAAAAGCAAGCTGCAGGCACCACATGCACCACAAGACGCACTGCACAAGCACCAAAAGGTGCAACAAGGGCACACATACACCGGCGGGAAACTCCCACCGAGCGGGGGGCGTGGCTGATGAAGGATGATATGTGCACGGTGCACGCGAATCGGCGACACGGTGGCATCAGGCTTACCTCGAGGTTGCGGCGTGACGTCCAGACTATGGACCGTCTGATGATGCGCCGGTTCGGAGGCATGGTGGTGCACCTTCGCCAAGTACGTGGGGTCCAGCTCCTTGTGAGCGTGCGCAGCCACCTGGGCACAGGCACGCGCAGAATGGCTGCCGCACGTGTGTGCATGTGCGTGGAGAGATGGGGGGATGGGGGCGCCACGGCGACAAGCGCAAGGCGACAAATACAGCGCATGGTAAAGGGCAAGAAGCAAAAAGCGCAAATCACGGCGGTGCAGCGCCCGGCGCGACCGGCGGGCAGCGCGCCGTACTGTACCGTGCCGTACCTGTGCACGCCCAGCATGATCGGCGAGAAGCACGCGGAGGTGTTGGGGTTTGGGTTCCAGGCCATGGAGTTGGTGAAGGCGTTGATGAAGAGCGCCGTGCGGAAGCAAGTGCCGTTGGGGTAGGGGTCCTCCGCCAGGTGCCGCAAGCGTACGGGTAGGAGATGGCGGCGTACGTTGCGCGGTAGCTGGCGTGCGGCATCGAGTCGGCCGATTACCAGCTGCACCCCCTTCTCCCGCACCTGCAGCCATCGGGTCGTGCACCGCGTCGTACCGCGGTTGCTAACAGCGCATTCCAAGACAGCGGCAGTGATGGAGGTTGCTGGGGCAACTTCGCTCGCATTGCGGCCAGACCCGAGACCGCAGCGCCGGCACCAGCCAACACCACCTTCCGCGGCATGCCGCGGCTGACCCACCTCTGGCAAGTCCGCCACAGCCAGGGACGTGAAGATGGTGGTGAACATCTCCAGCTCCGTGCAGCGTGTGCGTGTAGCGGTCCCGCAGGATGAACGCCACGGGGTGCTCCACCACCTTGCCCTTGGAGGGGTCACAGGCGTGGCCCACCTCCTCGTAGGCATTGGTCCTGTACGTGCGCAGCAAGGACGCATGAGCAAGCAGGCACGCGTGTGTGGCCGGGCATACGCGCGCCGAAGGGGGGTACTGGGGGTAAGAATAAGCCCCCGACACGCGCGCGCGCGCCTGGCGCAATTTGCGGACGCACAGCACGTGGGTGCACGTGCACCGAGAGAGCGGCCCCCACGCAGGTCCTTCAAGCAGGGGATAGATAAGCTATACTGGATATGTGACGTGAACGCGTTCTGGAGGTCCAGCAGTACCCGATAACACGCTCCTCGCTGGGTCGAGAACTCAAGCCCCGGCGGCGCACGTGCCCTTTCACGTTGCCCGTGCAACGGTGCCACCATGGACCGGAACCAACACTAGGTGAGTACGGTAGACGGAATACGAGAACGGCAAAAGGGCCGTACAGCCGCCTGCTCGCCGTCGTAACCGTGCCGCTGCTAATCCACGCACTGGCATGCGGCAAAACGCTTACCCGACACGCGATACGCACGTCCTCACCTTCTTATGCCCTTACCCGCCCCGCGCGCCGCCACTCACCACAGCATCATTCCACCATAGTCGGTTCTTGCGCCCTTTGGTGAGGTTGCGCTCGTTGAGTGCGCGGATGTTCATGGTGCAGGCGAGCCGCACGGCCCCGACCTTCGGCTGCGGGAAGCGGATGTCGAAGCCGGTGTTCTCACGTTGTACAGCGCGCAGGTGTCCAGGATGAAGTTGCGCGCCACGCACAGCACCTGGGCGTCCTTATAGCCGATGTGGCGCGGCATCAACGGTTCAGGTAGCACCCCACGGAAGACTTGAAGTGCTTGCCGATGGCTGTCAGTTGCGGCTGCTCCATGTCGCTCTCAAAGTAGTTGAGCGAGTAGTACGAGGAGGTGAAGGCAGGAGGCAGTGGCGGCCGCGCCGCCAGCCGTTGTGTTGGCGGCGGCGCCGCTGCTACCGCTACCCGATGTGCCCTTTGACCGCTGGTCGCTTTCTATAGCCTGGTTGACTGCATCCTGCGCCTCCTGCTCCGCTGCTGGGTTGTTGTCGTCGTCGTTGTAAACATCCGACAGGTCCTGCTGCGCCTCCTGGCCGGTGTTTGCCCACGGCCGTTTCTTGGCAGCGCCGGACTGCTGCACCAGCGTAATGAGTCGGTACATGAGGCTGCTATTGGCGGTGAGCGTGCGGCCAAGGTGCGGCGCCGCTTCGTGCATGGCACGGGTGCGCTGGCTCGCCCCCCACGCGCCGCCGCCTTCCCTACCGCTGCCCTCTGACAGCATGCGCCGCGCCGAAGCCGACGTGGCGTTGGCAGTGCTATTCTGCGCCATGGTAACATTCGCGTACGCCTGCTTGCGCGCCATCTTGCGCCGCATGCGGCTCAGCGGCGTGTGCCGCGTGACGTTGCCCAAAGTGCCGTCGCTCTTGCGGTACGCTTCCGACTTGCATAGTCGGAAGAAGTGGCGTTTCTGCTCGGCTATGAACGTGTACCCGAACCGCGCCTCGCAATCCTCTTCCAGAGCTATTTTGCGCTCGTTCATGTACATCAACCCTTCCTGTATGAAGCGGTTGACGTCGTTGTGCGCAACGTCCGCAGGCGTGATCGTGGTTCGCAGCTGGTCGTTGAGCGTGTGCTGGTGGCCGGCAGTGTGCGTCCTGTGCCTCAAGCCTCGGCTGTGCATGGCCATAACAGCAGTAGGCTGAGCTGAAGCCACGCGGCGAGCTGAAGACCAGGCATTACAGTGGAGAAGAAATGCGCCCCTTGACGCCACCGCTTGGCCCGCCCGCCAAAGCTCAGCGGTAATTGAAGTTGCCGCGCTCAAGCTAGCGGACGCGCTGCATTGACGTTGTCCCACAGCGCGATATTGGACGGTCGCCCACAGGAGTCCGTCGATCCTTGCCAAGTTCGAATTGTAACAGCCTAACACAGCATTAAACAGAGGTCACGCCCCATAGCTGGTGAAATTGCGTTTGCAGTGGGAGTTGCTCGGCCTCGCCGTCAAGTCAACTGCGCAAGTGCCAACGAGTTGTCAGTCCGCCCAGGCGCCCACGAGCATGCTGTTGTCCCAGTGGTTGTTGCGGGGTCGAGGGGTGCAGGTGGTGATGCGCAGCCTGTAGAAGCCTCAGCCGTGAGTCGCGCACTGCACTCATAGACCACCGGGTTGAGTAAGGTGGCCACGCCGGTCCACGCTGCGGCGCCACCACTGCAAAGGTGAGTCAGGCGAGGGCGCGGCAGTAGCGTGTGTACGGGACCAGGAGTCGAACGCCCGCCCAGCCGCCGCGAGCCGCGCGAGCAAGCCTGGGTCAGCACACCAATTCAGCGGGGCCTGCCCGTGCTGCTATGACGATCCATGGCCGCGCAGCGTTGACACCCTACCGCGCTCCACAGCTATCGGCCAAACCCGGCAGCCAGCACGCGAGGCACGCGTCCGTCCGCGGGGGCCTTACTTGTCCTCCCCGCGCCTTCCTCATGGCCCCACTCCGCGGGCCACCACCCTGGCCGCATCGGCACGACCTCCACGGTGCCGGCACCGCCGGCACCAGCGGCCTGGAGCGACAGCTGCCCTCCTGCCGCCGACAGCGCCGCCGACAGCTTCAGGTAGGCCACGCCGTGCCGGCCGGCGACACCTCGCACCTGGCCCACCCGCTCGCCAGACGCGGAAGTCACCACGTCGGTTCCGGGCCCAATTGCTGCAGCCCAAGGTACACGGGTGGAGGTTGCAGCGCAGCTCGAAAGCGGCAGTGAGCCACGTGGAAAGGAAGTCACCAGGCTTGTGAGGTGAACAGGACACGCGCCACTGGAAAAAAGCAAGAACGCGCGGAGCCTAGTCCACCCATCGCGAAGCAGAACATACGGGCCTTCAACCAAACCTTGACCCTCGGTGCCTGTGACGGCCCATCCCATCCCTGGCCGCAGCCTGCACACCTACCTGCACCATCGCCCCGCCGGGAAAAGCACCGGCATGAGCCGACGCCGGATGACGCCCCTGTAGTGCGTGAAGGAATTGCGCTCCTGGCCCACATAGCAGCCTTTCGTGTAGCTGACGCCGTGAGCTGGTCCGAGGTTGTAGTCTAGGGGGGCCGCTGGCCTGCACTCCAGCCAGCAGGGCGTGCGAAATGGAAGGTTGCCGTTCGATCGAGTCGTAGCGGCTCCATCAAGCGCAAACCCAAGCCAGCTCCCCCTTCTCTGCCGCGTGCACGTGCACACGTGTATAGCATGAGGGAAGGGGCAGGCGGTGCAAAAAGGGAGGGTGCCACCTCGGTGTCCCCTGCCCTAGAACTCTGTACTGCTACTTACCACTCGGTATCTCGCCGTCGCCCTCCGCCACGCCGTGCTGGTATCGGAGCTCCTTATACGCCTCCTCCGAAATCACCTGCCCGGCGCCTGCACGTGCAGCACACAGCCACGGGAAGAGGTGCTGATCAGCGCACGTTGCGCACAGACCGCGCCGCCCGCAACAAGGCAACCACCCAAAGTCCCACACACCAGGTGGAGCATCACAGCAAGTAGGTGCACGGATGCGCATCAAGGTGCGCTGTTCGTCACCACGCCTGGCGGCGCGCACACCAGACACGGCTGTGATGTACCTGGTGGGGGCCCTCCTGGCACTCCAAACCACCACCGCCCGATGGCCCAGCTGCGGAAGCCGCGGGTCAGCCAGCCACGGCCCTGCGCACCACACGGGAAAGGCACACCGGCGCCCGATACATGTAGCCTGCAGCAGCTGTTGGCTACAGCCTGTTGGACCAACTGGTGCGCTGACACCAAAGGGTACGCCCATCTTGGCTCATCGTGCAGGGCTGCGTCGGCGCGCAGGCGGTTGAGCGCTCACCGGCGGAGGGCTGCGCGCCCCAGTACGCCCAGACCTGGTGGTCGGGCAGGTGCGAGAAGGTGATGCGGCGTTTCAGCTTGTACCTGCAGCGGCGGCATGTCCTAGGTCGGTTTTCCATGCACAGCAAAACAAGACGCCGCAGCGCAACGGCATTCGGCAGCTGGGCAGGGCCACTGGCGAAGCAAAACGCGCTCTGCCACCGACCCAGCGGATCTTATGGTCTGAAAGCTATACGTGACGGGCTTGACCTGTTTAGCAGCTGCATAGCAGCCTCCCCGCCCGAGCGCATCCAGGTCAAGCAGGACGGAGCCGTCGTTCGCTGCACGCCGGCAGCACGGGACGTAAAAAACCATTCGTCCAGCAAAGCTGTTGGAAATCGTGGCCTTTGAGAGCACAGCATCATGGCTAATCACGCGGCAAGCGACCAAGTCGCATCAAGCGCCGCCGCCGCCGCCGCTGCTGCGCGTGGTGTGGGCGGCTCCAACAGCGACTCACCGGGATGCCGGTACACAAAGGTGTCATGCAAGAATTTGCCTTTGGGGGAGAGGATGGCGGCGTAGACGGGGCCACGGAAGCCTGCACGCCACGAACGCGCCCCCCCCCCCCGCACAGCCGTTATGGCTACCTTGCGCACCGCAGACGCGCCGCTGCATGCGCGAAACAGTTGTGGCAAACCTGCATCCCCCAACGGCCGCATGTCGTTCGTTACGAGACCCTGCGGCAGGGCAGCGATGCGCGCCTTGATTGCACGTTACTATGGGCAAAGCTGGACGGATGTGCCGCTGACACGGCGCCCGCCATGCCATGCAGACCTGCAAAAACCCGATGACGTTGTCGCCAGCAGCCCACACTACCGTCCGCGAGGTCAAACATGCTGCCCTGCCAGGAGCTTGCCGCCTCCGGCTGAGCATCCTGGTTTGCATCTGTTGACGCCAAGCGGGCCGCGCCGATTGCTAAACTCCCTCCCCACACAGCGCTGCAGTGCCGCCCCAACACTCCAACATGGATACCAGCGCACCGAAGCGGTGGTGTCATTGGCGGGGCCAAGGTGGCCGAACACAGCGCGGCAGGCAAGCTTGGTCAGAAAATCGTTTCAAGCAGGCTGGCCACAGGTGCACTGGTAAGACAGTGATGGTGGTCTATCGTCTGGGTTACCCACTTGAACATCAGAGTACCTGGTGATCATGCGGGTCCAGCCTACATGTTTGGTGTGGGCGCTTATCTCAATCGATTTAGGACAACCGTTACTTGTAGTCTCTCTCTTTGGCAGTGTGGTAGGTTGCGGCAGGGGGTTGCGCATGGACTGTTCCCTGCCGTACTAACCTTCGTACGTCACGTCGCCGCTTGCGGAGTTGCGGTGGCAAGCACCTGTCCACCTGCACGCTGCAAAAGGGTTGCAAAGGCATGCGCAGCTGCCCCCGTCCCTTCAATCCGTAGGTAGAAGTGCTTTGTACAGCTCGAGCACCGGTTTGCGGTGATGGCCTCGTGCAGGACAACATGCGGGACGAAACAAACACTCATGTCGCAACTGCGTTCCCATGACGCATGCCCACTCCCAGTAACCGTGCATCAAGGCCTCACCCTGCAAGTCTTTCCTTCCCTGGCGTGTATCGCCGCCGTCTCCTTCCCGGCCCCACTTGCGGTGTCTCAGCGGCGCCGTGCCGCCGCCGGTGCCACCGGCGTCGCCAGCTGAACTACAGCTGCATGGGCGACGTACGCGTGGATCCTTTCTACGGGTTCAAGGACCCGACGCGGCGTGCCCGCAAGGTGCTTACGTACCTGCATCAGGAAAACGAGTACACAAAACTGTGGTTGCGGGACGTAAGTACCATGCGCGGCCAGCTTGAGACAGAGATCACAGCGCTCCTGTGGCAGCAGGCTGTGCAGCTTGACAAGCAATTGCCTACCTCAGCTGATTCGCAGCAATGCGACGCCACCGGTGCGCCGGCCAGCCCCACGGTACCCCCGTACGACACCGTTGCCGGTGCAACGTTCCACGGTCAATACGGCTCCTATGTGTACGTCACGGTCCCAGCCAGCACGCCCGGCAGGCGGCAGCACCTGCGCGTCCCCTTGAGCCCGGTACCGGACGGGACCTCCCGGCGCCGACCGCGAGGATGGCATGCTGGCAGCAACGCAGCTGGCGTGCGAGGCGTCCCCTGGCGCCGCCGCCGGCTCGGCATCCGCACCGCAGGCCCAGCAGCAGGCTGCTGATGGGACCCCTGGCGCAGCAGGCGCAGACCACATCTCGCAGGAGCCAGGATGCCGCACGGCCACGCAGCGGCAGCCACATCAAGTGGCCGCCGCAGGGCCAGCAGCAGATGCTCACCACATCGTCCTGGACGAGTCGCAGCGGTCCGGGCCCGGGGACAAGTACACCCTGCACGCTTTCGTGCCCAGCCCTGACTTTGCGCAGGCAGCCTTTACGGAGTTGGAGGCGCCGGGTGCAGCCGACGTAGATCGTGGCGGCAGTGGCGGCGGCAGCGGCGCCTTTGCCGATGCGGCGCGCGGAAGAAGCTATACACTGACCATCATCGATGCAGCCGCAGGGCACGCTGCAGGCGCAGCCGCAGCGCAGCCTGTGTGTGCTCCTGTTACGGGCATGTCCGGCGACGTGTTGTGGCGCCTTCTGGCCAGGTGCTGTACTTTGGCCGCTGCCAGCACCGGGAGGTCTGGCGACTACGACTGCCCGAAGGTTAGACAGCAGTAGTTAGGCATCAAACACCTGCGCTCTGGTCCCAAAGTTTCGTTGCTGCTGGTTGTCGCTGCGTCTTTCACGAGTCGGGGCACGCTGCCGCACGCTGCGACAGAGTACTTGAAGCCAGAAGCCATACTGCACACGTGGGCGGGTTTCCTTCGCATGGGTTTCAAAAGATTGGGAAGAAACACTGCACACGTGTCTACGTCCGCACGTATAGATGTCGCCCCTCCCTCGCCGTGCGCAGTGTGCACATACGGCTAGAACGCGCCGCGCGCATGAGCGTTGTGGACCTGCCGGCACGCAGTCTGAGCAAAAGGGCACCGATAACCGCATGTGACTCGTGTTTGATGCGCGTGCGCGCCCCTGTCTCGTGCACCTGTACCTGCCTGATGGGTGTGTGCACCGCAGGCACTGCTGAGCTGGTGATGCAAGACCCGGATGGCCACCCCATCCAGCTGCTCCGCTGCGGCGAGCTGCTTACGGCACAGTGCTGGGGCGACAACAGCGTGCCGCGTGAAATCTGCGTTCTGCCCGACGCAGCTCAGGAGACAGCCGGATCCAGCTGCAGGGCGGCGCGTGGGGAGAGCGGCAGCAAAGCAGAGGATGTCGGCCTGGAGCAACCCTGCAGCGGCCAAGCTCGGACGCGGCCGGCCGGCCCGGTATTCTCACCGGCATGCAGCGGCAGCGGCGGCCAGCGCTGCGCTGCGCGCTAGTAGCTCGGCCGACCCAGCAGAGGCCAATGGTGGTGGTGTCATAGGGGCTGCGGCAGCGCAGCCGCTCGGCGCTGTGCCGATTGCGCTCCTGCCACGGGCGCCTGGGCGCCAGTACAGCCTGTACCATGTGCAGGGCGGCACCCGCGGCGGCCGAGGTGGCTGCTACGTGCTTTGGCTACGTGACCTGACTGCGTCAACGGCAAGCTGATACTGCTGCCGCTACTGCCGCAGCAGAGCGCGGACGGCGCCGCGCTGCGCACTGACACGCCGGGCGAACTGCCAGAGTTCTTGCCGCACAGCTCCGCCCGCCGCATCGTGCAGTTGCAGACCCGCGGGCAGCAACTGCTGGTCCTGCTGGCAGAGCTGGACAAACACGGCGTACCGTCCGGCGAGTACGAGCTGCAGCTGCTGCAGCTGGGCGACGGCCCGCCACTGCTACTGCCGCTACGGCGGCGCACGAGCAAGAGGAGCAAGGCAGGGCTGTTGCTGCAGAGGTTCCGGCACATGCCGTTCACGGGCGCAGCGCCAGGCAGGCAAGTGCCGATGCAGGCCAGCTGCCGCCGCCGCTGTCGCGGTTGCAGCAGCAGCAGCAGAAGCAGCAACGGCAGGGTGAGCCAGCGACGCGGCGATGTTGTTGTAGCTGTGTAGCTCATGGCCAGTTATCGATCAGGCCGCCGCAGCATGACCTGCTCACCGTGTCATGGCATCAAGATGGCGCTGTCGTGGCAGTAACGGCGAGCTCGCTGGGCCTGCCGCCAACAACGCAGCTAGTTCACTTGGCACAAGGGGTCAGCACCCAGCAGCAGCCTCGGCAGCAGCATGAGCAGCAACCCAGGCAGCAGCCTGGGCGAGACTGGTATGGGTCGATCAAGCGGTGGGACACTGTGGCCGACGCTGACGTGCAGGATGAGCGCCAGGCGGCGCCCAGCCCACACAGCTGCCAGCAAGGGTGCAGCGCCGCCAGCGCTGCAGCATCCACAGCTGGCGGCGCAAGGGGGCGCCCAGGAACCTCGTCGTGGAGCGTTGGTGCTCGACCTCTTCCTGGGAGGGGCCCATGCGGCACAGCATCGCCGTTGAGCGCACCTGGGCCACATCCCAGGACGGTACACGTGTGCCCATCACCTTGGCGCTGGACAGGTACGCGCGTGGCAACTGGGTCTGCCACAAGCACGCAGGCGTAAGCCCCAACCTGCCAATGGCATTTTGACGTGGCACCCCGTGGGCTGCCATGGTCCGCGGCATACTTGGTATGGCAGTCTGGCACCCCGCGCACGATACACTGTCGTTACTGGCGCCCTTGCGTCCATGTGAGCGCGAGCCAGCGCCCCGCCCCCGTCCATGCGGCGCGTAGCAGCGGCTGCTGCTGCTGCTGGCATGCGTGTGCGGCGGCTGTGCATGCGGTGTATGCAAACACGGTATCGCCCAGCCAGCGCCTGGCCAGCGGCAGCCGGTGACGCGTAGATTCGCGCTGCCGTTGGGGTCTTCCTGCGTGCGCTCAGGTCCCTGCGTCGCGCCCGGAGTCCTGCGCCGCTGATGCTGCACTGCTACGGCGCGTACGGCCTCGGGGACGACCTGTCGTACCGCCCTGATCATGCCGTACTGCTGCGCCGCGGCGTTGTCATTGCTGTGGCGCACGTGCGCGGCGGCGGCTTCCCTCGGGCCCGCGTGGTGGGAGGCGGGCCGCGGCCAGCGCAAGGCTGTAGCACATCAGGACCTGGTGGCCTGTGCGCGGCACCTCGTACGGCAAGGGCTGACAGAGCCTGGCTTGCTGTGCCTGGAGGCATCCAGCGCAGGTGAGCGTGTACCAACGGCACGGGCGGAGCGGTGCGGTTCGGGCCCAGGAACTACAAAGCCCCAGCCGTCAGCTGCAGTCAAACAGCGCAAGGGGACGTACGGTGCACATGGACGGTAGCACCGTAATGCAGCAGGCAGGGCGCCCAGGCGAGGGATGTGCGGGCAACCGGTGGGCCCGCCTACAGCTGCAAGTATCAGCGACGTACCATTCCACCATGTTGCACTCCTTCCTGGCTCCTTCAGCTGATTTAGGCCTAGAGCTGTGGTGGCATGCGCCTCCCCCCCCGGGAGGAATCCAAGACCCGTACCCCTGCGAAAACGCCGTGCAATCGTGTGCCGTTGGTATGTGTATGACTACGGGGCACGCCGCAAAAGCGGTGCTGCATGCACACAGCGACACACAGCCCGCCGCGGCCGCACGTGCAGGCGGCTGGGCTGCGGCGGCCGCGCTCAACAACGCTCCGGGCGCCTTCCAGGCAGCCGTGCTGACCGTCCCCACGCTGGACGCTCTGACGTCGCTCATTGAAGACCCGACGTACGCGCCGTACGAGCTGGGCGACGCGCGCGCCAGCGCGGCGCTGTACGGCGCGGTCAAGGCCTGGTCGCCGTACGATAACCTTCACCGGGTGCCGTGCCCAGCGCTGCTCGTGCGAGTAGGGCTGGATGATGAGCAGGTGCCGTTCTGGGACCCAGCAAAGTACGTCGCCAAGGTGCGCGCCCTTGCGAGCCAAGCGCGCGCGGCTGCCGCCAGCGGAGGCGACGCGGCCGGGGCTGGGGCGGCGGCGAAGCGGGCGCCGTCGAGAAGGGGTAGGCAGCTGCTGCAAGTGCGGCTCGGCGGGCATCACTGCTTCGAGACGGTGCAGGACGACGCTGCCAGGGCCGCATTTGTGCTGTGGGCCCTGGGCGTGGCCGCGGGGTAGCGTTGCGCGCAAGCACGGCGCACAGAAGACGAGCACCGCCGTACGGCAGCGGCGGCCGTAGCGCACGTGCAGGGGCAAGGCAGGCCGCACTCGGTCGGTCGGCCCGCTCCACAGTATGCCAAGGGCGGGGCAGTGAGACAGTTTCGCCGTGGGCAGGCGCTCTTCCGGCAACCCGGCAAGGTGAACCCCGCTAGGCATATACGCCCGCTTGCGCCCTCCAGGAAGGGCCCAGCCAGCCGCCCGGGCAGTGCGAGCCCCTGGGAGGAGGCCCCCGTAACATAGCGCTCACTGCCGGCACGTTGCCGCCCTCTCTCCTGGCTCCTTGCCTGTCCGCCCTGTACGCCAGCACACCCCGCAAAGATGGGCGGCGAGACGGTCAGGCTGTTCGTGAAGGCCCAGGTGCTGGGCTACAAGCGGTCGAAGGCCAACCAGTACAACCACACAGCCCTTCTAAAGATTGACGGTGTTGTCACCAAGAAGGAGACTGACTGGTACCTCGGCAAGCGCGTTGCATTCGTCTACAAGGCCAAGACGGAGAAGAAGGGCACGAGCTACCGGTGCATCTGGGGCCGTGTCATGCGGCCGCACGGCAACGTGGGCACCGTGAAGGCCAAGTTCGCCTCCACCTTGGCGGCTCCGTGCGCGTGATGCTGTACCCCAGCCGCGTTTGACGGCAGGCGTTTCGCGCTACTGCGGTAGCTTGATTGGACACACGATGTAACGATGCGATGGGTCTGGAGTTCATGGTCTCTCCCCGTTCGTCGCGAAAACACAGCATGGGAACGGAGCACCGAGCAGCAAACCCAGTTACCAAGCAGGGCGCAGCTTGGCCGGCCGCGGCGTTCAGCGGACGTTGCGGCGGCGGCACACAGTCGAGCAGCAGCAGCGCAGACGACAGCAGCGCGGCGCAGGCTGTCGCCTCAGCGCCACGGGCTATGCAGGTTGGTCACGGGCTTGATATCGCCGGCGGAGCGCGTGCAGGGCCCGCATTAGTCGTTGCGTGGCTACATGCACATGCCGTTGTGCACTTGCCGTTGTGCACTTGCGCACACCATTCATGCGCCTCATGGCTGCGTGCCAACCCCGGATCGACAGGCTGGGCACCAGGCGGCGCGGGCCGCCGGCAAATGCCCGCATGCCCGAGGGGTGCCTGCGGTTGTTCGGTTGCCAGCATTTCTTGGTGCGGCGCACGTTGCGCCGGCGGGCGATGGCGTTTGGGGCTTGCAGTCTTGTAGTGTAACCCGTGCGCTGGACTACGGCTGTGTACTCGCAAGTGGAGCCCCTCCCCTTGATACTGTTTGCGTGAGAACGGCACTACGAGTTGCAGCGTGGTGCGGAGGCCGTCGTGAATGGGGTGTATTTGCACGGCGCGTTGCCGCCCGTGAAGGTGTGCGCCTTCACGGCCGGCCGCGATCGAGTGCGGCGGCCATGCTGCGTTCATCTGAGTGATGTCCACGACGTCGATTGTGTTGGAGATTGCGCGGCTGCACATGCACAGCTGTTGCCACTGACACGTTCATGCTGCTAATGTGGTGCGCGCGGTGGGCGCATGGTTCGTGCATGCCGCATGAATGAGCGCGGCGGGGCCGTGGTGCGGCCTGCAGGGCCGGTTGCAGCCGGTCGTCCAGCCACCTCCCTCGTGCGCGTGCAGCCCGGGGGAGGAGGCAGCCAAGTAGCCGGAAAGCCCGGGACGGCGTAAAGCCCTACTAGCAGCGGCGCAGTCGGGGGCGCAGGCCATCATGGCGCTGCGGCGACTACGAGGCCCTCACACTGGCGCTGAGGCACTCCGCAGCCGGCCTGCTCCGTTGTGTTCTCAGGCCACGCTCGCCGGAGTCAGGCCAGGACCCGAAACAGCATCACTGGCCGAACTATGGTCGTGCAGCAAACAGCAGCATCAAACGAGCGGAGACACCAGCATCGTGCGGCAACCAGGAAGAAGGGTGCGTTGCGGAACAGGGGCGGTACTGGTACGGGCGCCGGGCCCGCAGGTCGGGCAGAGAGGCGAACAGAGCGCGGGGCCAACCGCGCGCGCGCGCGCGCAACCGCAGCTCGCATTCGTTTTCACGCCGGCGTGCACTACCAGACGCGCAAAGCGCCCCTTGCTCGGGACCAGAAGGCAAAAAACCGTGTGACAGATAAGCCCACCCAGCTGGGCGCGCGCACATAAATATCAGTGGTGGTCACGACACACAATAATCCACCCACCATCAAGTGCCGCAAGACAGCAAGCTGGGGCACCATGACAGTCCAGAGCAGCGAGGCTGCACCTCTTGTCGGCGACGAGGGGAAACCAGGGCTGGCAACAGCAGCTGCGAGAGCGGGCGGGCGCCTAGTGTGCCGCCGCCCACTTGTGTAGTACACACAAAGCTGCGCCGCTGCGCCGTACGCCGTGGTGGCGAGGAAAGACAGATATATATCACATAGGACCTTTGCTTCACCGCCGCTACTTCACACCTCGGTGCGGAGGTTCGCACCGCTGCGCCGTCCTTTGCACCCTCGCTCACACTCACCAACCCCACGGGGGAGTCACCGGGTGGTCCCTTGCGCTCCCGATTTTGGTTGCTGCTTCCGCGCTTTTTCTACGGACTCGCTGCGCTGTCCATGAGAACCGGCCGGGGGCGTATGTGGCCCGGGACTCGGTCTTTGGCCCGCCGCCCCCACGAACGAACGAGTTTGCGTGAGCGTGCAAGCTAACGTTTTGCCTCTGCGCCTTACAAAAGCCCGGCTGCACGCCAGTGGTGGTGCACAGCCCCAGGCAGGCAAGGGCCGCTTTTCCTTTTTTGTTGCACAGTCTGTTCCTTCTGGCTTCACCCACCTGGCAACACATCCGACCTTTGGCCGCACGAGGAGTCGACAGCCCTGAGCGCACCGTAGGGCAGCTCGCTCGGCGCTGCAGAGACCTGTAGCCTGCCCAGCCGCCAGCGGCTTACGCTGTGCGTTGCGGAGGGTCGCTTCCCGAGCCTCGAGGTGCGTTGCGGCGTTTTGAGGGTTGTTTGCCGCCTCTGATGCCGGCGCTTGACCACACGTGGCGATTGCGGCAGGTGGCCGGTGTGTGCAGGGGATAGTGTTGTTGGGGCACTTGGGGTGCATTGAGCCTCCAGCGTGGCCTGCGGCGCGAGGCGGGCCCCCACCCCGCCGGTTCGGGTGTGTCATTCGCCTCCTCCTCACGCACCAGGCGCCGCAACGCTTTGCCTCACGCGTGTGTTGTGTTGCTGCGAAACCGCCTGTGCGTGCAGGCTTACACCCGTCTACCCGTCACCCTGCTGCGGCCAGCTTTGCAATGGGTGAGCCGGGGCTGTCACGTGCGTGTGTGCACGCTTCTTGCATGTTGATGATGCGGAGCCTGCCTCACTCGTGGTGCTGGCTGCGCCGCCCTTGCGCAGGCCACGAAGGAGAAGTAGCGGTGCAGGTTGGCCAAGGCGGTGGCACTACTGAAGAAGTCAACTTCGAGAAGATTGACCTGGTGGAGGCCTTGGGTATCCTCAACGTGAGCTGCTGGGAATGGTATTTGGCCTGTGTCGGCGCCGTTGCCGAGACACCTAGCCGCGGCGGTCGTCACGACGCTTGGCGCCATGGGATTGGGTCGCAATTGACCAGTTGGAGCGGCCGCGCGGCGCGGCTGCGCTTGCAAACCCTTGATGCGTGCGTGCGCGCAGACCTCCACGCACGGCCTCACCAGCGCCGAGGTGGACAAGCGCCTGAAGGAGTATGGCCTCAACAAGCTTCCGGAGAGCACCAGGAATCCCATTCTGGTGTTCCTGGGCTACATGTGGAACCCGCTGTCCTGGGGCCATGGAGGCAGCCGGCATCATCGCCATCTGCCTGCTTGACTACGCTGATTTTCGCTCTGATTGTTGGTCTGCTGATCCTGAATAGCGTCATTTCCTACGTCGAGGAGTCGAACGCCGACAAGGCGATCAAGGTAAGCAGCTTCGCGCGCGCCGCAGGACAGCTCGGTGGTTGCAACCCCATGCCAAGCAACCACCTCCTGTGTGCGCAGGCGTTAGCGAGCGCTTTAGCGCCGAAGTGTAAGGTCGTTCGTGATGGCAACGTGCAAGTCATCGACGCCATTCACCTCGTGCCCGGCGATGTCATCATCATGAAGTTCGGTGACATCGTCCCCGCCGACGTGAAGCTCTTCTCCGACGACCAGAACCACCCGACCACGCGCATTCAGGATGAGATGCCCATGCAGGTGCGCGTCCGCTACGCACATGCATGCATGCATGCGCACAGGACTGGCAAAGGGTTCCGCCGCAAGCGAAAGGCTTTGGGAGAGAGGTGCGGGGCGCGGGCACGCATGCAGCGCCATGCGCTTTGCGATCAGGCGAGCAAACCCCATCACGAACCCCCTTCGGCCCCGGAACTGCAACGCAGATTGATCAAGCTGCCCTGACCGGCGAGTCCCTGCCCGCCAAGAAGTTCACTGGTGACGTTGCCTTTTCTGGCTCCGCCGTCAAGCAGGGCGAGCGCCACGCCGTGGTGTACGCGACCGGCATCAACACCTTCTTCGGCAGGCACGTGCGCATTACTGGGCGTCAACAGCGCTCAGATGCGGTGAACGATTAGTGCGAGGTCGTGCGCGCAGGCCTGGCTCCCTCTTGTCATGCAAACTTCTGCAGCACTTGTCCTGGCGCCGCCTGGTGCAAGTTCAGGGCGCAACGCGAACGGCGCGGGTGCGCAGGCTTGGGCACTGCAGCAGCGTGATGCAGTGCGCGCCAAGTAAACTGTCCCTGCGCTGAAGCAGGATGCAACGGCGATGTAGGCTACAGCTACATGCCCCAAAGCATGCACACTGCGCGCCGCAACTCTCTTTGTGCAGGGCTGCCGCTCTGATCAGCAGCACCAACAACGTCGCCAACCTGCAGATCATTATGACCAAGATTGGTAAGCACGCCGCCGTTTCCGCGGGCGTATTGCCTTTTTGCTGTCGGCCGAAGGGGCGCTGTCGGTTCGGCATCACCATGTTCGGCTGCAGGCCGCGTCCGCCGTCCGGCTCGCGCCTCGCCAATACTGTGTTGCAGTGTTTGCGTGCGGTAGCCTGGCCGTTTTGCCACCGGGCGCACCCGTTCTTTCCTCCGCGCCGCGCTGCAGGTGGTACCTGCCTGGTTACCATTGGTGTCTGGGTCATCATTGAGCTGTTGCGTCCAGTTCGGCCACTACAAAGCACAACTGCGTCAGTGGCGAGGGTAAGCCGGGCTCGTTTGCGCGGTCAGCAACCCGTTGTCGCCAGTAAGGTAAAAGGCAAGTCCTGGCCGTGCTCTTTCTCTGTGCGCAACGGACACACTGCGCGTGTGCACCTGCCTATCAGCAGTCGGACTTGCGCCGCAGGCTGTGCCGACACCGCGCTTGCTTGCTCGCCCCTGTGGCGCAGCATGGCACCGTGCCGCGCTGTTTGCGCGCAAAGCACACCGAAGCTCCGGCGGCGCCCCCTTTTGCGTCCGCGCCCCGCAGAGGGCTGCCCCACCCTGACCAACATGCTCGTCATCCTGGTCGGCGGTATCCTATTGCCATGCCCACCGTGCTGACCGTGACGCTGGCCCTGGGTGCCGCCAAGTTGGCCAAGGAGGGCGCCATCGTGGCCCGCATGTCCGCCGTCGAGGAGATGGCGGGCATGGACATCCTGTGCTCCGACAAGACCGGTGAGCCACGTGACAGGCCTGTGCTGAAGGTGTCGGCAGATGGGGCGGGAAAGTGCGTTACACCGCGGCGGCGGCGCGGCGGACGCGTGCGTGTAGGACTCTGCCGCTTGCTAGGGCGGCGCTTGGTGCGTTGTGCGTTTGGGCCGGTGCAGCGTCCCGCGCGTGCTGGTTTTTTGCGGCCAGGTCTAGCGGCCAAACCTCCATACCCGTTCATCTCCGCATTTTCGCCTGCTGGATACTGACCTGCCCCGGGCCCAACTTGCCGCTTTTCAGGCACGCTGACGCTGAACAAGCCTGAGCATCACGACTGACAACATCATGATCGTGGAGCCCAACATGACCACCAACGACGTGCTCATGTACGGCGCCCATGTCCGCCGACGTTGTGGGCGAGGAGCCGATCGACCTGGTGCTGTACAACCAGTACCCCGATGCCGCGGCCCTGGCCCAGCAGTACAAGCGCCTCAAGTGGGTGCCCTTCAACCCGACCGACAAGTACACCCAGGCCACCATGCAGGACCTCAAATCTGGCCGCGTCTTCCGCCTGCTCAAGGGCTCCCCCCAGGTGCGCTGGGCTGCGGGCGGGGCGTGGGCACCGGTGCGGTCGATGTCTTTCGAGGCTGCTCCGTACGGGTGAGGGTGAGGCTGCTCTGTACGGGATCAGCCGTCGAGTGGGCCCAGCCAGCTTGCCGAGGGTGTTACTTGCAGCTGCGTCGGCCAAACCCAAGATCCCCCGGGCTTAAGTCGTCCTTGGGCTGCTGCCGAAATTCGGGAATCGCCGAGCCCTGCATTATCATCCGCGCGCTTGGTACATGAATGGGGTCGGAAATGCAGCTACTCTTTGTCATCCTCATCCGTAATGCGCTGCGTTGTCCTTGCATCTGAGCCAAGGCGAACCGATGCAACCGCATCGGCTCTCGGCGGCCGTTTTGGCTGAGCAGGTGTCAGGACCGCCTCGCAGCTAGCCGACCGCCCGACTGGTTGTCCATTGCGTGCGCAGGTTGTGCTGCGCAAGGCCTACAACCAGGCTGAGATTGCCGACTCTGTCAACGCCAAGATCACCGAGTTCGCCAACCGTGGCTTCCGCTCCCTGGGCCTGGCCCTGGCTGAGGGTCAGTAGCCGCAAGCGGCCCGCTTTCGCTGCTGAAGCGTAGCCGTCCAGCAGATACCATACCCATAACGCATGGTACTACAGGACTGTGTGTCACCGGGCAAGCGCCAGGTCTTGCAGGTTGCGCTTGGCGGCCAGTCCCTCAAGGCCTGCCTTCAGACCGGCAGCAATTACGTGATGCCAGGTGGTGAAAGCGCATGTACATTCGATTCATGGCAGCTGCCGGAGGGAGCAGTGATCGGTGCGTCGGTGCCGCCGTTGCTGCATCCGGCGGCGCCGCCCGAGCGCCTTGCCTTGAAATGGGTTCGTGGTTGTGAAGTTCAACGGCTTGCTTTGAAGCTCACGCCGCTTGCCCTCATCATCATGTGGTGCCGCTATGCAGGCGACGGTGCCGATGGCAAGAGCGAGTACCATATGCTGTGCCTGCTGCCCATGTTTGACCCGCCTCGCCACGACACTGCCGACACCATCAAGTACTGCCAGGAGCAGGTGCGCAGCCCGGCACTGCGGTGACGTAGGCTAAGGATCGACTACACAGCTCCAAAATTGCAAGCCGCGACCCGCGCAAGAGACCCTCCGTCTGAGAGTGCATACAGCATTGTCGCTGTGCAATTAGGAGCAGCCTCTTGTAGAGCAGCCGCTCGCCGCTGGTGCCGCTCCCAAAGCACTGCCTGCTCGTCCCCAGGAAATGGTTTTGCCGCGCCTTGCCGCGCCTCCGCCTCCCAGTCCCCAGCCGTAGCGTTCACACGGTGCGTGTCGCTTATCCGCCTCACAGGGTATTGAGGTGAAGATGGTCACTGGTGATCACCTGCTGATTGGCAAGGAGACTGCCCGCATGCTGGGCATGGGCGACACCATTTTCCCCTCGGAGGTCCTCATCAAGGTGTGGGCACGTGCACGTACGATGCGTGTACGGCGGGGGAGACGGTGCACTGACAATTTGTAAGGACTAGCGGCTGCTAGGGGCACCTGCGCCTCCGGCCTCTGCTCAAGTACTGTTGCGGCTGGTGACCTGGACTTTTGGCCATGACAGAAGTGAGCATCATCATTACCGACAAATCACCACCTACAGATTTGCCGCGCCCGTCCGCACCTTGAAGGCGCGCAGCACAGGCGGACCCGTTCAGCGAGGCCGCTTGTTCAAGTGTGTGTGTGTCATGTTCTTATTAAGTGTGTCATGTTGGCGTTCCACGTCTGCGTTTGTCCTGCATCGCAGGCCAAGAACGGCGACAAGGCCTCCCTGCAGCAGTGGAGCAACGTGGTGGAGATGGTTGAGAGCTGCAATGGCTTCGCCGAGGTGTTCCCCGAGCACAAGTTCGAAATCGTCGCCATTCTGCAGGAGGCTGACCACACCGTCGGCATGACTGGCGATGGCGTCAATGACGCGCCCGCGCTCAAGAAGGCAGACGTCGGCATTGCCGTCGCCGGCGCTACCGATGCCGCGCGTGGCGCCGCCGACATTGTGCTGACTGAGGCTGGTCTGTCGGCCATCAAGACTGCCGTGCTGGGCGCGCGCAAGATTTTCCTGCGCATGACGACCTACTCCAAGTACACTGTCGCCATGACCTTCCGTATCTGCTTCACCTTTGGCCTGCTGACCGTCATCTATGACTGGTGGGTGTCGCGCATCGCGCACCTTGCGCCCGCCCCCCGCCGCCACGGCCTGGCCCTCTGCTGCGAACCCCTGCCAACACCGAACTGGTACTGCGCCAGGTTCCGGTGCGCAACAGCCGCTGCGGTGTCGCGTTGCATCGAAGCGTTTTCTGGGTAGCAACGTGAACTCGCCTCGCCGGAACACCTTGGTACTACATGCAGGTACTTCCCCACCATCCTGATCGTCATTCTGGCCGTGTTCAACGACGGCGCCATGATTGCGTTGGCCAAGGACAAGGTCGAGCCCAGCCGTACCCCTAACAGCTGGAACCTGCGCAACATTTTCCTCATGGGCATCGTGTATGGCCTGTACCCTGACCCTGTCCTCGTGGGCGCTGTTCCAAACCGCCGCAAGACAAGCTTCTTTGAGGAGCACTGCAATCTCATCTCTCTGGATGACCGCCACGTCACCCTGAAGGCCTGGTGCGAGGACTTCATCCCTGTGCGCCGGCTCGACTCTGGGCCTCAAACTGGTGAGCTTAGGTACCTAGTATGGACGTAACGGCCCCATTGTGGGTTGTTGCGACGTATGCGGTTTGGACTGCGTGGGGCTTCATGCTTCTGAGGCACCCTGATTTGCTGGCCATGAAGCCGCGCAACTGGCAGCGACCGCGGACCCCTGCTGGCTGCTCATAGGCGCCGCCGGGGGCCTCGTTACCCGTGGCTGCGGCCGTTGCGCATCCAACCTGTGCCGCGCCGTTTTTGCAATTTGGCATTAAGCTGACAGTGTCAGGAATGGTCAATGGCGGCCATCGTCTGTTTGCGAATGGAGGGCAGGCCAGCTCGCAAGCGAATCACCAAAGCGCATGTTGTACTGACATTAGTACGCGCGTGCGGGCGCAACACCAGCCGCAGACCTGTCTTGGCTTGTGCGTGCGGGCCCCGATGCTAAGAGGGCATGGGGCCTGCGCCGCCGCGCCGATTGCCCTTCGCGATAGCCGAGTCCGTTGTCAAGCCCCCCTCCGCTGCCAACCCTGATGATAACCCTTGCAGGCTCCTAACAGCAGCATCTGCGAGATCGCCAGCTACAAGGAGCAGATGGAGGACGCGAGTGCCGAGGGCGTGCAAGAGCCACCTGGTGATGGACCAGTGCATGGCCGAGCAGAAGTACGTCCGTGGCGCCATGCTGCGCACCCTGATCTACAACCAGGTGCGTGGGCGGGATGGATGCCATGATGAGGCGCGCCGCCCGCCACGCCAACGGGCTGCTGATGCACCATGGTCATCGCGCCGCAGTCGAGCGTCGGCTGCCACGACTAAATAGTGGTGAGCTCTGGCTTGCTAAATGTATTGCTTCGTTCGACGTTCCGCGTTCGCCCGCAGGTGTCGGTCTCGGGCCAGGCGCTTGTGCTGGTCGTCCGCAACCAGGCTCACTCGCTGACTCAGCTAGCTGGTCCGCTCACCTACGCCGCCCTTCGTCCCTGGCCCAGGTTCGTGCCAGATGGGGGCCGGGCCTCTGTCCGCTATGGCTTCCACAGCCACACACACGCACAACAGCGGCCGAGCGGTGACGCGGCTGCCTGCAACGTGGCGCAGTCATATCCTCCTCTGCAGCCCCGCTGCGGGCAGCCCCCGTGCGGATGTGTGTTGCATGCATGCGGGAAGATTGGGAAGATCATGCATGCGTGGTTTTCCTCTCCCGGCGCAACGCCGCTCCGCTGGTACAAGCGGTACAAGCACGAGGCACGTGCCCCGTCCTCCCCCCCCCGTACCGCTCCTTTCGACGCCTGTGCCCGTGCCGTTGCCCGCATGCATGCGTGTGCGCGCGCAGATCGTCGCGACCGTCATCTCCGTCTTCGGCTTCAACGGCTACGTGCCGCCCCGCCACCGCTTCGATAACTGCCAGTTCTGCACCTACAGCGACTGGACGGACATTAAGTTCTGGACCGGCAGGGAGGTTCCCGTCGCCCACACCGAGTCGGTCGGCACCGCTTCTGTGCTGGGCTGCGTGTAAGTGGGGAGGAGGAGCCGCGGCTGGTGCGCCTCTTTTTCCCTTGCGCCGCGGTGCCTGCTCCGGGCTGAGGACCCGTGCGAGTAAGGGCACCCTACCCGGATGAAAAGCCAAGCAATGGTCTATTGATCAACCGTGCTCGCAAGCCGTGGATGTCTGTCGTACGGCATTGGTAGGGGCGCGCATGTTTGCCAGCTGTGCTGTCTACCTGGCGTCCACGTACTCGTGCCGCCTCGCTTGTCCCGTCCCTTTCCCCTCCCCGTCTGCTCCCGCAGTGGCTACGTGCTGGTCGCCTGGATCTGGTCCGCTGTGTGGTACGTGCTGCTGGACCCCATCAAGTGGGCCCTGTGCTGGTTGCTGGATGAGGACGGCTTCCGCCACAGCGGCATTCCCCCGCAGGCCGGCCGCTCCGTGCAGCTGGCCAAGACCAGCAAGGAGCAGGCCGCCAAGGAGGTCACCGTCGCCGGTATCCAGCAGGCCACCTTCAGCAACCCGCTGGGCCGCGCCTCCATGCAGGCCCCCGTCGCCACCTACCTCGACCGCGCCTCGGCCGCGCTTGTGCCCGTGCACCGCACCTCTGAGGGCATGGTGCGCGTTTCGAACGACCCCACCAAGGCCGTCAACATTGCGCGCCGCAGCCGCCTCCCTGTTGACCACCAGCCCGTTGCCCGCACCTCTGTGGGCAAGGAGATCACGCGCGCGTGAGCAGTATGAAGCGGAGTGCTGCCGCCGCGGCTGCGGCGGTCCCTCAGGCTCGGAGACGAGCCGCGCGGCGCTGGCGGCCGCATAGTGCGTGCGCAGCATCAGCAAGGGGAGAGCGGCGCAAGTTGATTTGCGGCGCAGGCCGCGGCTGTGCGTGCGTGTACGCACATGTGAAAAGATGCATGCCAGCACTGCGACGTGGACGTGCGTGTTTCGCTGCCGAGCGGATGCGCGCTATTGCCCCATGTGGTCTGGCGGGCCGCTGTGTTTGCTGACCGCTGCCATGCGATGATCCGGACTTGTGCGTGGTGGTATGGCGCGCCTGAAGGCGCCCGCCACGGTGGAAGCGTGCGCTGCTGTTGGCCTCTTCGTGATTTGGGGTCGGCCAACGGCTGCATTCTCTTTCAGTTGGGTATGCCAGAGGTGCGGCTGCCCCTGTTGTCGCCATGCATGGGACGCAGTAATCGTTACGTTTCGTTTGCTCGTGAAGCCAAACCGAACGGCAGGCGGTGCGGTGCGGCACCCCTGGGTACCTGCACGAAACTGCTCACACTTGCTGCTAGCTCGATTCACGGGCACAGCGGAGGTGCGGCAGTTTGCGCATGCTCAAGAGGGTGTTGGGTTCAGGTTGGGTGTATGGCACTACCTCTGCGTGCCTTTTTCCACAGAGTAGTCCTATCGTGAGATGGAGCTGCGCGGTTGCCTGTGGTGTAGGTGCGCATATGCTTGCCACAGAGCAAATAAGCCGCGTATAGTGCTGCGTGCTGCCATCATCAGCCTGTGGTACAGACAATGTGCGGTCCGCCAGTGGGGCAGTTCTTGCTTGCCAATTGTCGGCTGGGCAAGGGCCTCCGTATCATGCCGCCCCAAAGCCCTGGTGCGCACGCTGGCGTGCCTGTGGCCGTTATCTCGCCGTCGAGCCGCGCGTCGTCTCTTGGTCTCCCAAGTTCGTGCTGCGCTGGCCGTCTTCGGCAGGCTCGATGCATGCATGACAGCGGGCTGACGGTGGTTGCGTGACAGGCCGCGTCAGGACATTTTGACTACATTTCGTCCCATGCTTTTACCACGCGACGTCTGCTGTTATTGGTATGACCTACCGCCGTCCGTGCCACGTGTTTGAGTACCCTGCTAACCTCTGCAGCGTGGCCTGTCCTTTCGTTCCTAAAAGGCAGGGTGACCCTCGTATTGCGACCTCAGGTATATAGTTCTTTGGCTTCCCAGTCCTCCCTACGTATGGCCTTGCAACGGCGCGAATGACGCCCCCTGCTTGCTTGTCGCTGTACCTGGACGGGGTGTATGCCCGCTGGCGGCGGCGGTGAAGGAGCGGAGAGCGTGCATGAGAGATGGGAGGAGAGACCAAAGGGAGGGTACCTCTTCGCAGCGACCACACCGCTGTAAATATGGTAGACCGCTTGTCTTGCCTGCCCCCTGCCGCGCTGCGTCCAGAGCCGTGTGCCCTAAACTGCCAGACCCCGGCGAAGAGCCCTGACCCGTAACGTGACATGCGCACCTAAGCACGCGGCGGTCCCTCGAATAGGCGCCAGGCCGCCGCGGTCCCTCGAATAGGCGCCAGGCCACCGCCGACGCCGAGCATAGCAATCATCAAGCAACCATACCGCCCATACATCACACAGGATACGGTATGATCTTCCCAAACAGGATACGGTATGGTGGGTGGGCGGGATCTTTTGCACGGGATCCAAAAGACTGGGAAGATCATACATCACACAGGATACGGTATGATCTACATATTGGCACGTGTGCAATACAGCAACCCTCAAGCTCACAAAAGCGCCTGGCATGTCACAAGGTTAAAAGCGCTTGGCGCTTGGGAAAACAGTCAACAACAGTCGGGCAGGCACTGGTGAAAAAGGTCACTGCGTTAACACGTTCCGCCGTGCGCGACGCCGCGCCCGTAGCGAGGCGACTGAGAAAACGACAACAGAACCGCCTCGTCCGCCTGGCTCCATCTCGTCATCACAACCTGCTCATGTGCAGCACAGCACTCGGCACGCCCCTGCTGCCCGTAAGGGACCGCAGCAGGCCGAGCAGGTGATGCCGCCGCGCGTAGTCGTCCGAGGCAAGCCACGTGTCGTGGAGCTGCTGCGCAACCAGCACGCGGCACGCCGGCGCTACCGTACCCGCGTCGCACTCGCCGCCGCCGCCAGCTGGAGACAGCAGGCGCACCACCTCCTGTGGTCCACCACCGCGCGAGGGGCAGGGGGTTGCAGGTAGACGGATACGGCGGGCAACTACAGCAAGCAGCAACAACAGCAAGCATTGCGAGTTTGCTTGCAACAGTGCAGTCCTACGGCTGTACAACAGCCCCTGTGGCCCCTCCCAAGCAGACATCCTGTCTCACAATGTCAGGAGTAAGGAGAAAGCTGAGCCGAGCTTGTTCTCTCGAAGCCTAAACCTCCCCGAAGGGAAGGGAAACAGGGGCCGTAGGGCCTAGACTTCTTCCCTTGGGGGCGTACGCGGGCACGGCGGGTGAGCGATGCAACGTGCAGTGCGGTGCGGTCCGGGCCGGGGCGGGGCGGTGCGGTGCGGTGCGTACTCCATCATCGCGTCAGTCACGTTCGTCTCTGCCACCCCTCTCCCACACACACGCGCGCTCTCTCTATTCCCCCACCTGCAGGGCCACGGCCAGCAGGCCATAGTCGATGTCTAGCAGCAAGCGGCCCAGCAGGACAGCCGTCCGCACAAGTAGCTCTGGCGGCGGCGCCGGCGGCGCCGGCGGCTGTGACGCGGCGGCGCCGCCGCCCATGCCGTCACCGCTGCATGCATCAGGAACGCGCTGTGCGCCGCCTGGATGAGAAGCGGCTGCGGAGCCCTGGGCAGGCGGTCTGGGCAGGGCTGCCGAGCGGCCGCCACCTGCATCAGCCCCTGGGGGGGGTCCAACCGCTGACCCGGCTGGCTGCTGTGCGGCGGCCTGCGGCGGTTGTTGGTCCTGGGGTGGCCCTTGTCGCGTAGGGCGCTCCTGGGGCGGCTGCCAACCGTGGGACCAGGCGGCGACGGTCGCCGCCACCGCCCGCACGCACCACAGCTTGCAGGGATGGCACAATGGCAACTGCGCATCACCTGCGTCGAAGAGGAACAACACAAAACATTGCAAATCCGCAAATGTAGCACAGCAATCACCGAGCCGCGTGTGAGTCCTGTGGGGCCAGACACTATCAACGCACAGACGCGGTCCACCCCCACTAGCCCGTGTGTGGCATGGCCTGCTGTCAACTCCAAAGCCTGGACCTTCTTCAACCGGACCAGAGGCATCGGGTGATCGGGCCTAAGTTGAACTCCATCGTGACCCCATTTCCTATTTCGAACCGGTTGACATTGGCTAACGGCCTTATGCCGCGCTGCCTCGTGCCGTGGTCTGGCTGGCTCACCTGCTGCAGGCCCATGGCCAGGCCATCTACATGCGCAGGGCTGCATGGGGTCTGCGGCCAGCGAAAGGCGACCGCGGCGCGCACCGCGTCAGTCAGTCAGCCAGTCAGTGAGCGCGTCGGCCGGCGCAGGACGGAAGGGCACGCGTCATGGCGCGGCCAGCACCGATGTCTTTCGCCTGTCCCTGTGACAAGGCCGCTGCGCCGCGGCCTGCCGCGTTGACGGCGTCATGCTGCGGCGATGGCAAGCCAGCAAGCGCGTCGCTCGGGAAGCGCGACACACGCTGTTGGGTGAATCAACGCACCACAAGCGCACTGCAGCCAGCACGTGTATGATGGTGGTGATGGTGGTGGTGATGGTGATGATGGTGTCACGGCTCCACCCGCGCCACGCCCATCCTGCATGTCGTACCTCCAGCGACCGTTGCAGGTAGTACGGCACCATGGCGCAGGCCAGCGCTATCCGGTCGTCCCCTTCCTGCTGCTGGGTAGCAACATGCTGCTGCTGCCGCTGAGAGGCTGCGCTGCCCTGTTGATGGCGCTGCGCTTTGCTGCCCGGGTCGCCGCCTTGGTCGCCCAGCAGTGCGGCTAGCAGCGCGGACCAGACCGCGTGCCCCACGGCCACGATGCTGTCAGGGGCACGCTTCAGCAGCAGGTACACGAAGGGCAGCACGCGCGTGGCGGCGGCCTCCACGTCGCGTGCGCGGGGCACGCAGGCGGCCACCAGCGGCAGCAGGAATACCAGGCGGGAGACCTCGACGCCCCGGGAGTGCCACTCGCCGGCCAGGCCGGGAGGCTCGGCAGCACTAACCGGGCAGATGCACGCCGACGCGCCCTGCAGGCACCGAACGCGGGCCGGCCAGCCATAGCGGATAGCGGAAGCGGGTGCAAGGGCTAGGAGGATGCGCACGGCTCATCGTCGCCAAAAATCTACCATCGCCAACGTGCCCGTTTCCGTGGCCCCGCCTGGCAGGGTGGGGGCTAGCCGGTCCAATGACGCAATGCCGTGGACACAACAAGGATGGAGCGTGTCTGGCGTGCAGTTCCAACATCTTCCTCAACACGTACCTCGTCGCCGTGCTGCAGCAGCGCCGCGCGGCGCGGTTGCTGTGGTCGGCCTGGTCCCGTACCGAGCACCAGCGCGTCGTAGCAGGGCAGCAGCGCCAGCAGCAGCTGCGCGGCGGCGGGCGCGTCACACACGGCGCGCGCGCTGAGGCGCGATACAAGCTCGCTGTACTGCCGCAGGTGCTGCCCGCCGCAGAACTGCACGTCAGCCAGCACGCCTAGCATTGCCACGGCAGCGGCGGTGTCGCCGTTGGGCGGCTCCGCGGCGGTGCCGCCGCCCGCACGTGCATCAGCAGCAGCAAATGCGTGGTCACGGCCGGTATCGGAGTCGGGGTCAGAGCCATAAGCACTAAGCCCCCTGCTTGCCGCTGCTCCTGATGGTCCAACTGTGCCTGCTCCACCAGGTTTGTGGGTGAAGAGGCAGCTCCTGCGCCTGCATCGTCTGCGCCGTCGGGCGACGATGGCGCGGGCTGCGGCAGGACTGCACCGCGCCCGGCCCCTTCCTGGGCAGCAGCAGCTGACGATGAGCCCCGAAAGGCCGCGCCTGTGGCCCAGCCGCGCAGGCGGCTGGGAAGGATTCGGCCGCAGCCCACGGCCGCCCATAAAGCCCTTTGCGGGCTGCTTAACAGGTTGCATGCGCCTTGTCCGTCCGACTGATCGCCTTGGCTTTCGGCGTGGCCGTGGCCGTGGCCGTGGCCGTGGCCGTGGGGACCCCCCGGCCTCCGCTGCACCACCGCTGGGCCCTGCGGCCCACTAGCGCCGCCCCCGTTCTGCCCGCCCGCCAAGGAGTCGCGCGCCTCTAGCAGCGCCAGCAACACCGCAGTGACGGCCGCAGATGTCTTTTCAAGGGTCTCGCGCGACGCCGCAGCCGCAGCCTGCGGCAGCGCACCCAGCCAGGCCTGATCCGTGGGCCGCGCCGCCATCGTGCCGTACCGGAGGTGCAGCTGGTGCGTAGCTGCGGCCAACTCTCGGATCAAGGCATCCAGGGAGGCAAAGTCAAGGCACGGCAGGTCCGTAACGGCATCCATGCGGCCAGGGAGGCGCGCAGACCGCCGTACGGTGTCTACGACGAGGCTTGCCAGGAGGGGGGCGTCTTTGGCTAGGGGCGCCTGGGCCAGCGACAAGAAGGCTTGGCCCGCCGCCTCCGGCGGCACGCCGTTGGCTGCATCGTTGAGCAACGTGTTGACGCTGAGAGACCCCAGGAAGAGTGAGTGCAGCGCCCAAAGCGCGGGGCTCGGCCGCAGCGCGTATGGCACAGGCCCGGTGGTGGCGGCGCCAGCTGCAGCGACGTGCCCGGACGGGTGCGCTGCCGATGAAGAAGCCACTGATGGCAAATCAGGCAACAGGGAGGCCGTAGCAGGCTGCGCCTTGATGCGGGCCCAGCAGTAGCCCGCTGAGCAGCTGAGCAGCAGCCGGGGCCCAGACCCCGCTGCTACTGCGGACACCGCCTGCGCCGGCGGCGGTAGCAGCGGCGCCCACCACCGGCCGCCGTGCAAGGACGAAAGCGTAAGGCCCGGGACGTGCGCTGCCAGCGCTCCAATCGCCGTCACAAGGGCACGCAGCCCAGGCTGTAGCAACTGCTGCAATAGCGGCTGAACCGCTGCGGGTTGCTGGCGAATCTGTACGGCGGCCCCCTCTAACAGCCCGCCGGCGGCGGCCACCGCCGTCGCAGCCGTCAGCCAGCCAGCGCCATCACCAGCAAGGTGTACGGCAGCGGCGCAGTAGAGTACGTCGGCAGATGTCGGCGGCCCGGGCCTTGCTTGGAGGTGAGCCAGGGCCTGCGGCCCCGCAGCCGCTGCAAGCACCTGGCCGCACGCTTTGAGGCTGTCACTGATGGTGATGGACTGTGGCACTACGCCGGGCGGCTGGCCGGCATGCCCCGTGCCAGCGTGCCTGAGAAGCAAGCGCAGCGGAGACCAAAACAACAATGCTCGAAATGCAGCGGGCCGGTTCGGGTACGTTCCGTCTCAAGCAGTCGAGGCAGCTCAGCAGGAACCGTGCACCGCTGTGTACTCCTTCAACAAGTACAGCTACAAGGACTGTGAGAAGTGTGCACGACATGGTGGTTAAAGATGCGTAGGCTGTTGGAGCAGCTCCTACGCCACCCGCACCACTATAATGCCCACCCCGCCGCCACCACCACCGAGGCATTCGCCAAGCAAGTACTTCAGTTGTCCGTGTGATCGATCCACTCACTCAACCCCCTCCTGGAGCCTACCGTGCGGCTGCCCGCACCAATGATGCTCCCCAGAAGCTGCAGGCTGCTGTGCAGGACGGCCAAGGCCGCGCAGCTGCGCTGTATGGAGGCGGGCGAGCGGCAGGCCTGTGTCGGCTTCCGCACTGGCTTGGCCACAGGTCAAAGGGGTGTTTGCTGGGCCTGGCGCTGTGCTGCGCAGCCCCCCGCCGTCACTGTCGCCGACCACGCTGGCAGGCCTGTGGCTGCTGCTGCTGCTGCGTACGGCTTCTGCGCTGGCTGCCGTGAGGTGCACGGCGAGGGCCTTTGCTACGGCCCCCAGCAGGCACGCCACGACCCACGTGACGCGCTGCGCGGCGGCCTGCGCAGCATAGCACAGCACAGCCCACGCAGCGCACATGGAGCAAGGTCAGAGCCGTACAGGCCGTACACTCAACCGATTCTGTGCGACAGCAGTCGCGCGCGCGCGCGGCCGCGAGCGCCCGGCCCGCAGAGCCAGGACCCGTGAACGCCTTGACGGACGAAATGGTGGTGGTTTGTGGTGCCAGCATACGATACACGGGCACGCGCTAAGCAGCACCATCATGCGCTTGTTGTGTAGCCCTGGCGTGCTGTTGCATTGCTGCGAAGCGCAGCTGCGTACCATCTGCCCTTCAATGACCAGCCGCGCCGCCGTACAGACATCCTCCAACACCACAGGGCTCAGCAGCTCCGCAGCGGGCGGGGTGTGCACCAGCGCAGTGCACAGGGCGTCCGTGATGTCCGCTTGCATGGGCGGCGGAACACCTGCCCGCCCGCGACATGCGCAGTGGAACGAACAAAGGGGTTGTTGTCCAAAAAACGTACCCCGCACTGCGCACGCACCGCGACGATCGGATGTGTCCAAACTGTTGCAAATTCGTGCTGCCTACGGAGCGTGCAACCACGCCTCCCAATGCGTTGTGGCGACAGGGGCATAGCCGGCCGTTGCGCAATGGAAATTCGTACCCTCGAGTCACCCGCTTTGGGGCTGATCGGCTCGCTGGACGGCGGTGGCAGTCCGCATTGCACCTGTAGGACGTGCGTACTACAGCTGATACATGCATCCCTTCCATGCGTGAAGCCTGCACAGGGGAGCCCTGCATGTTCATTTCGAAGCCCTTACCCCAAAAGGCGACCCCTAGGAGACGGCGGGGGCGACGCGAGGCCAGTCCAAAAGGTGCCCTTCGGCGCTGCCGCGCGCCTTGGCAGCGATCCATGCTAGCGTTGCATGGAGCAATTGGAGGTCGGTGCCTGCTGGTAGCGACACGCGGGGCGTCATGACGGCCGTGCGCATATGCTGCATCGCTGTTGCCCTGGAGCGGCGCACGGGCGCAGTCATGGCGTACGATAGGGTCGGCCGTACGCACCGGGTACGTTGGGCCGCCGCTGCACATGCACAGCCCAGCGCGACAGCAGGTCTAAACTCTGCGCCCAGGTGTGCTGGCCATGCTCCTGTGTCGCCGTTGCGCGTAGCAGGCTGACGAGCTGCGCTGCCTCAATACTGCTGACCACGCGCTTGTGCCTGGATTCGCCGATGAAACCTTGTTAGCCCCAGCGCTCACGCTGGAGGAATACGTGCCGGCCAAGCAGAGTATATCTACCTGTCCTCCCAGAGCTGCTGGACTTGCGCTGCTGTGCTGATTCGCTCTTGAGCAGCCGTACAAGTCGGAGGGCTACCTCGTGGGGCCATGGAAGCTCTCGGGCTGCGCCTCTTTCACTTGTGGCAGCTGGTACACGCAGTCAAAGTTCTTGCAAAACCAGTCATAACTCCGCGCTTGAAGCGCATCAGGTCTCGGCTGTGCAAACCCCCACTTGATTGGATGTTGCAACGCCGTGTGCCCGGCGCCCAGAAAGCAAGGGCGAGCGCGAGCAGCCAGGAACCTTTCCAACAACAACGAAAAAGGCACGCCCGCGCGGGCGCGCGCCCCCTTGATCTTTGCCGTGCGTTGCTTACAAACGACGTTGCTGACGTGGCAGTTTTTCCGCCGCCACGTACGGCAAGTAGCGACGTACGTCGACGTCGACGTCAACTACGTCGACGTAGCCTGGCCGCACAGCCTTCTCCCGCCGTGCCAGGCTATGTCGGTGCTAGCGGTAGCTCCCCCATAAGAAGTTGCCGCCTGCCGCGGGCTGACAGACTGGCACCGCCGCCGCCGCCGCCGCTGCGATGCTGCTAGCCATGACATCTCTTGGGCGTACATGAACTCTGTCAGCATGCGTTGACCATTGTAAGCCTTGCGCAGAGCCAATGATATGCAACTAGTGAGCCTGGGGAAAGGTAGGCCCGTAGCGCGGGACTCTCAACGGACCTCCTTACTGCTCAAACACGCCCTGCCGATTGCAAGCAGTTGCAAGGTCACTTGAAGCAGTGTAATGTTACGCAGCGCAACTGCCGTCCCTTTCCCCAACAGCGCTAGTCTCGCAATGCTTGTACTGCGAAGCCTCCAAACACCCAACAACAACAACAACAACAACAACAACAACAACATGCGTCCATTGGTTTTGGAAGGCACCGTCCTCCACGTAAGACGACAACCTCACAAGTTGCTGTGATAACTTTGGTTGTGTCACTGCCCTCGCGTCATGATTATGATGGCATCACGCTGTGTGTTCTCGCTGCGTGCGCTGTTGTTGCCACTCGCAACCATACATCTCAAGTCAGCAGCGCTCTTTAAGCATACCATATGCCCAGACATGCGGGACATGCAAATCACCAACGCAATGCGTACATGGGGCCGTTGCCGACAGCAACCCCGCACACCACGATGGGCTGGCGGCTGGCCCAGCCCTCCGCTCGTCCATAAACCCGCCATATGGCACTCCACGCCGTCCACGCTGACCCATGCACCACAGCATCACGGAAGCGCCCTATTGGCAGTGCAGCATCACAAGCGCCCTCCCCATGGCCAAGCCGCCCCATGGATAGCGGTGCTCATGGCCTCTGGCGCAGTTGTCACTCATCACCCCACGTCTCGGCCCATCAAGACGTTGATGTGCCTGTCCGCACTCTGCCCAGTTGCTGTAGCTGCGCTTATTGTCCCGTGGCCGCGCTTGATGTTGCTGCCTCGCTGCGCGCAAGGCCGTCCACCAGGCGCAGCCGCTCGCCCACCGTGGCGTGGGGGAAATCGCGCTGCAGCGCCGCGTGCAGGTCGCCCAGCCGTGAGGCACCAAGCCGCTGCAGGCCCTGCGGCACGTGCACGGCGCACAGCGCAGGCAAGGGTGCGAATGCAGCGGTGACGAACAGCGCATGGCATGGCCAGGGGCGCTGCACTACTGCGGAACGAGTACGTACGGCACGGTCAGAACTGCGCACTGTTGCGGGACAAAAGTCTGCAGGCGTGCGTGCGCCAAAGGGCCGCCGACGGTTACACTTAAATGACATAAATGTGCACTGAACTCAAAGCGGCAGCAGCCCTCACCCTCCGTACACGCATGCCCAATCGCGCTCGGCTTGTCGGCGCAGTGCTAACGCATCAGTCTATACCGTAGTGACAAGCACGTTTCGTGATATACATGAATTTCGTGGCGTATGCCATGAAAACTGCGACGAGATTTATAACAACTGTTTGACTGGTTCTTCGGCCACGAGATGCGTGTCACGCCCTGCTCAGGAAGTGACCTCCCGGGCGTTGCTATAAGGCAAAAGCGCTGCGCGTGGCCCCTACTTGGCCCCAACGCTCGCCTATCACGCTTAGGCGTAACTGTGGCATCGGCGGCGGGGCCTGGCACACGACAGGGCCGTGTGTTGCATCTGGCAGGCACCCAAAGGCTTTGGAACGCACTGCAAGGCAGCGTTTGGTTGTAAGCAGACAGTGAACAATGTGTGCTGCAGCTGCACTGCGGCGCGCCGCCGCGGGGCAGCTGCAGCGCAGTGATGTGCGGTAGATGCACGCCACGCTGTGGTACATGCAACCATGGGAAGGTCACTTCGAAGGCGCACGGCGCGGCTGAGGCGTTCTTCGCCTGTCTGGGTTGACGTCTGCACCACAAGGTGTTGGTAGCACCCTGTACAGTATACCCTCAAGTGTACAGCTATCCACGAGGGCCTGCGCGCGCAGAAACAGGCCTGGAAATACCCGCTTTCAACTGCCACAAACTGCATGTTTCTCAGTTTAAACCATTTCCCGAAGGCGCCGTGAAATGCCTAATCCACGAATAAGTTCATGGTGCTTTTTGAGGGCGCCAGGAAACCTCGTGTCACGAAAAGTGCTTTTCACTACGGTACGTGCCGCACAGTACAGTACACATGCTTGTGATTGACGCCCGCCCGTCGCACGCACGTGACGGTGCGCGCCCACCTTACCCTCTTCCTACCTGCAGCGCCCTGCCGTCGATGCCCTGGCTGCGGAAAGTCGACACCATGCCCTGCCGCCGCAACGCCAGCGCATCAGGAAGAGCAGGTTTCGCGAGCTCGTTGCTCTGTCTTTTGAATTGGCCGTGCATTACTACGACGTTACAGCAAGGCCGCAAGCCGGCCACCGGGGGAGCGGCGACCGCATGCCGCAGTCAAGCAGCGCGCCCCGCTGGGCAACCCCCTTCGGTTCGCCAACCGTCGGCACTGGCGCCCCGTGGTCGATTGCACATGTATGCGTCCACCGCACAGCATTAGGATGCATAAGACCTTGATGGCAGGCAGGCACAGATCGGTACCCACGGGGGTTTGCACGTGCCGTACAGCATTTCGGCCGCAGACACACCCTCGCAGCCCCGCCCCTTGCGCGTGTGCGCACCCACCTCACAGCCGATGCCTTGCAGCCACGCCGCAACCCGCTCGACGCTCCAAGTCGATACCGCGTGACCATCGCCCACCACAGCCGCAGCAGCGGCAGCGGCAGGTGCAGCGGACACGGGTGCAGCGGCTGCGGCGGCGGCTGCAGCCTCCGCCGGAGGCGCCGGCTGCGGCGGGGGTAGGCTGGGCGTAGCGGCTGCGTTGCTGCTTGCGTCCTGCTCTGCGACACGCCGAAGCTGACACAGAGGGGCCTGCATAGGTGCCCCGGTGCCTCGCATGCGCTCCTGCTGCTGCTGCTGCTGCTGTGGCCCCGGCGGTTCCAATTCCCGCACAGTGGACGGTAGATTAATGCGCGCCCGGCTGGCAGTAGCATTGGCATCAAGCGCAGTAGCATTGGCATCAAGCGCAGCCGTCGATGCCCCCCCGGCCGGCGCTGAGGCTGGGGCCGTGCAGCCAGCGTGGCCTCCCGTCGTGACGGACGTCGCCGAGCCGAGCTGCGCATGTGGCGCAAGCGAAGGCAGGCTAGGCCCCCGCGCGGCGTGAGGTACCGCCGTGAAGTGTGCCGCCTCTTGTTGGGACAGCGAGTGGGGTAGCGCCGCATGCTGCTGCTGCTGCTGCTGCTGCTGCCACTGGCCCCACTGCTGCTGCTGTTGCTGCGGCTGCGTCAACTCCGGCTGGCGCTGTGCTGGCGAGGTGGCCCGCGGCCCAAGCATGATGATGGGTGTAGGGAGCACCAGCTGCGCGTGCTGCTGCTGCTGCTGCTGCTGCTGCGAGGAGCTCACGACCATGTGGCGCTGCAGTTGCAGCGAAGTTTGATGCGGCGGCAGGGTGACGTTGGGCTGCGTTCCGTTCAGCGCTGGCACCAGCGCCGCCGGCAGAGCTCCCTCCAGCTGCACCGTCTTATTCGCCTTTGCCTGGAGCAACACTGGCGCCGCAGGCGGCAGCTGCGGCGGCGGCTGTGGTGTAGCAGGACGTTGGTGGTGCAGCATCGCCGGCTTCACTACAGGGCCTGCGCGCGCAGCCCCCTCCGGCTCGGGCAGCAGCATATATGTGGTGCCCGTTGCGGCTCTGCCGAGACGCACGCGCGCCAGCGGCCTGCCGCTCCCATCCACAAGGCCTATGGGCACCTCATAGCCCCACTGGCCCTGCCCACGCTCCGGTACAGCCGAGGGCTGGCTACAGGGTGCACGCTGCGGCCGGCTTTCGGTAGCTGCGCCCCAGCAGCGAGGGGTAGAGGTTTTGCAAGTAGCGACTCGTTCTCTAGCGGCGAAGAAGGCCCACTGGCGGATGGGTGGGCCGGCTCCGCACCCACCCCGTCGGGAGCCGCGGAGGGGGAGGGCGTGGGCTGGGCGCTGGGAGGTTTGCTGGCTGTAGCTCCGGCTGCAGGGGCGGCACCGGATGTTGCCAGGGCTGCCGGGTTGGGCTCGGCCGTAGCAGTTGAGGCCGCCGCCGCCGCCGTATGCGCCGCCGCCGCCGCCGCCACCTTAACAGGCGAATAGGATGCGGCAGCAGCTGCGCCAGCAGTGCCTTCTGGCTGGTGGTGGTGGTGGTGGTGGTGGTGGGCGAGCAGCGTCGGCTGCCGCATTGCCGTGCCCGTGCCACAGCGCAGCCCTGCCCCTGCCCCGGCTGCCGCATGGCCGTTGCCCACCGCTTGTTGCGCAGCAGCTAGGGCCCCAGAGTCGTCCCCCTCCCTCGAGACGCTGGCGCCGGCTGCTACAGCTGCAGGTCCCGCATACGCTCCCTCCCAGCCCGTTGACCTGGCCCATACCGCTGCAGGGCCGCTACAGCCTGCTGGCGCTGTATCGGCTGCGGCTGCGGCGGCGCCGGCCGTTGCAGCACTGGATGCCGGGGGCCGCGTCGGCGCAGAGGGGCACAAGGGTGCGCGGCGCAGGCCCGCCTTACCACCGCTGCGCTTCATGGTGGGGTGACGTACGCCAATGCTCCAGGGGGCCGGGGACGTCCTGGCCGCGCCGGGCCACAGCCGGCCTTGCTGCTGCTGAGCCTTGCGGCGCGTTGACATGTGTATGCTCTGCTGCTGCTGCTGCTGCTGCTGTGAGTCCGAGCTAAAGCGTTTGGTGGCTGCAGGCGCGGCCGCCGCTCCTGCTGGCGGTGCGCCCAGCTGTGAGGCGCCACCGCCAGCACGTGCCCCAGGTGCCGTCCTGTGTGGGGCATACTCAACAGGCGTGCACTTTCAGTCAAGCCGAGCCGGTGGTAACATGCAGCGGCTGGGCATTGTGGACTGCGGGTCCAAGCCAGGGGCTGATAGCTTGGCCACCACCGCGGACCGCAGAAGCCGCCATGGCTGTGCAGCAGCCTCTGCAATGGTTGATGCCACCAACCATGGCCGCTACAGCAACCAGGCCACCGCAACTACATCCCCATATCCCGGAATTCGGGACTGGCGTCGACGTCAAGGCCAAGGCTACTGCGAAAGGCTGGTCCAACAGGCCCTGCATGCAATAGCAAACCATCTTCGGCTCACCGCTGTAGTGGCAGCGTCGACGGCAGCGACGGCTGTAGCAGCGGCTGTGGCGGCGGCAGTACGGCGGTCAGCTGTAGCAGCGCCATGATGGCGTCCTCATGCAGCTCCTCGTCCTTGAAGCCATGGCTGCTGCTGCTGTCACGAGTGGGGCATAGCCTGGGCAGCGCACCAAGGAGCCCCGCAGCGACGCTGGCCCTGCCCTGGCCGTGCGCCTGCGCCTGCGCCTGCGCTTGCGCTTGCGGCTGTGCCAGGATGGGCGCCAGCTGCTCTGCCATTGTAGCGTGCGGCGGTGGCGCACTGTCAGCACCTGCTGAGCTTGCTGCATCGGAGCCAGAGCTGCCGACGGCAGGCGCGGACGCAGGCGCAGACCCTGGGTGTGCGCCTTTCGCCACCGCCACCGCCGGCATCGGCATCGGCAGCCGCGCGACGATGGGACGGCTGTTCGCTTCAGGAATGCGTGGGCTCATGGGCATTGCAGCACGGCGTATGCCTCCTCCTTGCAACGCATGTTGTTCTGCCGGATCCTGCGGCAGCCCAACTGGTTCTGCTGCAGCCGGAGCAGCAGCCGCAGCCGCCACTGCCACCAACGCTACCGACCGTTGTGCCTCGAGCGTTGCAACCTCGGCGGTCCGTACGTAGTCGTGGCAGTGCGCATCATCAGCTGGTGCCCCCGGATCCGCCTCCCAGCGGTGCACAGCCGCATGTGAGCCGTCACCCGCACAAGCCTGCAGCACTCCGAGGTGCGTCCCGCCGAGGCACCGTTGGGGCGCGGCGCGGAGAGCATCGACCGGCAACGGCGTTGTCGGCGGAGCGCGGCCGGCGCCAGGGGGCCCGGCGGCGCGCGCCCTCGTCTGGCAGCGCGTCGCGAGCTGCTGCCGACCTGAACGGGGCGGCCCCGGGGGAGCGCCGCGTGATGACGGCGATGAGGCAGTCGCAGTGATGCGCCGTTCGGAGATGCCGCTGGCACCGGCGGCGGCGCCACTGTCGCCGTCGAGCATCGCAACGTCCTCTCCACCGGCTTTGCCCTGCGTTGCATACAGCCAACCAGCAGCCATGTGCCCAAGCGCGTTGCAGGACTGGGTGGTAAAGCCTGGCGCGGGTACTGTCTTTGTGGGCAGGTGCGCGCACGGCCTGCTCGCGTCGCCCCTGCCTGCCCAGCGCAAGCGCAAGCGCAAGCATCCGTCTATACAGCGACGGAACGGGGAAAAATCAAATGAAAAAGCTGTGCTGGGCGCAGCGCTCCCCTCCCTTCGCGGCGCCCCGCCCACTTACGGGGGACTGCGAATCGGCCCTACATAGCAGCTCCTGCAGCTTCAGCCCAGTTGCGGTGCGCTTGCCGTAACGCCGCCGCTTGGTCTGCCCCGCCCCGCCTTCTTCGTCGTACGCTGGCGGCGCCGTGCGATTCCACCGAAGGCCGCACCTGTTGTTACCGTCATCCCGGTGCCGAGCAGCACGAGCAGGCGCAGGAGCAGTAGTAGCAACATCCGCAGCAGGGGACGGGTGGATATGAACCACACTGCCTTGCCCGCGCAACCAGCCAACGCACTGCTGGCCAACCCACGTGCCACAGCACGCTCAAGGCCCTGAATAACGCGTCTGCAAGGCATCCAACCGCTCTCATTGTAAGCAAAAGACAAAAAAGGGGCAGGCCGTGTACCTTTCACTCGGCACGGACCGTGGCCATATGCCCAACTCGCACTGCTGGCTTATCCCACCTATGCGGGAGCGTGAGCGTGCACCTCATGTGCAGCGGCGTGCGTCCGTCCGTGGGGTACAAGCCCAGCCAGGCCGCCACGAATGCAAAAGGAGCCTTGTGCGTACGTGCGCACCTGTTGCAGAGGTTGACAAACACCCCGGTGTCCTCGCCGCTGGAGTCCTGCAGGTGGGGATTCAAAGAGAAGTAGCACGGCGTTCGGCGCTGTACGGCATGCGCTTGCTTGTCAAATGACAACCTGAGACGACAGCGTTTGGGGATGGCCACGCCGTTCGCGGCGAGCCGCAGCGTACGGCATGCGAAATCACGCGTGTTGGCGTAACGCCACGACCCCACACGACGATGGCGTGGGCAGCATGGAGTTGAATTGCTGCCGCAGATCGGCATACGGTTGCTGCAATTTGGGGGTGACAATCGGCGCCGCGCCATCCGAGGTGGCCGAATGCAGCTGCATCCCTACGCGCCCTGCCCTGCGGCCGTCCTGTCCTGGTGGCGTACCTTGAGCGGCCAGCCCCTGCGCCAGCAGCCGTGCGTCGCTGTTGTACCACACCAGGCGCACCATGTCGACAGCTGCGGGTTGGTGGCGATGAAGAGGGGCGTCGCAGAGCCGCCACCGTTGGGCCCCTGGACAGTGCAACAGGGCGGGCGGCAGCAGCGGCGAGGTAAGCGCAGTAGCAGCAGGGCAGGTGCACGGCAGGACCATGCGCCGGCCTCCGTCGAGGTAGGTACAAAACTGGGATTACACGGCTCGGAGCTCCATGCCCTCATTCATGAAGGATGCTGGTGCAGGGCGTTTGGGGACATCTCCGTCTTATAGCAGCACTCGCTCGTTGAAAGTGCCCATCCTCCTAGGTTGGCAACACACCTGCTCCTTTTGCAGCAGCTGCAACAGCGACGGCGATGGGAGCGGGTCGCACTGCGCGGTGCGCTGGCTGCTGGCCCCGGGAGACCGAGAAATGGGCCCGCCTGGGTGCTGCGGCATGGCCTGCGGCACAGGACCTGTTGACGGTGGCGGCAGCAACACCGTCTGCTGTAGCTGTTGCGGCTGCGTAAGGCCGTGGCTGCTCGTTGGCTGGCCTGGGTTGCACGCTACAACGTGGTGCCGCTGTACGATTCTTTGTCTGGGGAGGCATCGCGCAGCCTCGCTGCCCATTTGGTGCAGGCTGGGCGATGACGGCGGCTGGGATGCCTCCGAAGCAGAGGCAGCGGCGGCGGCGGCGGCGACGGCAGCTGCCCGGGCCCGCGGAGCGGCCCGTGACAAGGCTGCCGCCGCCGCTGCAGCTGCCGCCGCCACAGCGCCCGCGTCATCGCCATACGGCGCTGTGGCGTTGGCCTGCGCAGAAAACGAGAAACGATTTGATGCAGCAACCAATTGGCCCGCCGTTGAAACACGCCGGATCATGGATGAAACCCTGCAGGCAGGTGATCTGAGTTGTCGTACGACGAACGCATGTCGGCAGGACGGGCAACGCCCGCCCTACGCTCTTCAAGTCCATAGCCACGCTGTTAGTACAGCTATGCCACCCTAGCTGGCTGATTGCAACTGCGTGAGGCAAGAAAGTGTTTCGATCAGACCCCTGCCTTCAAATCCAGGTAACCGGCGTACCCCTCTCGCAAGGCGACGCGGCGGCCCTCAGTTGAACCCATGATGCAATGCTCAACCCTGCACACACGCACGTACTAGGGAGGGCATGTTGGTGGGCCCGTCGTGTTGGTGGCCAGCAACGTAGCGCGCCAGGTGCAGCTTCGTCCCCATCTGGCGCCGCCGGGGAGGCAGCCCAGCTTGCGCTGCTACAGCCGCAGCCGCTGCCGCTGCGGCTGCCGCCGCCACCGTTGCGTGGTGTGTGTGCGCCGCTGCTGCAAGAGGCGGCGGCTTCGTCACCGCGTGAGGCCAGCAGCGCTCAGCGGGGAAGCCAGCTGGCGCCATAAGGGAACACGCCTCACCGTTGCACAGGTGGTCCTGACGCCCTGCGGCCCTCGGCGGCGACTGCCAAGCGCCATGGGGTGTTGTTGCGTGCGGCTCACCATCGGACTGTGGTGGCCTTGACGACCCCCGCATCAGCTCCTCCAGCGTAGGCCCCCCGCTCAATGCTGCCGGCATCAGCGATGGAATGTACTGACGCTGTGGGGGAATGCCAACCCGCGGGCCACCACACACTTGCGTCGGCCCATCCAAGAGCCCTGGGGGCTGCAGTAGGTTTTTGGCTTGGTGTGCCGGCGGCGGCGGCGGCACGGACCAAGGGTCATCGGCCATCCGCTGGTCCCTGCGCTGGTCCGGCGGTACTTGAGCTGCTGCATCAGCATCGGCGTGGGCTGGGCTCGGCAGTGAGTGGTCGACCCACTGCTGCAACGTTCGTGTCGCATCAGCGACAGCGCTCGCCGAGGCGGTTGTTGTTGCTGCTACAAGCTGCTGCCGGTGCTGTCAAGCGCAGGGGGCTGCAGCGACACGGTGTCCTGCCCAAGCCAAGCGTCTTGGAGCGGCAGCGAGGCGACACGGACAGCAAGTAGCAGCATGCGTTGCCTGGCCGCTCTGGCTATTGCATGCAGCCAACTCGCCGGGCGGCGATCCCGGCGCGGCTTTCGCCGGTTTGGACACCTGGGCCGCAGCCGGGCACCTTGACGACACCCTCTGGGTTAGGCCAGGCTCGGCAGTGTTGTGGCAGGCGGGGGGCGCATTCGATGGATGGTGCGCTGTTGCCTCCAGCAGCGCCGTAGTGGCGGCACTTGCGGAGGCCTGCAGGGCGCGAGCCAGCAGTCGTTCGGGGGCCTCAGCACCGCGCTTCGCAGCACCCAAAACCGCTCTTGCTGCGGGGGCTACGGCGAGGGCATGCAGCATGGGGGGCATAGGGGCGATTCGGCCAGGCCCCGGGGCGGCAGGTACACCTAGAGCCAGCCGGCTGTGGTTCCAGGTGGTTCCAGGGTGGTGGTTCCAGGTGGTGGTTTTCTAGCCGATGTGTTGATTCCCACGGGGGGCCCTTATTTGCGGTGAGCCGATGCACATTACAGCAGCACTCGCACCTGCGGATCAATCAAAGAGGCAGCAGAAGGCACTCGCCCGCAGGACGCGGGCAGCGGGCTTGCTGGGGGCTTGCGGCGAAGCCAGCGTTGTGCTCGTGTTGCTGATGAAGACCGAGTTGTCGTTGCCTTGGCTTGGTGTTGCAGTAAGGAGGAGCTCGGTCGTTCTATGAAGCAGCTGCTTGGCTGCTAGACGCTGCTGAAGGTCACCTGCAGGTCCGTCGTCCTCCTCGCCGCCATTGCCGAGCAGGGTAGGGTTTGCTAGTGCTGGCTGGCTAGTGTCCGTAGGGCAGGGTCAGCTGGCTACCACGGGAGAGCAGGCGGTGGGCCAGGCGACCCAGTCCTGCTGAAGAGGCGCCGAAGCTGGCGAAAAGGAGGAAAACAAGGTACTTGCCCACTAAGACCTGTGCGTGGCCGTTGAACTGCTGTCAGAGGAATTCGCGTAGACTAAAGCCGGAAAAGGCGTTCCCAGCCGAACGCACGTAGCAACGCAAAAAGTTGCCAGCCCTCTCCTCATCAGCCAGTGGGCAGTCGTTGGACCGCTTGTGGTTTGACATCCTAGCGACGTCCCCCGCTGTTCCTCTCATCGGCTGGTTCGCGACGCCATCCCAAGCCCTGTTGATCGCCTCGCCTTGGACGAGCTAGAGGCCAGCAGCGGCGAGGGCTTGCTTGACGTCACACAGAGATTGGCTCCTCTCTCCGGCCAGGGAGGGCCATACATGGCTGAGAATGAGGACTGGAAGCCGGTCAAGCTAGCAGCAGTTGCAGCAGCTACCGCAAGCGCTTACGTCGTTAAGGAACGCACGTTACACACATCTCCAAGTGAAGCTAATTACTGTCACTGCGGGTTTTCCGGGTGCAGCGTGCCCGGCGACACGGCAAAATCTGTAGTGGTCGAGCGCAAAGCTTCTCCAGCAACAAAGCACTGGGCAAGGGCACCGTATTGATCCTACAGGCTGCAAGGGCTTTTTTTTCTGCAGGGAGGCCTGGCTGCTTGCAATCTTACCCCTGTTGGCAACATGCGCCGCCCGGTGGAGGTGCAATGGTTGAGAGCCTTAGTCCTCATATCTGTCGTGTCTTGCCTTTCACCTGCGGGTTTTGGCCTTGGCTGCCCGCCTCCTCCCTAAGGCTGGTGAGCGTTCGAGGCAGTGACCATGGGTCGCCCAGCGGAACCCAAGCGCCCTTCAGTGCAACAGTAGTGCAGCGCGCGTGGCGCGCGCGCGTTGTGCTGTTTACCCAGCGCCAACGACTTCGCACTTCTATCCACAACGCCGCGCTGCATGGGGCCACCCAGCACCGGCTACACTTTGACCTGCTGCAGCACCCCGCGTGAGTGTACCGCCCTGCGCCAACGCAAGTGGGTCGAGGTCGAGCACATGCTTGACACATCTGCAAATACCCGCGCCCGTACTGTTTCACTGTTTGCAGCGTCTTCAACGGTGAAGGAACACCCATCGGGGTTGTCGTCAATCACCGTGGTGAGGCCTGCGCCTGGTTCGGGCTCCGCCCCTGACAACCCCCGGCGGCGGCGGCGACGACCGCTCCAGCAGTGCCAGCCCTGGTCTGCACCACTGCAAGGCGCACCAGGCCGTGCACTGCTGCCATGGCGCTGCTGTACGTTGCTGCCGTGGAAGACGCAGCCCATGGACGGCGTCTGCTGCGGCCTGCCGTGAGAGGCCGCCACGCCCGCGCCGGTGGACGAAGGCCAGGCGCAGGATGCAGCCAGAGGGGATGCAGCGGTGTCTTAGGGGTGCCGTACAGTGGTGGCACGTGCGGCTAACTTACGGGGCGTACGCACGCACAGGAAGCCGATCATGGATTCATGGCTCTGCCAGGCTATGCATCGTGGTCTACGCTTGCCTTGCGCCATGTCCTCGCGGCGCACCTGCGTAAGGCCAAAGCGGCCGTTGCTAGTCGTTGTGCTGCAGCAGCTGTCGGCTCGGCCAAGGTCGCGACGTACGGACGTCAGTGCGAGCCCTGCCCAGCGTGTTCATTGAGCGGCAGAGAGTTGGCCTGGTCAAGGCCACCTTTCTGGTCTCAACTCATTTCGGTACGACACGCCTTTCACCGGCTGACTGAGTGATAGGTGCGCAGTTGGTCGAAGCCAGCCATTTTCATGGAACTGTGCCACTATGACCTGCAATACGTCTGCCGACGCCTGCAATCATGCTGCCTCTCTGCCATCTGTTGGGAGGCGGGTCCACATACAGGATCACGACCATAGGTAGGGGTCAGTTTGCGAGTAACAGTGGCAACGTGACACGTGTCCAGTGTCCCGCCATTGGTGTCGTGGTATGTTCTTACCAGCCCCTGTCTGCTGCGAGCCAACCATGGCGGCAAGGCTTCCGCGGCATCACGACCATGGCAACTTTGCAAGACCATTAAGAAGGCACAGCACGCCTCACTAGCTGTGGCAGCTTATGTATTCTATGTTTGCATTCTCGCGTGTTCCCGCCCTCAATGATAGCAGAGGGCCTAGCTGCCCGCGGACAGCAGCAGCGGGGTTCAGGTCGGGACTCTGGGCGTCAACCCCGAAACCGGAATGGAAAGGCGGGAAAGCGCGCGCGCCCGCGCGAGCGCGGCGCCTTTGCGGCTCATACTATTCAAGGTGCAGTGCACATAGCCTGCCTCACCTGAGTGCCGCCGCGGCGTCTTGCCCCACCGTGAGAGATCACTGATGAGTTTTCCATGCCGGTTTCGGCGGGTTGACGCTCATTCCATGTGTACATCATGCATCCATCATTCATTCGAATGCTCATGCGGATCCGGGCCAGCATGCACGCTCTGTGTGCCTTCCGGCAAACAGCCGTTTGCTACCGCATATGTTACGGCTGGCGCGCTCCTATCCCGTTCACCCCAGGAGGCAAGACATGCGGAAGCGGCGTATGGATGGTGTACGAACCCTGACGGCGCAGCCCCTTGCGCCGGCCTGCACAGCAAGTGCGTTCGGCGGTACACCACACTCTTGCAAGGTGGGTTAGGGCGCGATTGCCAGGGACGGGATCAGCCAAGCGGGCACCGCACGAGCCGTCCGTCCGTAATGCATGTTGCACCTTGAGGCGCTTTCAGCATCGTCCTGCATAAACACAGATCTGGACAAATGCCTCCATGAACGAGCACAACCGTCCTTGCGCATGCCCTGCCGTGCGGCACTGCAGGGGCTAGCGGGGATGGTTCAACGACAGCGACATCGCCTGCTTGCGTGCCACGCTGGGCCCCGAATCCTTCGTGTAGAGCAGGATGCGCAGGTAGGTGGGTCGCTGCGGCGCTCCTCATGCTACGGATGCACGTACATGTCCGCGTGAATGGGTGGGCTTGGCGCGTGAAAGAGTTTGCGTGTGTGGCGCTCCGGCCGGACTCGGGCTTTGGCAGCCGCCGCCAGGGTGGGCTCAGGGGCCAACCACCGTCGCGTGAGGGCGCATACCCGCATACCCGAAGCCGCGATGTGCTGCAAGTTGGCATCAAAGCACGTTACGGTGGCTGGTGGTGGATTGACTGACTGCTGTAACGATTAGGTGCAAACGGGCGCTGCTGCCCGCCGCAGGTTGTCAAGGCCGGAAGGGCCGCGGCCACGCGCGTTCCATGCAGCATGGCACGCCAGCGGCGGCGCGCGGCGGCGAGCGCGGCCTTCGGGAGGCGCCGAAGCGCATCATCAGAGTTTCAGGCCCCAACGCAGCAGCGCGTGGGCTGAAGGTCGGTCGGCCTCTGACCTCTACACAAAGCAACGACCGCGTCGACTTTCACGGTCCCGCCGGCAACACCAGGAACAGCAGCGTATCTTGAGTTGGTGACGAGTGCCGTCGGCTGGACGTGCCCGCGTAATAGACCATGTTTTCCTGCACGGCACCGGCGCGGGTTGGGTGCTACTGGAGGTCCCAGACCTGCAGGCGTGGCTGAGGGTTTAGTACGGGGCAACCGTACGCCTCCGTCTGTAGCTGGCTGTATCTGTTGCCCACCCGCCTGGCCCACAGCTGAAGACTGCAACAAACGGTAATCCGACGGACATGCTCATGCGACTCGCATGACACGCACGCGCTTCTTCCGATTCTTCACTCAACCTCAGTAGACATCGTTCTGCCGTACTCGTACCTGTGCCGGGCTAGGCGCAGGGTTGGGGCGTTGGCCAAGACGGTACGGACAGCGACCGGCTGCTGCAGCAGGCGGAGGCCCTGATGGAGGCACGCTATACGGTCGACGTGAGGTGGCTGCATGTATGGTGCACTCAAGCAGCCGCGGCGCAAGCTTCATGCCATCAGGCAATTCAGATGTTGGCTACTACTCAGTATGACAGTGTCACTGACTTGTGAGTTGTGATCCAGACTGCTTTGAGCGATGTGCTGAGGTACCTAGTGCGCAATCAGACCCCGTGTACGTGTGCTTTGCGCGCGTGCAGGGGCGCACGACTCGGTCAGCGCCGCACGGCGCGCGTGGCTGGATGCTACGATAGGCGGCGCGGCGGAAAGCTGGCTGGGCGCGCCGCGCCGCGGCCGCTGCAGGTGTCGGCGTGATGGCGCAGAGCGCGGCAGCCCACGGTCGACCTGGCAGGTACGGCAGGTCGCGCCGCACGCGACACAACGTGACAGCGTGACGCCGTTGACCCCTATAGGCCAGGGCTAAGCCAGCCGCAATGCAACGCCACCTTGCACGTCGTTCATCATGCCGGCAGCCACGCACGCAGATCCTTTGTTTGTATAGGGCGCCGGCTGACTTGCCGTCCACCTTCAAACAGCGCCCTACACCCATTTGCGGATCTATGTGAGCGCCACATTCACCGCCAGTACACCCCAACCCTTTCCGTACTTGTGTCCAACCCGCGCGCCGCCTTCCTTTTACGTGCGTATGCACCGTACGACAGCGGCCCAGCGCGCGGTGTCCCGGCCCCTGGGGCACGTGAGCTTCGACGCGCTGCTGCTGCCGGGCCGCAAGCGGGGAAGCCGTTGACCGGTCACTTTGGAACCTGGATCGCGTTGACCAGCGGTCGCCAACCCTGGACGGATCGTACGGTTTTGGGTCGACACGTCCCCTGGAACAGGTACTGCATATGAGCCTACAGGCAGTTAGGAGGGTCGCCGTTCCTTCCCATTGCATCATGTTCCCATGTTCCCAATAGCCAACAGATCAACGCAACCCGGCCACAACTCGTTCAGGCAGAGCCAAGAGCACCACCTGGGCAATGATGAATCAATGCGCCCCATCGCACAGTTGAGAATATGGAAGTAAGGTCGTGTATTAGACCATGTATTTCGCATTTTTCGTTTGTTGCTGTGTAACAGGCAGGCATCCGGTTTTGCAGCTGTCTCTTTCCGGGTGGGGCGGGTTCTTTTGCACGGTTCCAAAAGATTGGGAAGACCATGTACTTCGCATCAGTTGTGTTAAGTTCCTTGTCTCTCACCCTCGGACCGATTCACGCCACGTTACGCCGCACCGCGGGCGGCCGGCCGGGGCGTGCTGCTTGTGTTGCGCAGGCCAGGGCGTGACTATCTACGTTGTGGACTCGGGCATGTACACGGCGCATCAGGTAGGGGGGCACGTACGGTACTCACACGAACGATACCCTGCTGGAAACTGAAACCTCCTGAACCTCGCTCCCAGGCTTTGCCGGAGGCTGTGAAGGCTGTCCTGCTCATGGTACGGTATGGTACGGTACGCGCCTTTGAGGTGGCCAGAGGCAGAGGGTGAGTGGCGCTGTTCCTTCCCTGCCGTGACCTGCCGCTCATGTGCGCCGCCATCCTCTGCATATGTGCATTGCCGCCGACGCCGCTGTTGCCCAGGAGTTCCGTGACTCGTGGGATGACACGCCGGGCCGCTTCAAGTCGAGAGCGTCTCACGGGTGAGCCCCGCGTGGCGGGGACCCCAAGGCCACGATGATGCACAGTATCTCGTACGTGGAGCGGGCGTCAAGGGGAGGGGACGGCTGGCGGGACTGACGCCGGCCGAACTAGCCTCGGCCCGCGGCCGGTTTTTGGCACTGGCAGCTTTCCAAGTGATCGATGATGCTCGGCGCTAACGGAAACCTCATGCCACCAGCCTGCCTGCCTCGCGTGATGCATCACACCACAACACGCACGAGCCTACAGCAGGTTGGATACGCAGTGGAGTAAACGTTGATGCGCACCTTCTGTCAAAGGGGTGCATTCCACGTTCCTGTGGTGTGGCGCAGGTATGATTTCGTCGACGATGATGGCGATGCATCTGATTGCGACGGCCACGGCACGCACGTCTCCTCAACCGCGGCTGGCCGCGCGGTGGGGCTGGCCCGCGGCGCGCGCATCGTTGCCGTGCGCGTCCTGGATTGCGCCGGCAGCGGCACCATCAGCACCACCGTCGCAGGTAGCCAGGTTACGGACTTTCACGCGTTGCCAGCAGCAGCAAGACAACGGTGTCCTATTTGCGGGGTAGTATGTTCCTTGACCCTGGCGCTTGGCGGTCAAGGACTTGCCTCCTGCTAAGCTGTCGGTCGGTTTGACCGCTGATTGGCGACGTGGCTCCGGTGCTAAAAGCATCCAGCTGCTGGGGGCAACGCCCCAGGCCAGCCGTGCTGTCTGATTGACAGATCCGTGCAGCACGTGCGCTAGCCGTGTAGCGGGCCGCCTACGGGCTTCTGGCCGCCACAGCCCGCTGCGCCCACACCGTTCCGACTTGCCGCTTCACCTTACCTTCCTTCTGATGTACAGTGTCACGTTGATTCAATTGTGATGCTAGGTTATGGCTTGGGGTGTCATGCCTTGGGTCCCCCCCGGCCCGTACATACTGGTCGCAGGCCTGGACTGGGTGGCGCGCAACGCCCAGCGGCCCGCCGTTGTAATGATGTCGCTCGGCGTGCCCAATGGCACCTGGTCTGCCGCATTGGCTAAAAGCGTGGTGGCGCTCACGCGGTGCGTACGGCGTAGGTACGGCGTATGTGGTGGTGGCGCCCCACACCCGGAGCAAAGAAAAGGGATGAGACACGCACACACACACACACGCACACACACACACACACATGTCCTGGGCCGGCACGCTGGGCATGTGAAGGCGCCCCAACCACGCAGCTTGTCTTTGGTTTGTCACAACCCAAGGAGGGGCATCAACAAGCGCAATCTTTCATCAAGGGATCCTTTACACGCCCCACGAGAACCTGAATTTTTGCCTGCTTGCAGGCAGTACGGCGTGACTGTGGTCGTGGCGGCAGGCAACATGGCCGTGGACAGCTGCAGTGTGAGCCCCGCTAACGTCCCAGAGGCGAGCGGCGGGGGCTGGGATAGGGGGGAGTGCGGGTGCGCGCGATGCAAAGGGCGGCTGGGTGTGAGGTTTATGAGGAGCCTGGAGAGCTGTTGCCATTTTCTTTTGCAGGTCATAACGGTGGCGGCGTCGAACTTTGCTGACAAGTACGGCCCCGACCCGCGGGTCGGCCCGGAGCCCATCTACAAGTGGAGCAACACCGGCAGGTGCATCGACGTGTTTGCGCCAGGAGTGGAGATCTTCGGCGCTTGTGGCGGAGCAGGTGGGCCGAGGCGTGATGCCGTGAACCTGTGTTGCACGCTTGCAGCGTAGCGAACCGAGGCAAAGCCCATGCGGCCGGCGATGAGGCAACTAGCTATGAACGCGTTGCAAAGCTAGGTGCCGCAACACGGGCTTCCCGATGGCCTTGTCTCATGACGCGCGCACGGTACCACCGCTGGATCCTGCTGTCGTACGGTCCGCGTCTGAGCTGCCGTACCGCGCCCGCAACTGGCCAGCAGGCCCGCGCCGTTGCCATCGCCACCGCCCACCCCATAACCCCAAAACCCTTTCAAACTTAACCCCCATGCATGCAGACCGCTGTCCAACGGTGACGCCCTCCGCCTACACGTTCGCCTCCGGGACATCCATGGCCGTGCCGCTGGTGGCGGGGGTCGCGGCGCAGTACCTAGGGGTACAGCTGGGGGTTGCGGATGGGATAGGACGGGTGGGGTGGTAGGGATGCACAGCGTATGTGTGCCCTAGCCACGTAGCACATCTCCGGTTGGTTGTTTGGCACGGTTCAGTGCATATTGTGGTGGTGCGCTGGATTCGGTGCTCACCTTGCTGCAGCCCATGTACGCCGCGCCCCAAGCCAACGCCCGCTGTGTCGCTGTCAATCAGTCAAAGTGCCAATGCACGTGCATGTTGTGCAGACCGCTATGCTTAGAAGGAGAAGTTACGCTGTTCTGGATACTGTAATGCATGCAGGGAACCGCGCGTACCTGTGCAAGCGAGGCGCGTGTGTGTGCGTGTAGCCGTGGGTGGGAGGTGAAGTGGCGGGCGGGATGACCTCACAAGACCGCTACATGCCCAAGGGCCCCTGGCTCGCCCTCGTGCACTGCGCTCATTGCTA
>JAZKJV010004552.1:0-318452 GCA_037367405.1 Ottelia alismoides | reverse complement strand
TGTAATTACCCCATCGACCCTGTAAATTACTCCAAGAACCCTCATGGGCATCAAACAGACTACCCGAAGGGTTCATGGGGTAAGAGTTAGCAAGTTTACAGGGTTTGATGAGACCGAAAATGCTGCTTTTAAGAAGTTGTTTTTTATTTGTCGTTCGTATTAAATGCTTAGTCGTGCGTTGTAGGCGGCAATCAGAATCGGTCAAGAAAACAACCGCACAAAAATGTTCTTCAATTTTATTAATGTGGTTTTATGTTTATTTTACTTGGGCAAGTCCCAAGGTCGATCACAAGGAGGCAAAGGAACAACCTAGAATTATGTCTATCAAGATAATTCGTGCACGGTTTTCGAGGCGGTTTTTTTTGGAATTTGTTATGCAAATACGGGATGCAAGATGCAATCCCGGCCTATTTTAGGGACTAAAATGTAAATTGCATTCAAATGATGTCCAAAAAATATGAAATTTGGCCACTGTATAAAATAAGATGAAATTAGTGCACTGTAATTTTTTTGGAATTTTTGGATGCAATATGAATTTTTTATAACAAAATAAATTTCAATGTTTAATTACAATAAATACTAAACCTAATTATTTTCAAGGATCAAAATTATCTAAAGCCTATCACTAGGTGATGGACCTCAGAAAAATCCTAAACATCGAAAATATGAGATCTAGTACCTATTAAAAATTATACAATAAAATATGCAAAATGATTTTTACAGGGCAAACTATGTAAGCAAATGCAACTCTTTTTGAGCACAATGTCAAGTATAATTAATTCTACAATATGTGATTTTCAGGGATTTTTAGAGCAATGGTTAATCAACTATGAATTTCAGAGCAAGATAAAGGTAAAATATGCAATTTTTAACAAAACAATTATTTATTAATAAACCATCAATTAGAAAAATGCCCATAATATGTCAAAGTGTAGAGAATTAATTGACAAATAAAATGCAATTTTTGAATAAATAAAATGTGACTCAGAAGAGGTTCAAAACAAAGTGGAACACAAGGGTGTGATTGCAATTACATAAAATAAATAAATAATGCAGGGGGACGAAAATGTAATTACTAATAGTGGGGGAGGGTGATCTTGCAAAACTTCCAAAGAGGGCACGTGCCTAGCACGTGCCTTTTGGATGGCGGGGCTGCTGTGCGAATCAAGGGAAATCCAGGGGCGTCGATGCAATTGACCCAACAGGTCACGTGCAGATCACATAACCCCTAGGGATGACGTGAGTTGGTTACTGATGAATCCACATTTCATCATCTTTATTCTATCATTTTGGCATTAAAAACCCTAGTAAATGCTTGTAAATAACATTAAATACATCATCTTAGCATTCATGCATGTGCATCCAATTAATGTATAAAATACTGTAATTAAAGCCAAAATTATATAATAAAATAATAGAAAAGAAAAAGAATAAAATATTGTAAATATTTTATGACCCGAAACTCCGAGACCTAGGCATCTTGATGAATAGGTCGACAAGGAATAAAGTAGGGGGAGATAAGGGTCAAATACCTATACTTTTTAATTCACTCTTTATTCATTTTGGGACCTATTTTTGGTTTCACTTTTTATACATCAAATAAAGAAACTTTGAACATGAAAGTTGTAGATAATTTAATAAGGAAAAATACAAAATTGATTTCACTCAAAATAATACATAGATAAAAAGTTATGGTCTGAATAAAAATCCAGAATCCCAACTTCCCAGACCCGTATCTCACAATTGAAAACTCCAAATGCATCAAACTCACCTTTAATTGTATATAGAATAAAATAATCTTGTTAATGGCAGTGGTCTCGCATTTGGCGGAGCTACGGTTTGAAATTTGAGTTTTGGACCCTCATTGTATACTTGTACAAATTAAAATATTCATTTTATTATTTATTCATTATTTTGTATTTTTATATTTTTATAATTTTGCAAATATTATGTATAATACATTTATGTGTTAAAATCAGAATAAAACTCAAAATAAATTCAAAATAAAATATATGTATATATATCATACATCGGTAAACTACCTATACTTACACCTGTAGAAAACATACTTATATTTTATTAAGTACATAAAAAATTTCAGGAAATTAAAATAAAAATATAATTAAGTATATAAAAATATTTTATGACTTTATAAAATAATAAACAAAATTAAAGAAATTAAATACACAAAATAAAAATTAATTAATAGAATAGGTATTATACTTATAAAGGGCATAAAAGTTAACTTGTAAAAATATAGCCCATAAAAATAATTAAAATCAGAATAAAATACCACATAAAATAATAAATATTTTTTATTTTATAATCTAAAATTAATAAAAGCATTCTCGATTTATAATTGAATTAATAATCCTTTTTCCAAGTATTTTTCCTGATTGGTCCACGTGGACCAATCAGGCGACACTCAAAGTTGACCTTGGTCAACTGGCTGTCCTAGCCCTGACAGCTTGTCAGAGCCTTGGTTTCGACCCCTTTTTGTCGATTTTTACAGGCCAATCCTTGCATTATTTCATGTCGCGCCCTTCTTGACTTTTCATCCCCCTTGATCAAGGATGCCCGCCCAAGTGAAACCTTGGGTTTTGGATCAAAGATCTGCTCGACGTGCCTTGGTCTTTGGACCTCTTCAGCCATCGGGTCAACCAACATATATGGTGCCCCTGACTTCATGTTTGAATTCGAACACCTTCGGTCCACCCCTCCTCCCTCCTCTCGTGCTCCAAGCATTCCTGGAGGTGACAGCTCCAGCATCGTGCCATCAGCCAAGGCAAAGGAGGTCAGAGGCGTCTCCACCACCTCCCCCAACTCCGACGGTAGAGGTACCCTCCCTCTGGTCATTGACTGTTGAGGCAGCCACTTTCCCCTTATATTTTTCGTGCATTCCATTCGCCTTAGTCGTAGGATTAAAAACCCTCTAAAAATCTCGAAGATCATCCATCCTTTCGCCCGATTAGCTCGCCCCGCCGGAGCGCACCTCCGGCCGAGAGCCCATCCATCATTCCACGTCGCCTTTCCGCAACCACTGGGTCTAGGCAATTTGCCCTGGACCCTCTTACTTTGTTTTTGCAGGTCCACGCCCGTTGACTCGAGCCTGTGGGCTATTTCGAGCCTCGCCGGAGCCTAGCTGAGCTCCACAGCTCTGCCGCCCTCCACAGCGAGTTTCGGCCTTCGCCGAGGCATTTTGAGTTCCCCAGGAGTTAGCTCTGACCGTCAGGAGGCTCCAGCCCCATTTTGAAGCCACGAAGCCCACCGGAGGAGGAGCAGCACCTCGGAGAACCTCGGCTCGCCGGCATTCCTCCGCGGTTCTTGCTCCAACCTTCGCCGATGTCGGATCGAGGCGGAGTTCCAGACGCTACAGCCGTCGTTGGATCTGAGGGAGCCCAGCCGTCGATCTCCATCACAAGATCTAATCAGAGCCATCCACCGTGCAAAGGGGTATCGTCGCGTCTGGTGTTGACACGTGGATAAGTGGATCCATCCGTGCCGTCCATCAGCGCCTTTGCGAGGGAATTTTGCAAGTATACCCCATACCTTTTTGTAATTTTATTTTACTCCTGAAACTGTCCTTGGTAGTTTAAAATTTTTGTAAATTTTATAACTAGGCCCTTGTGTTTCTCAATATTACATCTAGGTCCTCTGCCACGTCACCTCACGTGACCTGTTCAAGTGAGGTGTAGGCTTTTTGCAGAGAGACCCTTGTCCCTTTGGTTATTTCATTTCAGTACCGAAATTTATAGTTTAAGAGTTAAGCTTTTGGGAATATTGCATGTAAGCCCTCGGGTGTTTTTGAAATCACGTTTGGGTCCTTCCTAGGCGCTTGCAAGTCACGCGCCTTGGTGGGCTTTTTACACCGATGCCCCTACAGGTCTGAGAATTTGTAATTGGTCCATAAAGTTAAATATTCAGTGTATTATTTTGTGGAAAATTGCATGAATGCCCCTATATGTTTTAACATTTGCACTTATACCCCTGCTAGGCTGAGAAATTTTGTGTGCTTGTCCTATTTATTTGGAGCATCATTTTAATTCAAAAAATTCTACAAAAATCACATTAAGCTCCTGTTGACTTGCACTTTCACGCCATATTTTTCGTTTTTATTTTTGTTGCATTTTTATATTTATTAAAAATAAAAAACATGTCTTTTCAGTACTGTCAAGCTTAGAAAATGCCAAAAATATTAAAAACACCTCGAAAAATTCCAAAAAAATTACTAACTGTCTATTTTAACCTATTTTAGTGTCAATCCAAAACTCACTAAAAATTGCAAAAGAAAAACCTTAAAAATTAGAAAACATCTTAAAATTTAAAAAATTATAAAATCGAAGAAAAATCCAAAAAATACAAATTCAAGTTCTATAGATTCTATATTTTTTATCTTTATTTTAAAATTAGTTTGGAAAATTTTTGTGGCTGTTTGATATTTTTAAGTCATATTTTACCTTCAGCCAGTAGCTTATTCCCTGTTTTCTTGTATTTTGCCATTTAAAAATACCAAAAACATTTTGAAAATACCCAAAAATCACAAAAATAGTAAAAATTCAAAAAAAGACCAAAAATCTTTTATTCCTGAATTTTTGTGTATTTTTGCATATTTTTATAAATATTGTAGCACCTCTTTTATTACATTGTTTATACACTCCAATATTAAATAGAAAATAAAAAATATAAAATGTAAAATATAAAAATCAGAAAATTGAAAACCAAAATACAAAATTAAAAATTAATTAAAAAATTTAGAAAATTTAAAAATTAAAAACCCACAAAAAATATTTGCTCTGCATAGTGTAGACCACACTCACATTCACACACACACACACACACACACACCTGTTTGATCTTCCCTGTTTTGCTCCCTGTGTTCGAACTCTCTGCATACTTGCTCTATACACCATTTATGTAGAGTTAAAAATAAATTTTAACTTCACATTCATTTCTTATTGCTTGATCTATAGTGTGGGTTAATTGTTGATTTTAGTCCAGGATTCATTGCGGGTCACAACAGCGACCTCGATTGTCTCTGCCTTGTGTGAGAGACATTTTAGACTACATGAATTTTGGCTAAATCAAATGGCGTCGTTGCCGGGGAGCAACAGCGAGTAGTTCGTATTTTTGATTGATTGTGATTAGTTGTCTACCATTGCTTGTTTATCTCTCTCATTTTTGATATATATATATATATATATATTGTTGAGCTTTTCTGACCATCTCTTTGTCTTTTGCGAGGGATCGTGGAGCGAGGTGGATCGCCTAGGGGATCCGGAGCAACCACGTGAGGCGGAACCGGCTTTTCTTAAGCCAAGCCGACAGGAGAGAGCAGGAGGAGTGAGAGAGTGATTAGATTAGTTTGCATTTTTATTTTGTGAGAGAGTAACTATTAATTTGTAATAATACAAGGACTTGGACACTTGAACTTCCGGGCCTAATTTCTGGGAGTTTGTTCACTCGGGGGCTCACTGCGGATTTCATCGCGTTTTTCGATTGTCATTTTTCGGTTTTGTTTTCATTTTTCATTTCTTTTGTGGATTGAGCCCTTAGATTTTATGAATTGCTTGATCGATTAGATTAGGTCCAAACACACTAATAACCTTTGCATGCACCTATAGATCGTATTTGGACTTAGTCTAATTAAACAGTCAGTCGTTAGTCTTCGATCTGCACGCCGCAAGCTCATCCCGCCAAGCGCTTCTCCTAAACTCGATGTGTCGAGAGAAGGAGGGGTGAGCCTAGACCGGACCTTAGGATTGGAGACTGTTGGTTAACTTGTGGTCCTTCACGTAGCAATTGCCTGCTTAGGACGCTTTCCGCCTGCATATCACCATATAGATTAGGTTTATAAATTTCTGCTTTGCATCCCGCATGGAGAGAGCTGGAGGCACTGTGAATATTCTTACTTAGCATCCATCATTTAGGCACAAAAATGAGATTTCCATCTTGGTGCCGACTTGCATTGGCTTTTCTGACTCTTTTCTCCCTTTGTTTTTGGAAAAAGTAGGATCAAAGAAAAAAAACAAAATCGTTAGGCGCTTGTTTGAATTTACTCAAAAGAAGCGATAACACCAAAAAAATTAAAAAAGGGACTGCTAAGAAAACTTTGACCTAAATAAAATTGGTAATTGGATTCATTGACTGGGGAGAGTAACACCCTCACTTGTTTTCTGGTAGCATGGGAAGGTATCCTTCCAAGTGAGTTGAGTGCTTCGTAAGGACTAGAGCCAAAATCCCAACTTGTGGCTGCCTTGTGTATCGCCTGTATTTCCGAAGTATTGGCGCTACTATCATACGTAGGCGAGTAGGGCTTGGTCGCCATTGGTGACTCACTATTGTGTGAGCATCGACCTTATCTGAAGTACCGAGCATAGGCCACGCCTTCACGGGTGTGTCTGTCTCACCGTCTGCGTCCGAGTAGGATCTTGCACGCTCACAGGTGATTCCGTTGCGAGCGAGGTCCGAAGTATTGGTTTCGCCTATTGGCTTCCTCTCTCTTATTCTTTGGTTGAGTAGGGATCCAGGAAGGGTTACAAGGACCTTAAAAAGCGCAAGTTACATGTTACACAGGAGGAGGACAAGTAAGGGAATACTTTTCCGACAATACTCTCTCTCCTTTAGGCGTAGCGCTCTAAGGACTCGTTATAAGATTAAATCCTTGAATTCAAGCTAAAATTGACAAGATAAAAGTCGAACCTTCACGGCTTCATGTGTTGAGTTGGTGAACTCACCCTTGTTTTGTGTTTGATTGCTAGTCGATTTTAGGTCAAAGATCAAAAACACAACACAATTGTGCGCAATTTTGCTTCTCCTTTCTTCCTTCTTCTTCTGCATTTACCTTGCTCTTTTCAATAATCAAGATGATGGGACGGAGATCTCTTAGGCCGACTCTGTCGGCACCGCTATCCAGCACTCCTCCTCATTCATCTAGGATGACTTCGGAGAGTCCGCTCTCCGAGCCTGAGTTCACTTCCACCCTGTTCTCCCTCGACCACCCTTCACATTCCCCTTCCATCAGTCCAAGAGTCTAAGAATTTAGTGCATCGCAAAGCTCAGAACATTTGATGCCACCTGAGATGGATTCTTTTGCTTTTTCAGAGAATCCCGAGATGGCTGATAGAGAGCATCCTAACGATCATGAGCACCCGCCATTCTTTATTGATCAAGCCGCCATCAACAATTCACTGCTAGCATCCTTGGAGACCATGTAGAGACAGATTCGTGACCAGGGAACCTTCATCGGTGATCTCATGAGAGAGATAGCTCAGATGCAAGAAAACCGACCTGGGGGCGGTGGCAGAGGCGGAGGAGGAGATGGATCTGATGCAGGAGGAGGTGATCCCAACGCTGAGAGACCGCCACGGACTATTATGAGGGAATTGCACAATCCCGCTGCATCCCTCACTCATCGTTGGATCAGACTCCCTCCTATCCATGGAGATTTCGAGCTTCGACCCCACACAATTCAGCTTCTACCCAAATTCCATGGGTTGCCGACCGAAGAGCCACACCTCCACCTCCAAGAATTTGAAATGATTTGCAGCACTATTCTTGATAGGCTGATGACCGAGGACACTATCAAGATGATCGCCTTCCCTTTCTCCTTGGTTGACAGAGCTGCATACTGGCTCAAACATTTGGGGCGATTCATTGACACTTGGGCAGATATCCGGACCATGTATTTAAAGAAGTACTACCCTCTCGTCTGGACGAATGCAATTAGAGCCATGATCAGCAACTTTGTCATGATCCTGAATGAACAATTCCATGAAGCTTGGGATCGATTCCGAGAGCTCAAGGATCGATGTCCACATCACGCTATCTCCACGCCCAATCTAGTTCAGATCTTCTTTTGTGGGCTGACACTGGAGCTGCAGGGGCTTGTTAACGCCTCTTGCGGTGGATCTTACTTTTCCAAGGGTGAAGACGATGTTTGGGCCATATATGAAGGCATGGTAGAGAATTCAACCATCATGACCCAAGCTCGTGTCTACACACAACAAAAGCCCCTTCAAGAAGCGAGATCATTCCAGAGGATCACTCGCATCGATGCCAGTCCTAACACTTCGTCGACAGCCGCAGCCTAAGCCGAATCAGCTGCAGCCGACATGGGCATAATTAGTGAGAAGCTGGACCGTCTCGAGATCCTCGAGAAGAAACAGATGCAAGGCATGGCCCAGATGGACCAAATCGCCAAAACCATGAGTGACCTGAAGACGCAGATCCTTTGCGTACAGGAGGCACAAACTCATTCCCAGCAGCCTCCCAGGTCACGGGCTGACCCCAGCAGTAGCAGCTCCAACCAGCCCTCTGCCTCGTACCGCCAGGTCAACCACATCTAGGCAGAGCCGGTCCAGCTGCTACAGTACTACCCAGCACAGCCGCCATCTTAGGACACTCAGATGGTGGTCTACCAGCTGGAGCAGCCACTGGCAGTTCTTCCTCCACCCTCCTTCGAGCAGGAACCATTGATGGAAGTCAATGGGATCTGGTACGACCGGTACCCTCAGCCCGGGATTCGTCATGATCACCCTGGATTCCGTTGGGGGAACGGTGGCTCCTCATCCCAGCAGCAGAATCCAGCTCAAGGACAGCAGAGCAGCCTGCAGCTACAGCAGCAGCAGCCCCAATACGCCTACTAGCCGCAATACCAGAGTTGTCCCCATCCACCCCAGTATCAGCCACAGCAGCAACAGCCTCATTTCCCGCAAGGGAACCCGTCCGGTTCTCAGGCACCCACTTTTGAGAACCCAGCGTTAGATGACCTCGCCCGATTGATCTCTGAACATCGAGAATCCTACCGGCGAGACATGGATGAGCTCCAGCAGGAGGTGAGGGATTTGATCAAATGTAAGGCCGCCATACCAGCTCAGATTGAACCTAACCCGAACAATCTGAAAAGGAAGTCTGAGCAGGTAGAGTTTACAAAGGATACCTCTCCTAGTGACTATTTGAGTGACATATCTCTTTCTTTGTATGATGCTGATTTTGTGACCACTAGGAGCGGTAGGATGCCAGCCAGCGGTGCCTCTTCTGAGCGACAACAACATGCAGGATCATGAGCTCCAGAGGAGCAGAGTAGTGGTGCTGATGCCGCTAAGGAGGATATTGAAGACGGTGGTGCTGATGCCACCAATGATGGAGTCCCAGACGACGGTACTAAGGCCGTCGTGACACCAGATGCAGACGGTGGTGCTGATGCCGCCATTTTGGATGCAGAACCAGAGCGCGGTGCTGATGCCACGAGGACAGGTACCAGTGGTGGTACTGAGGCAACCACATCTACTTTTGTTGAGCCCCCTTCTGTGATGTTACCACCTTTTGTATCTATGGACTGTGGTAACAACAAAAAGCACAAAAATATGAATAAAGGAAAGATTTCTGTTCAAATTGTGGATCCATATGTGTTGAATGATGATGATTGTATGGATTCTAATCCTTCATAGGCACAGGGACCTATTCCTGGCCCTCCATCTGAGGAGGCCCCTACCATCCCCTTCCCGGAGGCACTCCGTCGGGCGAAGGGGAATAAAAAAGAAAATCAAAAAAAGAACCAGCAGGTAGAGTTCGGCAACCAAATGATTGACAGATTCCACATTCAGCTGACTCTACGGGAAGCATTTGAGCATATCCCCTTCTTCAAAAAGAACTTGAAAGAGACAACTACTGTCCGTAGGAAGAAGAGGTACAAAGATCAAATCCATATGCTCACTCATGACACTTGTTGCACCATTCAGAACACATTGCCAGCCAAAAGACCTGATACAGGAGTTTCATGATGTCAGATGTGAGATTCAGGAGCAGCGGTTTGATCGTACTCTATTAGACAGCGGCTCTTCGATCAACCTCCTTCCGGCAGCCTTACTCAACGAATTCGAGTTTGGTCCTCTTCTTCGGAGCAGGACGGTCCTTCAGTTTGCTGACAGGTCTATTAAGAGCTGAAGGGGTTGTTGAAGGACGTGGTCGTTACCATTCAGGGCCTGAAATTCCCCGTGGACTTTGTTGTACTGGACATGGAGATCTCTGAATCGGTAACCGATGCCCCCATCATACTTGGACGCCCATTCATGGCCACTGCCAAGGCAGTATCCGACCATAATAGCGGGACGGTGTGTTTTCATGTAGAGGGCAAGAGCATACAAATAGAAACGATCGACAAGACCAGAGCCAAAGAATTAGCATGCTCAGAACAGTCCAGCGAAGCCAAGCAGATGACAGAGGACGAGCTAGACATCCACCAAGAGTGTGACTTTGTGATGACTGATGATGAATCTATTTGGACAGATCCCGTAGCATAGACCATCTCCCTGCCTTCAGATTCACTATATCTAAAGTTAATGGCAGTCGAGAGCCTAGAGAGCACACCCTTAGATGAGGATACACTTGAGGCTGATAGTGTTGGGACGAGTGGTGTCGATGATTTTCTTTCTTGCTCATCTTCTTCTGATCCCTCGGATTCAGACATTGACTGGGATGATTTTAATGACTATTTACCTTGTCTGATTCCTTCTGAGCCAACAACCATGACAGAGTGCGTGCCGGTGCAGTTTATTGATGATTCAGCAGGCCGCCCTTCGTTAGAGATTCATGCAGAGCGAGAGTTCTCCCATGCAGACCTGGTAGCTTTTACACAGACATATCAGAAGCCAGATCGGCCACCTCCCAGTTGTCTAGAACTGAAGCCTCTGCCGCAGTCGCTGAAGCATAGATTCCTTGCGGGTGAGCCAGACATGCACCCAGTCATTATCTCAGCAGGTTTGACTGGAGAACAAGAATCTCGTCTAATGGAGGTTCTTGAAAGAAACCGCAAGGCAATAGGTTGGAGTATAGCTGATCTCAAGATGCTTAGCCCGAATCTATGCTCCCACCACATCTATCTTGAGGACAATGCTAAGCCGTCATGTGAGTTCCAACGACGGCTGAACCTGAATCTTCGAGATGTGGTCATGAAAGAAATATCGAGGTGGTGGAGCGTCGATTTTATCTACCCCATCTCCGACTCCAAGTGGGTAAGTCCATTACATGTGGTACCCAAGAAGACGGGTATCACTACAATTGTCAATGAGTCTGAATAGGAGATCGCTACCCGAGTACCCACTTCTTGGAGGGTCTGTGTGGACTACAGACAATTGAATGAGGCCACCAAGAAGGATCATTTCCCGCTGCCATTCATTGATCAGATTATCGAGAGGCTAGCTGGGAAAAGTCATTACTGCTTTCTTGACGGGTATTCCGGATATAATCAAGTGGCCATTGCACCCGAAAACCAAGAGAAAACGACATTCACCTGTCCGTTTGGGACGTATGCTTTCAGACGGATGCCCTTTGGTCTATGTAACACTCCGACGACATTCCAAAGGTGCATGTTGTCCATTTTCTCGGATATGGTGGGTGACTGTTTAGAGGTCTTCATGGATGACTTATCGGTCTATGGCGACGGGTTCAATACTTGTCTTGACTGCCTAGACCATGTGCTTCAGTGCTGCATAGAGGTCAATCTTGTTTTATCTTGGGAGAAGAGTCACTTCATGTGACTCAAGGGACGTTCCTTGGTCATATTGTCTCCAACAGGGGCATGGAGGTCGATCCAGCCAAGGTGGATATCATTAGAAAACTTAATCCACCATCCAATTTATGTCAATTGCAGTCTTTTCTGGGGCATGTCGGTTTCTACCGACGGTTCATTCAGGACTTCAGTCGGATTGCCCGACCGCTTACTGACTTGTTGACAAAAGACACCGAGTTCATTGTCGATGATAAGTTTCTTGTGTCTTTTGAGACTCTCAAAGGTGTGGTTGTTTCAGCTCCTGTCCTTCAGCCACCTGATTGATCTCTCCCATTTGAGATCGTGACGGATGCTTCATATTTTGCCGTTGGGGCAGTGCTGGACAGTGGAGGGATGGTTTGCCATTTGCCATTCACTACGCCAGTCGGACTTTGGATGCCGCTCAGCGGAATTACACTGTGACTGAAAAAGAGATGCTGGTCGTAGTCTTTGCTTTGAATAAGTACAGATCTTATATTCTCGGTTCTAGAGTGACAATTTACACCGATCACACCGCCATCCGGTACTTAATGGCTAAGAAGGATGCCAAAGCACGCCTTACCAGATGGATCCTTCTACTCCAGGAGTTTGATATTGAGATTAAGGATAAGCCTGGAGTCAAAAATGTGGTGGCGGATCATCCCTCCAGATTGGAGAATCTTGAGGAATCTGAGCCCAGCGCACCTATTACAGAGACATTTCCAGATGAGGCGATCTTGGCTATCACCTCGCTCCCGTGGTACGCCGACATTATGAACTATCTTGTTTCCAAGACGGTCCCACAAGGTTGGCCCAAGCAGAAACTCAAGACCTTCCTGGCGAAGGCCAAGTTTTACCACTGGGAGGATCCCATCCTTTATCATGAAGGAGGGGACAGCATCTGGAGGAGGTGCATTCCTCAAGAAGAGCATCATAGCGTCCTCACATACTGCCACAAGCTTGAGGCAGGAGGACATCATTCTGGAAAAAGGACAGCACAGAAGGTGCTTCAATCCGGCCTATGGTGGCCTACTATCTTCAAGGATTCTGATGAGTTCGTGAAGAGATGTACTGACTGTCAGAAAATGGGAACCTGCAGACAGAGAGACATGATGCCCATGCAACCCATTCACTTTTGTGAGGTTTTTGATGCATGGGGGATTGATTTCATGGGCCCATTTCCTAAGAGTCAGGGATTCGAGCATATTTTGCTCGCTGTGGATTATGTCAGCCGATAGGTTGAGGCCATCCCCGCCCAAGCTGCAGATGCAAAAACCGTGTGTAAATTTTTGAGGAAAATTATCATTTCACGGTTCGGGGTACCTAGAGTCTTGATTTCAGACAGGGGGTCTCATTTCATCAATAACAAGGTTAGGGCCCTTGCAAATGAGTTCGGCATTGACCATCGGGTTGCCACACCGTATCACCCTCAGACTAATGGTCTTGCCGAAGTATCGAACCGGGAGATAAAAACTATCTTGTAGAAAGTTGTCTGCCCAGACCGAAAGGATTGGTCACAGCTTTTGGACTCGGTCTTGTGGGCCTATCGGACATCTTTCAAGAATCCATTGGAGACATCTCCCTTTCAACTCTTCTATGGCAAGTCGTGCCATCTTCCTGTGGAGATCAAGCATAAGTCACTCTGGGCAGTAACTGAGCTATTGTTAGATCCCGAGAGTATAGGAGATTAGAGGAGAGCAGAGTTGGTAGCCCTGGAGGAACTGAGAGATACAACCTTTTCTAGCAGCCTACAATACAAAGAGAAAGTGAAAACATGGCACGATTCCCACATCAGCCATAAACAGTTTGAGCCAGATCAGAGAGTATGGTTGTTTGATTCCAGGCTGAAATTATTTCCAGGGAAATTACAGAGCAAGTGGAAAGGCCCATATGTGGTTAGGAGGTACATGACAATGGCAGCATTGACATATCCGAACCGTCATCTTCCTCTACATTCCGTGTCAATGGTCAACACCTGAAACTATATCTAGATCATGATCCGCCGACCATTGATGTTGCCCCCATTCTTCTGGTATGAGATGTGTTCTTTGACTCATATCATCTGCATCTCATACATGGTGATCACTTCCATCCTCCGCTGTACAGATCATCTGTCTATATCATGCTTTCATCTGTTAAATTTTTTTCTTCTTTTCTTCTTTTCCTTTTCTATTTTCTTTATCTATCAAAAAGGTGCCGCCCATTGTAGACAGTTTTCCATACTTAGGACGTACTTTGTCCTAAGTATAGGCGGGTGTGCACCCCGAGTTTGTCATTCTTTCTGATCCTCTCCATTGTCTCATCTTCTTGTCTATACTTAGGGATATCTTACCCTAAGTATAGGGGGAGACAATCTGAGTACGATCTGTTCATTCCCACCCTTGACCCTCCCTGCGTTGTGTACAGTCTGCTATACTTAGGATTATTTGATCCTAAGTATAGGGGGGACAATCAACTTCTTATTGGTTCATTCATTTATTCTTTGGACTTGTCTATACTTACTACGAGTTATGTCTTCTCTTTTCTCTCCGATCTATGAGGACATAGCTCAAGCTAAGTATAGGGGGGTCGTATATAGTATGTATATACTTTAGCCATAACTCGTACTTTCGTATTTTTCTAAATAAATATGGCTCATAATTCTTTAAAATTCATTAAACTCCTTAATAAAAAAGATGTTATTATTCCTCAAATTCTTTTTTTATGTACTGATTAATAAATCAGGTGAAAATGTTTTTTGCAAAATGTATGAAAAATAGTTTGAAAATCTTTGTGAACATTTATTGAAAGCTATTTTGAAAATATTTTGTTACATGTTTTCAACCTGTGTAAAAATGTGTGATTTGAAAAATTTATTTTCTTTGTGTGAAATAAAAATGTTTGAAAAATGATTTGCAAATGGTTTGAAAAATGGTTGCAAAAATGTTTTGAAAAATCTATATATACTGTTTTGAAAGCCTTCGCAAAATGATTTTCAAATGTGTGTACATGTTTATAAAATGTTTGTAAAAACTATTTTGGACTATAGTTTTCAAAAATTGTGTGAAAAAACTTGTGTCAAATAAGTTTGAGGAATACATACATCTCACCTAAAATCCATCTTATTTTGTATATATATAAAATTGATCACTTACCCTGTAAATTCTTAAAATCCACTTCTTGTATATATAAGAAGCACTCCCGTGTACATATTTTCACCTAGTTTTCAGCCAAAAAAACTTTTTGTTTTCAAAAAGCCCAAAAACATTTGCAAAATTAAAATCCAAAAACATTTGAAAAATCTTTTTGAAAAATACAAAAAAATGCATATGCATCATCATCATGTTTTCAAAAATCCATAAAAAGTTCAAAATTTTGAAAATTGCATCACAAAAATATTTTCTGCATTACATTGCATAACATGAGCATTTTTTTCATATTGAGTTTGATAGTTAAACAAGTCTAAGTAAAATCCGGAGATTGGAGCTTGATTGGACCTTAAAATCTACCTAATAACAGGAACCTTGGAGGAACTGGGTTTGAGGTACTTCAGGTCTAGTTGACCTAATTCTTTGAGGATCACGAGACTTGGTTCAATGGATTCTTGACTCCCTAAGTAGAGTATTTCGGAGCACATGCACGACTCTTGTTGATAATGACCTAACTTGGACACTTGCACCTTTCACATGGCTCAACTCAGTTGGAGTGGTGAGGGGATTGGATTTGCTGGTATGAGACACACACAAGTGGAAACATTTGTCCTCCTCTGGGGAGGGAAGTGCACCCCAACCCGTCCAGTGATAAGGAAGTCTAAAGACAGGAGGCTGTGGGTTGCAATAAAGCTTCAAATGAGGGATAGTCTACTGGCTCAAGAGGAAAAACTCCTTATGTAAATGTTGTTGTATAGAGTATTTCAAAAAAAAAAGTTCAGGCATGTACAAAAATAAGAAGCCTGCAAAGTATTTACAAATGTTGTAAAGCCAATAAGCAAGCTCGAGTTCCAAAGTCAAATATGTGAGCCTGCAGCTGGATGACTTGACTACACTGGTCTTGCATCCCAGGATAGGTAGCTACACTGGCTACCGTCCATTCTTCTCTTCACCCCCTCCTCTTGAGCTGGTTACCACTTGAACTTAGAAGGGAATACCCCGCTCCTCGAGGATGGAGTTATTGGATTGGAGAATCACTGGGTTGTCGTACTGGAGAAGTCAGTTTCTTTGTCATTCTAGTTGGGGAGAGCCACCATCACTTACACTGTACGCGTTAGATTCATAGTCGTAAGGGTTTGCGTATGAATTGAGATATTTCTGACCTGGCTATTGAGGAGACTTGAACAGAGTTTTGGGATTCTCAGGGGCTGTTGGATTTCAAATTCGGTTCTCATTAAGGTTCCGCCCGCACTAAAATTCCAAAGGTCCGATTTGAGCTCCAAACTTTGATTTTGTGAAGACAAGTTTGATAATTAAACTAAATCCAAGTTCTTCTTTTTCTTTACTTTCTTTTTCTTTTTGCACTTATTGCATAAGTGTTTGCTAGGGACTAGCAAAGGTAAAGTATAGGGGGATGATGAATCCACATTTCATCATCTTTATTCTATCATTTTGGCATCAAAAACCCTAGTAAATGCTTGTAAATAACATTAAAGCCAAAATTATAGAATAAATAATAGAAAAGAAAAATAATAAAACATTGTAAATATTTTATGACCCGAAACCCTGTGACCTAGGCATCTTGATGAATAGGTCGACAAGGAATAAAGTAGGGGAGGGATAATGGTCAAATACCTATAATTTTTAATTCATTCTTTATTCATTTTGGGACCTATTTTTGGTTCCACTTTTTATACATCAAATAAAGAAACTTTGAACATGAAAGTTGTAGATAATTTAATAAGGAAAAATACAAAATTGATTTCACTCAAAAATAATACACAAATAAAAAGTTATGGTCTGAATAAAAATCCAGAATCCCAACTTCCTAGACCCGTATCTCACAATTGAAAACTCCAAATGCATCAAACTCACCTTTAATTGTATATAGAATAAAATAATCTTTTTAATGGCGGTGGTCTCACTTTTGGTAGAGCTACGGTTTGAAATTTGAGTTTTGTACCCTCACTATATAACTGTACAAATTAAAATATTCATTTTATTATTTATTCATTATTTTTGTATTTTTATATTTTTATAATTTTGCAAATATTATGTATAATATATTTATGTGTTAAAATCAGAATAAAACTCAAAATAAATTCAAAATAAAATATATGTATATATATCATACATAGGTAAACTACCTATACTTACACCTGTAGAAAACATACTTATATTTTATTAAGTACATAAAACAATTCAGAAAATTAAAATAAAAATATAATTAAGTATATAAAAGTATTTTATGACTTTATAAAATAATAAACAAAATTAAAGAAATTAAATACACAAAATAAAAATTAATTAATAAAATAGGTATTATACCTATAAAGGGCATAAAAGTTAACTTGTAAAAATATAGCCCATAAAAATAATTAAAAATCAGAATAAAATACTACATAAAATAATAAATATTTTTTATTTTATAACCTAAAATTAATAAAATCATTCTTGATTTTTAATTGAATTAATAATCCTTTTTCCAGGGATTTTTCCTGATTGGTCCACGTGGACCAATCAGGCGACAGTCAAAGTTGACCTTGGTCAACTGGCTGTCCTAGCCCTGACAGCTTGTCAGAGCCTTGGTTTCGACCCCTTTTTGTCGATTTTTCCAGGCCAATCCTTGCATTATTTCATGTCGCGCCCTCCTTGACTTTTCATCCCCCTTGATCGAGGATGCCCGCCCAAGTGAAACCTTGGGCTTTGGATCAAAGATTTGCTCGACGCGCCTTGGTCTTTGGACCTCTTCAGTCATCGGGTCAACCAACATATATGGTGCCCCTGACTTCACGTTTGAATTCGAACACCTTCAGTCCACCCCTCCTCGCTCCTCTTGTGCTCCAAGCATTCCTGGAGGTGACAGCTTCAGCATCGTGCCATCAACCAAGGCGAAGGAGGTCGGAGGCATCTCCACCACCTCCCCCAACTCCGGCGGTCGAGGTACCCTCCCTCCGGTCATTGACCGTTGAGGCAGCCACTTTCCCCTCTTCTTTTTTGTGCATTCCATTCGCCTTAGTCGTAGAATTAAAAACCCTCTAAAAATCAGGAAGATCATCCATCCTTTCGCCCGATTAGCTCGCCCCGCCGGAGCACACCTCCAGCCGAGAGCCCATCCATCGTTCCACGTCGCCTTTCCGCAACCACGGGGTCCAGGCAATTTGCCATGGACCCTCTTACTTTGTTTTGCAGGTCCACGCCCGTTGACTCGAGCCTGGGGGCTATTTTGTGCCTCGCCGGAGCCCAGCTGAGCTCCACAGCTCCGCCGCCCTCCCCAGCGAGCTTCGGCCTTCGCTGAGGCATTTTGAGTTCCCTAGGAGTTAGCTCTGACCGTCAGGAGGCTCCAGCCCCATTTTAAAGCCATGAAGCCCACCGGAGGAGGAGCAGCACCTCGGAGAACCTCGGCTCGCCGGCGTTCCTCCGCGGTTCTTGCTCCAACCTTCGCCGCCGTCGGATCGAGGCGGAGTTCCAGACGCTACAGCCGCCATTGGATCTGAGGGAGCCCAGCCATCTATCTCCATTGCAAGATCTAATCAGAGCCATCCACCGCGCGAAGGGGTATCGGCGCGTCTGAAACTGACACGTGGATAAGTGGATCCATCCGCACCGTCCCTCAGCGCCTTTGCAAGGGAATTTTGCAATTATACCCCCGCACCTTTTTGTAATTTTATTTTAGTCCTGAAACTTTCCTTGGTAGTTTAAAATTTTTGTAAATTTTATAACTAGGCCCCTATGTTTCTCAATATTACATCTAGGTCCTCTACCACGTCACCTCACGTGACCTGTTCACGTGAGGTATAGGCTTTTTGCAGAGAGACCCTTGGCCCTTTGGTTATTTCGTTTTAGTACCGAAATTTATAGTTTAAGAGTTAAACTTTTGGTAATATTGCATGTAAGCCCTCAGGTGTTTTTGAAATCACGTTTGGGTCCTTCCCAAGCATGTGCAAGTCACGCGCCCTGGTGGGCTTTTTACACTGACACCCCTGCAGGTCTGAGAATTTGTGATTGGTCCATAAATTTGAATATTCAGTGTATTATTTTGTGGAAAACTGCATGAATGCCCCTGGATGTTTTAACATTTGCACTTATACCCCTGCTAGGCTGAGAAATTTTGTGTGCTTGTCTTATTTATTTGGAGCATCATTTTAATTCGAAAAATTCTACAAAAACAACATTAAGCTCCTGTTGACTTGCACCTTCACGTCATATTTTTCGTTTTTATTTTTGTTGCATTTTTATATTTATTAAAAATCAAAAACATGTCTTTTCAGTACTGTCTATCTTAGAAAATGCAAAAAAATGTTAAAACGCCTCAAAAATTTCCAAAAACATTACTAACTGTCTATTTTAACCTATTTTAGTGTCAGTCCAAAAATCACTAAAAATACAAAAGAAAAACCTAAAAAATTAGAAAACGTCTTATAATTTCAAAAAAATCTATAAAATCGAAGAAAAATCCAAAAAATACAAATTCAAGTTCTGTAGGTTCTATAATTTCTTATCTTTATTTTACAATTAGTTTGGAAAATTTTTGTGGTTGTTTGATATTTTTAAGTCATATTTTACCTTCATCCAGTAACTTATTCCCTGTTTTCTTGTCTTTTGCCATTTAAAAATACCAAAAACATTCTGAAAAATACCCAAAAATCACAAAAATAGTAAAAATTCATAAAAAGACCAAAAATCTTTTATTCCTAAATTTTTGAGTATTTTTGCATATTTTCATAAATATTGTAGCACCACTTTTATTACATTGTTTTTACAGTCTAATATTAATGAGAAAATAAAAAAATATAAAATATAAAATATAAAAATCAGAAAATCAGAAAATTGAAAACCAAAATACAAAATTAAAAATTAATTAAAAAATAAAAAAATTAAAAAATTAAAAACCCACAAAAAAATATTTGCTCTACATAGTGTAGACCACACTCACATTCATACACATACGCACACACACCTGTTTGATCTACCCTGTTTTGCTCCATGTGTTCGAACTCTCTGCATACTTGCTCTATACACCATTTATGTAGAGTTAAAAATAAATTTTAACTTCACATTCATTTCTTATTATTTGATCTATAGTGTGGGTTAATTGTTGATTTTAGTCTAGAATTCATTGCGGGTCACAGCAGCGACCTCGGTTGTCTCCGCCTTGTGTGAGACACATTTTAGACTCCGTGAATTTTGGCTAAATCAGTGACGTACCCCCGCCCTCACGTGCCGCGCACGTGGCGGGGGTCTTGGCCTCTATGTCGGCCTAAGGCGGAGGTGCTCCTAGTGGCGTGCGAGGGAGGGGTGTGGCCAGTGAAGGCTGATGAAGGTGGCTCGACGATCGGAGTCAGAGAAGGAGGCTGCTGCTGGTGGTTGTTGGCGTCGTGTCACAGCTGAGTAGCGTCGGAGACGAGGACGGTCCGGCCGAGGCGGAGGAGTTGAAGGCAAAAATAAAAGATTTTGTAAAATCGATAAAAAATAGTAAATGACCTCAGATCAAAAAAGTTTCTTCACGAAAATTGCTCGTCTCGATGAGATATACAACTTTTATGAAGAATCAAAACCAAAATCGATCATTTGTACAAAGTGGTATTTTTGGGGTGTCCCATGTACATAGAATACCTTGATTTTAGGGTTTTGTAATTTTTGTCATTTTTAGATCAGATAAAAATCCAGAAAAAATATGATAAATCAGAGATAAATAATTACACATTAATCTATTTTTTTATTTTTATTAATTGATAAAATATGTACATAAAAATTTGGTCAAAAATTGCTAAAATATACAGTATACAAAAGAGGCCCAAAACCCAATTTTCACAAATGAGCTCCAATTCACTTGAACTTCTCTTGTTTTGAAGGTAATTGAATGTGCATTAGTTCAAAAGTGAGTAGGATGAAATCGGACACTGGATGGGGAAGATATGGGGTTTTTTGTCCGGGAATCCTGAAATTAGGGTTTGGGTTTTTGGTCCACTTATCTGGGTTAGTTATTTTTTTTGTATTTTTCCTTTATTCTTGTTAGTGATATATACACAGTGGAGTGGTTTTGGGTCATTCGGGGTTAGCATGATTGAGTTAAAAATCGGGGAAGTTAGGCTATTTACAGGTCAATTTGGCTGGGATTTTTGGCTTCTTATTTTATGCAGAATTTGTGCTAAAATGCCATTCTTATGAAAATATGCATGAATGCTAATTATGCAGAATAGATGCCGAAATGCTGTTGATTTTAAGGGATTTAAGCTTAATAAATGAGATTTAGAGTGATGAATTCGAGATTCATCATCCCCCTATACTTAGAGCATGCTCGTCCCTGAGCATCAAAAAGAAATGCCATGGTGAAATGAGATTGGGTTCCATACCAAGACCATGAGCTGAAGGTGAAAATGAATCTAGACTCAGCCTTTGGATTAATAGTGTGGCAGAACTTCTGTGAGACTTAGAATTTTAAAATCAACAGCCCTCAAGTTCTACATATCATTGATACAGTTTCGTCTCAGAAGTCATCTTAGATCAATCCTCTTCCCAAAGTATACCCTATGAATATTGAACAACCGACTCATGTGTGTGAAAGGTTTTAGCTCTTCCCACACAGAATGCCGGGCTACTGCGCAAACCTCCTCTCCGGTAACTCGTCCTCGAGGAGTCAAGTATTTCCTTCTAAGGTCTGTCGCGCTATGTTCACAATCGAATTGGGGGAGAAGTTAGAAGAATGAGAAAAGAACTGGAGGGTGGCCAGTGTAGTCACCTCTCCTTGTGAAGATGGCCAGTGTAGCCGAGTCTCCACCAAGATCTGCAGGTTTCTTGAAGCTTGGACTTTTTTGGTCAGATTTTATTTGGTAGAATGCTTCTTTGTATTTGGAATTTTTGGTGGTTCTGCTTGGATCTTGTTGTGCCCCTACGGATATAGAATCTTTTTGTTTTCGTAAATTTTTTTGGGGTCTTAGAAAAAATTGTTCCCAGCCGTCCATCCCTTTTCCGAAGCTTTATTTCAATCCGTACTCCGGTCTTTAGATTTCCAAGCAACCAGAAAAGATACTCACACAGTCTTCCAACATCCTATCTGAGTTGACCTAAGTGCATAGTGCGAGAGTACAAATTAATTCCCTATTCTAGAGTTGTACCCAGAATGAAGAGAACATGATAGACACTAAGAGTCAAACGCTGCACATTGTCATGTGGAACTCAAAGAATTAAGTCAAAGACCTGAAGCTTCTAAAATCCTATTTCTCGGTGAAGTTCCTCTGGAAATTAGGTGGTTTAAGGTCAAGTCTAGACCACTCTCGGTTTCGGTTCATAACCTGATGACTTTTTACATATGCAAATGCATGTGATGCTGGATGAAGTGCAGGTGTGTGGAATGCAGACACAATTTTTCTTTTGATTTTTTTTATGCAAGGGATTTTTGTTGTTGTTGTTTTTTCTTTGTTTTTTTATCGAAAAATGAATAAGAAGCCATTTTTCAAAAAATTTGGGCATAGACAGTGTTAGTAGCAAATCGTTTTTTTCATTTCTTCTTTTCTTTTGTTTTTTTTGTTTTTTGTTTTTTTTGTTTTTTTTTGTTTTTGATTAATTACCCACCCCGTAAATACATATAGACTTACGCGAAAGTACGAGGTATGGCTAAAATATGTACACAGTATATATACAGACCCCCTATACTTAGAGAGTGTTGTGTCCTCAGAGCACAAGAAGCGTAAAGAAGACGTAGCTCGGGCTAAGCGTAAGAGAGTAAAAATTGATATACAATGGTCTGCCCCCCTATACTTAGACTGTGAATAGTCTAAGTATGGAAGAAGAGCGCAAAAAGAGGCGGTCGGGATATGTAAATAAGGAGAGTATATACAGGTGGGTGTCAGTTCCCCCTATACTTAGGCTCTGGTCAGCCTAAGTATAAGAGGAGGGTGGAAATAAAGTGATCGGAAGAAGGAGTGTGATGAGGAAAAATGGTATATACAGATGGCATCGGTCTCCCCTATACTTAGTCTTTGGCCTAAGTAGAGGAAGAAGCTGTACAAGGAGACCGATGTGGTCGGGAGGGAGGGTGGGCAGCCGATGATTAAGGCGGTTTACGGCTGATCTTTTTGTGAGCCTGTGATGGGAGATCGTAATAATGAGACGGAGATGAAACATGTGATTCCCAACTATTATCAGTGTCGTCCTCAGAAGTATCATGATGGATAGAAGATGAAATATTTGAGTCAGATGAAAGGTAGCCATCACAGAGTTATCCTCAGATGAGTAGTATTTGAAAGTGGACACACTCCAGATATTCATGTCTTTTTGTTTCTTTAATTCTTTCCTTAAAATTCGTTCCTTTTTAAGATCAATCAATTTGTCCTCAGATGAATGTTCAGATGCTTCGGTCTCAGTCAGCTCATAAGAAATAATTCCAGTGTACTTGTGGAAGGTAGGAGCATCAGCTTTGGATGAGTAATAATTAGGAACGGGAGTTGTCCAACGAGAATCGAATTTTGGATCCTTGCGAAGATATGGCTTTAGAGCTGCCGAACAGACTTCACTCATGTAGACCACCTTTTCCGAACCTGATGAGGGATCATCAACCGATTCCTCTTCCGAAAGGTCAAATCTGACTCTCTTTTTCTTGTTTCGTGAAGTTGTCGGTTCACTTAAGTATCCAGATGAGTAGCTATTGGAGTTTTTATCCTTGGTTGGTGTTCAGCCTGCGTGTTTGTTATTAGTCTCATGAATGTTGGTGCACTCTCGATTTGGGAGGATTTGGTCAAGATAATCATAGTATGTTGCTCTAGGGTATGACCATGCATATGTCTCGATCGTAGTAGAAGGATTTGTCTATTTTGAGATCCGCGGGAATTGAAATACCGGGGAGAGTCTCTGCATGTTCATTCTCAATTGATTCAACATTGGAGCATTCCTATCTCAAGTTGATGTAATCCATGTAGTCAGAATAGGTTGACCCAGGGTGTGCCCATGCATAAGTCTCCGGATCATAAGATTCATATGCTCGATTTTTCATGGTGAGAGCAGCTGGGAATGGAGCAGGGGGGAGATTTTCTAAACCAATAGTCTCATCGACAACCGCTATCTTAGGTGTAGCAGCGGGGTAGGGTTCTTCTACCGTTTCATGGTTATGGTTGTCAGGGACTTCGTGGGTTGCCTCAGAAAATCGTGATTCCTCAAAGACTGGGTCAGATCGAAGTGCTTACAATGCCGTGAATTTGATTTCCCGAGTCTCACAGTCAATAATTGCCTTAGCCAATGCTAAGAATGGATTTCCGAGAATAATTGGAGACTGGGTGAATTCTCCTTGATGCTCAATATCGATGATCGTGAATTCTACTTTGAGCGGAGCACCTTGGAATTTCATGATGACAGAAATGATTCCTCTCGGCCGCTTTATCGATCGGTCTACCAATTGAACAATCTCTCGTATCTTCCGAATCGGTCCGAGTTTGAGTTCGTGAAATACAGAGGTCGGGAGGATATTGATCGGTGAATCATCATCAATACGAGCATGGGTGGAAATTGTGTCTTTGATTCTATAGTCAAATCTGGGCAACCGCTTCACTATGCGGCTCTTGGTTTTTCTCCTCAACACCAAGGAGGAGGCCATTGATAAGATATGTCTTTCAGTCTTTGTTCTAATCCTTCTCAACTTTTTGACCATTAATTCGTCCATTAAAAATTTCTTAAGGTCGGGGAAGTGTTCAATGGCCTTTATAAAGGGAAGTCCAAAATTCAAGTTTTTTTTCAGTGCTTCCCATACATTAGGATCCAAATTCCTTAGATCTTCTTCAGTCTCAATTTTTATGAAATTTTCTGGATTTTCGATTTTTTGTAGTTTTCAAATTTTTCAATTTTTTTTATTTTCTGTGTGGTGTGGTGATGTGGTTTCTTCCAAAGATGAGAAGGGACCTTGATAGTCAGAGTATGGATTAGAGGCACAATTATTTCTAGGAGAATGATAAGCAGAAGTATTGATGTTAGAGTCATTCCTAGGTTTTTGAATATCCTCAAAATTTTCATTACGAGATCCAATTTTTTCCTCATTCATTTCTATATCAGAGCCACCATAGAATGAGATTACTCGGTCGGCAAATTTTTGAAATCTATCATCCATCAATTAGAATCTTGTTTTTATCCTCGAAACATTATCCTCCAAATTCTGTTCATGATCAATCATGGGAGCACTCGGTTTTTGTTCAATGATTTCATCTTCCATTTTTCTGTATGTGCGAAGAGGAGAGTTTCTTGGAATATCCATTATAAGATCATTTTCTGAAAATTTCTCCTCAAAAATTATGGAAGGATGCTGCTCATATGGTCCAGGAATGTGTATCTGATCTGAGTAGAGTTCAATCCTTTGATCATGATTGGTCAGACCCTGATATTGTGGAGTCAGCATACAAGGTTTATGTGTTTCTAGGAGGTCAGTTCAGTCCTCTGTATGAGTATCATGTCTGACGAGAGGTCTATCATGGTCAATCCAATGCTGATGATCATTCGGTGCATGTCTTTCCATCTGAGTATGGTTTCTCTGCCAGTCATGAGATTTGAAGGGATTTTGATCTTGAAAAGTTTCATTGGCGAGAAACTGAGAATAAGGCGATTCAGTCCAAGATGGTAGGTGGTCATGTGTGGTTGGATGATTTGAGTAAGAATTCAATGAGGAGGTCGAATTTATTTGCGAGTGAAAGTTTCCCTCAAATGTTGGAGGATTAAAAGAAGAGGATGTAGTTGATTTGGGTCTAACCGAGACAGATTCATTTTCATAATAGAGCATTGATGGATTCTCGGATACTTGTTTGGTTATTTTTGAAATAGTTGAACAAAATGGGTTGGATCTGAATTTTTGAACAAGTTCCATGTTGAGGTTTAAATCAAGAAAGGAGAGAGATGATTCCTTGGGATAGTTAAAAGAAATTTTATCAAATGCACGGCTATTGATCTTGAAATCAGTTCACGCACACCAATGCAAACACAAATCAAACCCCGGGTTCACCAACTCACACAATGAAGCCGTAAGAGTTCGGCTATTATCTTTTCAATTTTTAATTGGTGGCAAAACAATCTTAGAAAATAAATAAGCGAGCTGTTAGGTGTCGAAATTTTCGTAATGACTGGCCCAAATTCTTACGACTAGTTGCACCTACTTTCAGCGAGTATGGGAGTAAGTACGGACCGTAGAACGGCTACCCGTTACTTGAGGACGGAGCCTTACGCAGTGTCCTCTAAACCACCCACTTTGCTAAGGAAATCCGGACCGTTTACCGGCTACCCGTAGATCCTCACTGAGAAGTAGTTAATCGTTTTTGGCAGAATCAGTAGTCAATATGAAAATCCGGATTTGGGCTCTAGCCTTAAGTGTCGTCTCTTGCTCACTCAGGAAAAAATAAAATAATCCAAGGTCGGGGTTACTCTCCCATAAAAATTCTTGATTTTATGGGTTATTTTTAAATCGACTATATTTAGCAGTCCTAATTTTAATTAGGTGATCACTAAAGAATTAAGTGAGCAGAATAATAAATGTCTATCGTCCAGTCCTAATTTCATTTAAAATTATATGGTAAAACAAGAGGGAGAAGTTCGGAAAAAGCCGATGCACGTGAAAACAATGATGTATGCTCAGTTAGAAGACTTATAGTGAATCCTCGTAATCTCCATGTGGGATGCAATACAGAATTGAAAAATTATTCTAAATGAATGCAAGCCGATAAAAACCGCACCTAAGCAGAAAGTCTATTAGCGGGAAAGAATTGAGTTAAATTTTGGCTAATTTGAACGATCTATGTGCGTCTCAGTTAATGTGAAGTGTGGCTTAAGTCCTACGAGCACAATCAAGAAATTTAGAATGCTCTGAGAGCCGTATATGCAGGTCTATCCTAATCGCCACTCAAGTCGGTCCCCACCCTCACCGGAGAGTGAAACATACCACGACACACCACAGAATAAATTTCGAGGTCTTGTTACATACGCGAGAGTCCAAATAGACACCGCTGTAAATAAGTAATTAATTACAAAATTTTAAAAGTTGCAGGAATTAAAAACCTAGACTCTACGCTCTCTCACGACTCGACTCGATCTTAAATTAATTATGGATTTTAGGAGGTCGGTGAAGATGCCTCGGTTTCTTGAAAACCGCTCCACATATGCCGTGTACCTCGCAAGAAAAATAAGAGAGATAATGTAAGAGAGTGACTCAAAAAATGATAAAATAGACAAGAATAAATGCTGAAAATAAATGGAATTTACAATGAAAATTTGGGGGTCAGACTACCCGAATGCGGAAAACCGAACGAAATTTTTCAAGACAAAAATCTAAGTCATTTGCCTCCCCGGCAACGGCGCCATCTGACGAGTCCGAAAATACTTCTTTTAATAAGTTGTTTTTTATTTGTCGTTCATGTTAAATGCTTAGTCGTGCGTTGTAGGCGGCAATCGGAATCAGTCAAGAAAATAACCACACAAAAATGTTCTTCAATTTTATTAATGCAATTTTATGTTTATTTTACTTGGGCAAGTCCCATGGTCGATCACAAGGAGGTAAAGGAATAAGCTAGAATTATGTCTACCAAGATTTGTGCATGGTTTTCGAGGCGGTTTTTTTTGGAATTTTTTATGCAAATAAGGGATGCAAGATGCAATTTCGACCTATTTTAGGGACTAAAATGTAAATTGCATTCAAATGATGTCCGAAAAATATGAAATTTGACCACTGTGTAAAATATGATGAAATGAGTGCACGGTAATTCTTTTAGAATTTTTGAATGCATTATGAATTTTTTATGAATTTTTAAATGCAAACAAAATGAATTTCAATGTTTAATTATAATAAATACTAAACCTAATTATTTTCAACGATCAAAATTATCTAAAGTCTATCACTAGGTGATGGACCTCAAAAAAATCCTAAACCTCGAAAATATGAGATCTAGTACCTATTAAAAACTAAATAATGAAATATGCAAATTTATTTTTACAGGGCAAACTATGTATGCAAATACAATTCTTTTTGGGCACAATGTCAAGTACAATTAATTCTATAATATATATTTTTTCGGGGATTTTTAGAGCAATGGTTAATCAACTATGAATTTCAGAGCAAGAAATGAGTAAAATATGTATTTTTCAACAAAACAATTATTTATTAATAAACCATCAATCAGAAAAATGCCCATAATATGTCAAAGTGTAGAGAATTAATTGATAAACAAAATGCATTTTTTGAATAAATAAAATGTGACTCAGAAGAGGTTCAAAACAAAGGAGAATATAGGGGTCTGATTGCAATTACATAAAATAAATAAATAATGTAGGGGGACGGAAATGTAATTACCAATAGTGGAGGAGGGCTATCTTGTAAAACTTCCAGAGAGGCATGTGCCCAGCACGTGCCTTCTATATGGTGGGGCTGCTATGCGAATCAAGGGAAATCCAGGGGTGTCGATGCAATTGACCCAGCGGGTCACGTGCAGATCACGTGACCCCTGGGGATGACATGAGTTGGTGACGTCCCCCCGCCCTCACGTGACGCGCACGTGGCGAGGGTCTTGGCCTCTATGCCAGCCTAAGGCGGAGGTGCTCCTAGTGGCGTGTGAGGGAGGGGTGCGGCCGGTGAAGGCCGATGAAGGTGGCTCGACGATCGGAGTTGGAAAAGGAGGCTGCTCCTGGAGGTTATTGGCATCGTGTCGCGGCGGAGTAGCGTCGGAGATGGGGACGGTCCGCCGAGGTGGAGGAGTTGAAGGCGAATGGCTAGGTGGCAGAAGACGCTGCGTGGGGGCGGCGATGGCCAACAAATGGCCGTGGGACGTCGAGGTAGTGACGTTGTGGTGGTCGAAGGCAATGTCGGGGATGGAGGTGCGGTGGTGGCCGACACACGGCCGAGGACTGTTGGAGTAGCGGTGGTGTGGCGGAGTTGGTTGGTGGAGGTGTGGCCGTCGAGGGCCAAGGCAGAGTAACCAGAGATAGAGGGGGAGAGAGAGAGAGTATACCTGGGAGAAGAATAGGGCTCGACGGTGTTGGTAGTGGCCGGAGCTGAGCAGCATTGGCGAGGGGTGCTTTGGCTGCAGGCGAAGCACGGCGAGGTACATCGGATCTCGCCGATCCTTGGTTGTCACGGCCAGAGGAGACACACGACGGATGAAAGTTGGAGGTCGGCGGTGATGATCTTATATAGGAGATGGGTTCGGGATGGAGAAGGAAGGTGGGGGTTGTCGGAGATGTGATTCGAGATCTTGACGAGATTGGGGACAGGATGTGATGGAGGGTTCGATTGATTCGTGATTGGATTGTGTGATCAGAGGTTGACGAGATCTGGGTGACATCTGGTGATGGAGATCGGAGGGGCGGCGGAGAAAATCGCGGGGCGCCAAAAGGGGAAGGAGGCGGACGAGATTGGAGGTTGGTGATGACCTTTGGGCCGTCCGATCAGCGGATGATCAGATGGTCCATAAGGGGCCACGTGGCGCCAGATGATGAAGAGAGAACAACGGGGCACGTGCGGAACACGTGCCTGGGAGGCATGTGCGACGCACGTGCGCTCCTTTTTATTTTTTTTAAATTTTTTAAATATTTTTTAATAAAAATGAGTTTAAATAAGCCCAAAAATGGCTGACACGTGGCGACACCAGGTGCTGCCACGTGTCAGCACCACTGATAAGCGTCCCGCACCCTATGTTAATTCGGTCAAATTAATGTCCAAATTAATGTTAATCGTTCGTTGTAGTTGGATACGAGAGGCTAGTCAAAAACCACTTTGATTTAATGTTAAGCGGCAATTTTTTTTACTTGGTGAAGTCCAAGGTCAATCTCAGGGAGGCATCTGTCTCCTTAGGTGAATTTTAGCAAGTATCCAAGTGTTGGATTTTCGAGGAATTATAATTTTTTTTGGTCTTTTGAATTTCTATGCAGACTCGTGCAAAAATGCAGGCCAAATTATCGTTTAATTCAATTAAGATATCAAATGAAGTCCAAAAATTCTAAAAATTGGCCAGATGATTAATTATGATGAAAACGAGCGTGCTCCTCACGTGGGCGGCCTAGGCTCGGATGGTTGCGGAGGCTCGGGGCTAGGCTCGGGCGACTTTGGAGGTCTGGAGTGAGGCTTGGACGACCCGAACCTAGGCTCGGAGAGGAGGCTCGGGTCGAGGCTACGTGGCAAGCTGTGGACCGTTCGATCAATGTGATCGAACGGAAGGCGATGAAGACGCGTGGCGTTACCTCAGGCCTTTGGATCGATGCTGATCCAACGGCTATTGGGCTCGGTGGAGACGGCGACGTGGCTGAAGATCAGCCGCTAGATTAGAGGAGAGATCGACGGCTGAGAGCTGCTGCGGTGGGAAGACGCGTGGCGCGCTGAGGGCCGTTCGATCAACGTGATCGAACGGATGCTGTGCATCTGCTCTGACGATCCTCCGCCGCCTGTGGAGGAGATGGCGGGGCTCCGGCGAAGGTGCTTCAGCTCCGCCCGTCCTTCCTCGTATCGATGATGCTCTCCGACTTGTCGGAGATATCCCAGAAGATGCGTGGCGATGCGGCGGAGATGCTGGTGGTCTCAGGAGCGACGGAGGGCGGTCTGACGTCGATGGCGATGAAGCTCGATGTCGTCTCCGGCGAGCTTCCGTTCAATGAACAGAGGAGCACCTGCAAGTGTTAAAGATAGAGCCGAAGCTCGTGCGTGCGCTTGTGGAGAAGTGACGGTGATCGGAGAGGCCTAAGGGTAATGGAGATGGGTTGGCGATGGTGCTCCAGCCAAGTGGCAGAGCTGGAGCTGATGGAGGGTGAAGTGCATCGTCGGCGGGCGTAGAGGTGACCGCGAAGATGAGAGCTCCGACGCGGAGCTCGGCGAAGTGAAATGGAGGCGTGGGAGTGACCGGAGGCGGAGAATAAAAAGAGAGAAAATAGACGAAGAAAAGAAGAGAAAATCGGAGGGGAATGGAAGGTTCACCTGGGGATTGGAACTCCCTCTTGGGTTCCAGGTCTTCGCTCGAGGGACCGGTGGTGTCCCGAGCTCAAGCAGCGTCGCGGAGGAGCGGCTGCGACACGGCGGAGGTGCCGTGGATCTTGCCGGAGAAGAAATCCCTTCTTCGCTCAAAGAATCGTCAAATTGCTGTCACCAATTGGAGGATCGGAGCTCAGAGAAGCTCTCTGGGGTGGCGGATGGGTGCGACGATGGCCGGAGAGGGGGGATTTATAGGTTGAAGGTTTAGGTCATGCTGTTGATGGAGCGAGGTTGACGAAGGTAGTGGGGCGTAGCTGATGATCGATGTGGGAAATGGGGTGACTGGCGAGGATGACGGATGAGTGGGGAAGGTCGTGGGAGTGTTGGCGGACGGTGAAGGTGGCTGACGTGCGGTCAGAAATAGAAAGGGGGCGCCCCTCCCGCAAGGCAGGGAACGTGGGAGAGAGGGGCACCCAGAGGTAGGAGACGAAGTCTCCACCGTTGGATCTTGTGATCCAACGGTGGTGATCGAAGCGGTAATGGCCGGGTAGGATTAGATCGAGGCAAGTTGATATGAGGCCGTGATGGCGCCACGTGGCGTGCTCAGCTTGCAGTGCAAACGGAGGGCGGTGATGGAGAGCTGAGGTTGATCGAAGGGCAGAGGGGCGCCAAAGGAAGAAGCGGCTGAGATGGACGATCTGGGATGCGATCAGATGGTGTATACGCTGCCACGTGGCGAGCTCTGGAAAAGGCGCGGACGAGCGGATCAGATGAGGCAGGGGTCTTGATCTGACGGTGGGAGATTGAGGTGCACATGGAAGCACCTAGGCTGTTGGATCTATAGCGTAATCCAACGGCTGTGGCTGCGGGCGGATGAGGCAAGGGGAGCGGGCCGCGTGGCGCAACCAGAGGGCGCCACGTGGCCTGATATGAATGGCTGGAAGAAAATACATGCGTAGAGAGAAGAGGGGGCCGAATTTGAAAAAACTCAAAACATGAAAGTTGTAGATCTCGATGAGATCTACAAGTTTTATGTTGACCAAAGACGGAGATGAGGTCAAATATGATACATAAATACAAGGATACATATATACATATATGTAGTATACAAAGTGGCCCAAAATCCCAACTTTCTCATACGAGCTCCAAATTGGATGAAATTAGTCTCATTTTAAAGGTCTTGTAATGTGTAGTATTCTAAGAGTAAGTAGACCTAGTTCGGAGTTTGTATGAGGGATTTATGTGCATTTTAGTGTACAGGGGTTCTAGGGCTTTATTGACTAATTTACAAGGGGGATTTTTGGCATTCTTCCCTATATTATTAACTAAGGAGTACATATTATAAGGAAGAGGTTATTTTAGTGAGTGGGTATTTTACAAGGGATTTTGGCTTCTTATTTGAATGCAAATGGTCTGCTAAAATGAATGTATTATCTGTGTATGCATGAATGCTATTTATGCATTATAAAGGGAAATATGCCTCTATTTACTCGGGAACAAGGCTCTATTTTTGACTTTTGAAGTGATGAATCACAAATTCATCAACCCTCTATACTTAAACCTTGCTCGTCCCCGAGTAACTAAATGAAATGCAAGAGTGAAATGATTTTGGGTTCCATACCAAGGTCATGAACAAAAGTTAAAAATGGAGCTTGACTCAACCTTTGGATTAGTTGTGTGGCGGAACCTTATTTGGGGCTGAACTTAAGACCTACCAGACTCCAAGTTCCACAAGTCTTCTATTCAAGACTCCTCAATAGTCAGGTCAGAACAAATCCTCAAACGCAAATTTCTGATGACTATGATTCTTACTTGTACTGTGTAAGTGATATGTATCTCTCCACATCAGAAATAGCTCGGAACCAGCCTCCTCTAACAAGGTAACTCAATAACCCGGTCCAGTAACTCTTTCCTCGAGGAGCGGGGTATTCCCTTCTAAGTTCAAGTGCAACCAACTCAAGAGGAGGGGGTAGAGAAGAGAATGTATGGTAGCCAGTGTAGCTACCTATCCCGGGATGCCTGACCAGTGTAGTCAAGTCATCCAGCTGCATTTCTTTACTAGTATACAGACTCCGACAGGTATTTTATTATCTCTTGGACCTGTCTGATTTTTTTGGAGTTTTTGCATTTTTTTTCAACAAAGTGCAGCATGTACATCAGGAGTTTTTCCTCTTGAGTCAGTAGACTATCCCTCTTTTGAAGCATTATTGCAACCCACAGCATCCTGTCCTTAGATGTCAACACCACCAGACTAGGTTGAGATGCACTACCCTCCCTAGAGGAGGATGGATGTTTCCACCCGTGTGCTACTCCAAGCTAAAGGATTCGACCTCCTCACCACCTCATCAATGAAGAGCTACGTGCATAGTGCTTGTCCAAGTTAGGTCATTATCTAAAAGAATCCTGCGTATGCACGAGATATTCTATTTAGACTAATCAAGATGACATGTGAACATAGACTTGCGGACTCAAAGAATTAAGCCACTTGACCTGAGAAATCTTAACTCCAGTTCCTATATGGTTCCTCTGAAATTAGGTGGATTAAGGTCAAATAAAGTCCATCCTCAATATCTACTCATAACTTGGTCCAGAACCCACTAGCTTTTCACTTTGCATATGCAAAGTATGCAGATAAGATGCAGATGACATGAATGAAAATGCAAGACTCTTTTCCTTTTGAAAATGCAAGATAATATGCAAGAGTAAATAAGAAGCCTTTTTGTTTTATTTTTCTGGTATACATCATGTTTTACAACAAATTTTACAAAAGTATGTTTTACACGAATTTTACAACTTTTTATACAAGTATTATACATCTAGTACATATTATACAAGTATACAAGAATTTTTTTCGATTTTTACCCACCCATAATTATTGTAAAATATATACAAAAATACGCGAAAAATACGCGAAAGTACGAGCTATGGGTAAAGTATATATGTAATATATACACGCCCCCCTATACTTAGCATGTGCTATGTCCTCAGAGCACGAAAGCGACTAAAAAGACATAGCTCGGGCTAAGCGTAGGAGAGCTAAAATTACAAGAGTATAGAAGTCGTCCTGCCCCCCTATACTTAGGCTCTGGCAGCCTAAGTGTAGCAGAAGATCAGAAAAATGGGGCATACGAGGGAAAGATGAGAAGTGGATGAGTATACAATGCGGGCATCGGTCCCCCCTATACTTAGGCTCAGGTCAGCCTAAGTATCGGTAGGAAATGAGTATGAGGACCAATGTGATCTGGAGAATTTACAGTGAACTGACTTAGGTGACCCCTCCCCCCTATACTTAAGATCTGGCTATCCTAAGTATAGTCCAGGATAGTGATCTAATGAGGCGGGGATGGGTTACTAAAGTCGCGTAAGAGGGAGGATAGGATGTACAGGAAGAATGATATATATAGATGAGTCGGTCTGAATCTTTCGAGATGCTGCGGATGGTTGGAGTTCACTGCTGCAAGGTCTCATACGCGGCTTGATGTGAATCTGCTGTATCTATCTCGCGCATGAATACAATCTCCTCGACATGGACTAACTGCTCATTGGATTCGACGAAGTGCTTCAACAGGTGTCCATTCACTAGGAATGTCGGTGCGTCATCTGCGAGATCTGAGATCTCAACACATCCACTATCATGTGCCGTACGGATGACAAATGGGCCCGTCCACTTAGACTTCAACTTGCCTTGGAAAATCTTCAGCCTAGCATTGAACAACCATACCTTCTGTCCAAGAACAAAGGTCTTTCGTCTGATATATCTATCATGCTAACGCTTCACCTTGTCCTTGTACACCAAACTGTTGTCATATGCACGGTTTCTGACTTCCACAAGCTCATTCAGATCCATGTCTCTCTGCTTCTGTCCCAGGTGTGTGTTCCAGTTGACCTTCTTGATTGCCCATTCAGATTTGTGCACTAACTCTGTGGGCAAATAGCATGGCTTTCCGAATACCATTCGGAACGGGGAGGTGCCTAACGGTGTCTTGTAAGCCGTCCTATACGCCCAGAGGACTTGATCCAAGATCTGAGACCAGTCCTTCCTGTCCAGGCGGACAAGATTTTGCAATATGGTTTTCACCTCCCTATTTGACACCTCAGCCATACCATTGGTTTGTGGGTGGTAAGGACTCGCGACACGGTGTTCGATGCCGTAGTCCTTCAGGAGTTTCTTCACCTCCCGATTCACAAAGTGGCTACCCCCGTCTGATATCATCATTTTGGGAATCCCGAACCTAGAGATTATGTGCTCTCTGATGAATTTACAGACAGTCCTGCTGTCTACGGCTCGGGTCGGGATAGATTCCACCCATCTGGACAGATAATCTACCGCAAGAAGGATATATTCGAAGCCGTGGCTGACAGGGAATGGGCCCATGAAATCGATGCCCCAGACGTCAAAGACATCACAAATGATGACCGGCTGCATTGGCATCTCATCCTTGGAACCAACGGTTCCTCCCATTCTCTGGCAAACTGGGCACGACTTCGCGAAGGTGGTGGCATCGCGAAACAGAGTCGGCCTGTAGAAGCCACACTGAAGTACCTTCCATACGGTCCTCTTCCCGGAGTGGTGTCCTCCTGCCTCCAAGCTATGGCATAAAGAAAGGACACTCTGGTATTCCTTCTGAGGAATACAACATCTCCAGACACAATCCGGTCCTTCAAAGAAAAGGATCGGATCCTCCCAATGGTAGTGTCTTGCGTCCGACCTTAGTCGGTCGATTTGGCTCTTGGGCCAATCTTCGGGAACTTTCTTGGAGACAAGATAATTCACGATATTGGCGTACCATAGGAGTGAGTCGATAACAAAAATCGACTCGTCAGGGAAGGAGTCTCGAATTGGTGAAACCTCGGAAGTATTAAGATCTTCGAGACGAGAAAGATGATCGGCCACTACGTTCTTCTTTCCAGGTTTATCACGGATGTCCAAATCAAACTCCTGGATAAGTAAAATCCAACGAAGAAGACGCGCCTTTGTGTCCTTCTTCTCCATCAAATACCGTAGTGCCGTGTGGTCCGTGAACACAGTTACCTTGGATCCAATTAGGTAAGATCTGAATTTGTCCAAGGCAAACACTACCGCAAGCATTTCCTTTTCTGTAACTGTATAGTTACGCTGAGCAGAATCAAGCACTTTGCTTGCGTAGTTAATTGCAAACGGGACGCCATCTCTTCTTTGTCCCAACACAGCCCCTACAGCATAATCAGAGGCGTCTGTCATGATCTCAAAAGGTAGAGACCAATCTGGTGCTTGCAGGATGGGTGCGTCCATGATCATTCCTTGTAAAAGCTTAAAGGCCTCAAGACATTTGTGATCTACAATAAACTCCACGTCTTTACCTAAAAGCTCAGTTAGCGGTCGGGCAAACTTAGAAAAATCCTTAATAAATCTCCGATAAAATCCCACATGCCCGAGGAACGACCGCAACTGCCTTACGTTGGTTGGTGGCTGGAGTCGTCTGATCACGTCCACCTTGGCAGGGTCAACCTCCATTCCTTTCTTGGAGATGACATGCCCCAACACTATGCCCTCCGTCACCATGAAGTGACTTTTCTCCCAGGAGAGCACCCGATTAACCTCACAACATCTCTTGAGGACTCAGTCCAAAATCCTTCTCGAGGCCACGACGGAAGCCGCATTCCGTGGCTCCAAAATCCGACGAACCACACAGGTAAGTATCTTCTATCTTATCTTTTCAAAATTTTTTATCTAACATCTATCTGTTGTCTTGTGCATCTTCATTTTCACCATTATTTTATTCATCATCATCATCTTCTTCATTTCATATCATTTCATTTCATCCATCACAAAAATCAAACACAACCACCACTCATCCATTGCATTTTATTTTCAGTTAAGATAAAAAACCATACATCATCCAACATCACAATCACCACCATCACATTCCACCTATTTACTTCACATTTCATTCCTTTTAAAAAATATAAATACAAAAATTTTATAAAAGAAAAAAAACCAAAAAAAATAAACAGGAGCTTCCCGTGCCGCGGCACGGCCACGCCCCAGCCAGGCCGTCATTCTTCTCCCCCTTGGCGGTCGTCCGTTGCCGCCCTGCCTGCCTCCACTCCAGCCATCTGTCGGCCCTGCTCTCTCCGCTGCGCGCGATTGGGCACGCTCTCCCAAGTCACCGCACCGCCGCGTGCGGCACCTCCTCCACGCACAGCTATTCGCGACGCCCGTAGCCGCCCCGCCGTACGCAGCTGGGCGCCGCCCACAGGCGCGTCGCCCCTCCGACTTCGACCACCGTCCAGGCGCACCGTACCCACCGCACGCGTGCGATCCCAGCCACCGCACACGTCCGCGCGTCCACCCGAGCTCCGCTCGCCAGTAGCCACCCGGCCGGCTCCCTCCTCGCCGCCAAGCGGAGCACGTCCCCACTCGCCCCTCTACGCCGCCCTGCCGAGTTCTCCTCCATCGCGCATCCCCATCGCATCTAGCAGCCCCGCGCCTCCAGTCGACCCCGCGAGCTCCGCCTACTCCCAGGCCGCAGACGATCTCCGTGGCCGCGTCGCGCTCAGCCTCAGCGCGCGTCGACGCTGCTCACCACCCGTTGGCAGGCCCTCCGCCCTCACGACCGCTCGCGCGTGCGGCTGCAGCCGCCGCACGGCCACCATCTCCTCCAAGGCCGCCGCGAGAGCCGCCCCGTGCCGCCTTAGACGTGCGTGCGGCGCACCTCACGTGCCGCCCGCGGCTTCCACACCTGTGCCCTAACATGGGCTCCAAAGGAACGAAGGTTTTATTTTTTATTTTATTTTAACTGTGAAATTTGCATATTATTTCCTGTAAGTTTATCAAATTGCAAAAGTGCCCTTAGGCACAACTCATTTGGTTTATTTCATTTTACTGTTTGTAAAACCACCCCTGCATTGTAATGTTAATTTGGACAGTCACATAGCATCATTTTATTTAATGAAAAATAGCCTGATGATGAGCAATTATTTATTTATCTTGTTGCTATTTAGTTACATTTTTATGAGCATCCATTGATTTTTTAAAAATCAGAGAGTGAAAATCACAGATATTTTGCCCATTTAAGCTCTGAAATTTGCATATAGACATTTATTACTCTAAAAATTGCAAAAAAAAATGTGAATGATGCCTTTTAGTGTACTTTAATTACTGTCCAAGTTTCGTCCAATTCAGAGTTGTCGTTTGCATAAAATAAATTGTAGAGTGATTTCTGTAAATGATTTTTAATTAATTCCACGAATACCATTTTTTAGAAATTTCAAATCTTCTGGATTCCTTGTTAAAATATCTATTTGAGATAAATCAATCTCTGGATAACTTAACTTCGTGGGATTTATTAGGAATTAAATACATACAGTTGCTCTATTTTTAGATAAAATATTCATAAAAAATCATAAAGTGTCAGAAAAATTCCAAAAAAATTAATGTAGCTTCATTGCATCATATTTAACTTCCAGTAAATTTTTCATAATTTTTGCATATCATTTGCAAGAAAGATTGCATAAAAACCCAAAAAAGTTTGCATTTTTCATTTGTGCATTTTACACCCAAAAATTCCAAAAAAATATATTTTGCATTCAGTATTGGATTAGGTTCTTAGGAAAAATTTAACTTGGTCGATTTGAATCAATTAGATATCAAATATTAATTTGGCTAAGTCAGTTATTTTCTTAACAACTTAATCCAATTCATCATTGCATTTGCCATTTTATTGCATAAAAAAATACCAAAAAAAATACCCCACTTGGAAAACCGCAATCTAATACATCTAATCTGATCCCGAGTTGTTCCTTTGCCTCCTTGAGTCGACCCTGGGGCTTGCCCAGGCTAAATAAACATAAAACCGCGTGTTAATTTCATTCGACGATTTAATCGAGCCGTGCGGTAATTTTTGACCGACGCGGATCTATCCGACCGCAACGCACTAGTCATCCGACAACATCCAAAGGGTAGATTCTGCGCTCGTCAAATGGCGCCGTTGCCAGGGAGGCAAACGGCTTAGGATCACTTTAGAAATTTAGATTTGCATTTTCCATTCAATCGGGTAGTCTGATCCCCGAACTACATTGTAATTATACCATTTTTTCAATTATTTTCTTTTCTCTTTATTTTTTTCTCTCTTTATCTGACATTTTTATATCTTTTTGTGCGAGGGCCCGGCGGACTTGGAACGACTTTCTTGAAGTCGACGCATCTCGAAGTGCATCGGAGGCCGACTATTCGTGGATCAAGTCGGCTGTTGAGACGCCAGAAGGATTTTTCATTTTTTTAACTTGTAAAAATTGTCTGCATTTACAGCGTTTCCCGTTTGGGTTCTCGCGTGTGTAAACATAGTGGAACCGTGTCCCTGTGTGCTGTGTGGATTGAATTTTAGATTAGGCTTCCACTAGCGGCTCCCCGAGCCAATCTAGGAATTGCTTGTGCTCGTAATCATTAGGACCACACAACTCACTTAAAAGACGCACTTAGACCGCAGGACATAGCCAAAATAACTTGTTCTTCACGCTAATAGAACTACTTGTCTAGGAGCGGCTTTCATTGCCTGCATTTGCATTTAGATAAAGTTTTCAATCTGTTTTGCATCCTGCATAAAAAAGCGAAGGGATCACTGTAAGTCTCCTGAACTCAGCATAGCATCATTGTTTTATTTTGCATCGGCTTTTCTCGATTTCCCCCTCTGATTTTTCACATTTAAACTAAAAAGGAAATTGGGATGGTCCGATAGGCGTGCTGTGTGGTTGACTTAATCAGTGAGAACTTAACTTAAAATCGGGACTGCTAAACATTATTGACCAAAAAAAAGGAATAAAATTTGAAAATTGTTTGCGGGAGATTAATCCCCGGCCTTGTTTTCAGGCTGAGTGAGGGTACTTGAGTGTGTGTGAACACCTTAAGGCAGAGCCCAAATCCCCGCCTTCCATATCACGTTCTGACTGATCCTAGCAAATATCACGAGTCGAATAATTTCAGATTCATTGACTAGTACCAAGTATCCTCCGCCTGTCTCAGGTAGATAGGGGCGAAATTGCGGTACTTTGCGACAAGCTGCCAGTAACCCACCGGGGTGAAGTTCCGGCCTTATCAGCCTCCGCCTGCTTGCAGGTAGATAGGGGTGTGGTCTTTGAATCCATCGACTTGGGATAGGAGCGAAGAAAGGAAGGACCGGCGGTATCTTAGGCGACAGGTTAAACAGGGAAGACGCATCCGGCTCTGAGCCGACTTCCCTATAGGCCGCGTAATCCTTGCTATCTTGCTTGAAAATCACACTTAAAATCTACAAGATTAATTGGACTCAGTTTAGGGTCCTACAACGTGTTGAGTGTGAACTTGGGGTTTGCTCTTGCATTTGTCTTTGTGTCTGTCCTTGTGTGTTATCCTGTGTAATTGCACATTTTCTACCTCAATCTTCTTGCATTCATCATTTCCTCCTCAAGATGTCGGGATACTGGTCCCCATACCCCGTGACCTCTGGTCACTCCTCCTCGACCATATACCGTTCATCTTTGCTTTCTCCTCCGCCATCCACGGGAGACCCTTACCCGTGGTCGGCTCCTCCTCAACCCGATCATGAAGTTAGAACTCCGACTGACTTCTCCACTTCTTCGCATTTCTCACCTACTTCATATTCTGACATTCTGTATCAATTTCCATATTGGGCTGACTGTCCTTATTCTTGAGAGCTTGCAGGAATCAAAGAATCAAATGAAGAGCAAGCCACTGTTGAGATAGATGATTGGCAAGATTATATGCCCCCGCATACTTCATTCTCACCTCAAGTAGGGACTAGACAAGAATTCACATATATACATCCTGACTTGACCTTAGGGCATCATTTGATCGATCAAACAACCCGAATTGAGGGGCCTGAATATCATGATTTTCCAGACTTGATTGACTTTAGTGATCAAGCCTCCATTAACCAGCCTTCATTCGGAGAGCCTATACATTCACAGGAGTGGACTAATGAGCTAGACTTACTAGTCCCTCGTTCATTGACTCCATCATATGAGGCTCTGACCAATATCTGCCATTCGGATGATCCATACTCGACCCAGCATTACATGCCAGAGTCTAGGTATGTTGAGTATGAGACCTCAACATCTCAGCAGTCTCCTCCAATTGAGCAGAACTCCCATGAATTGTCATGGGAATTTTGTGGAGGATGACATTTCCAAACTTATTCAGAAAAGTGAATCATTCAGTAATGAGTTGAGAAATGTCATGGAAATATTGAACTCAATTTCTGCCAGCTTGAGAATGAAAGTGGAAAAGGATATGAGTAATTTTGAGGTTGAAAGCTAAGCAAACATTAGGGAACCCTCACCGTCTGTACAGCTGGAGTCCATTCTATCTCCCTCTTCTACTAACCACTTGCCCTCCAATCCAGAGTCTGATCATTCATCTATCCAAAATACCAAAAAAATTGAAAAACCAAAAAACCACATAAAAATTGAAAATGAAAATGACCTAAAAAAATTGGATCCTGCCCTAAGGGAAGCACTCGATGAAGAACTGATTTTCAAACTTCCCTTAATAAAGGCCATAGATCACTTTCCCGACCTCAAACTATTTGTGAGAAGTAATCTGATGCCCAAGAGGTCGGGTAATAAGAGGACAAGGACTGAAAGACACATAGTGTCTATGGCCACCTCCTTAGTGATGGGGAGAAAGACCAAAAGCCGCAGAGTGAAGCGGTTGCCCCGAGTTGAGTGTGAAATCAAAGATACCATCTTTACCCATACGAGAATCGATGCTGACTCACCAATAAATATCCTCCCGACCTCTGTGTTTGACAAGCTCAAACTCTGACCAATCAGAAAGTCAAGAGAGATCGTTCAGTTGGCTGATCGATCTATCAAACGGTCTAGAGGAAATATTTCAGTCATCATTACTTTTCAAGGTGCTCTACTCCAGGTGGACTTCACGATCATTGATATCGAGCACCGAGGAGAGTTTTCCCAATCTTCGATTATTCTCGGGAAGCCGTTCTTAGCCTTGGCCAAGGCGACTATAGATTGCGAGACTCGGGAAATCGATTTTACAGCATTGGGAGCACTTCGACCTCATCCATTCTTTGATAAACTTTACTCTAAGGTGACCCGCACATCCGTTGACAGTCATGACCATCGAGAGGTAGATGAGTCTCACCTCTCTGCTACACTTGAGAAACCGACTGTCCGAACGACCGTTGGATCAGAGACTCCCCAAACCTCCACTTCATCAACTGCTTGCACCACCACTGTGACGGCTTCTAAGGAGGACTCACGATCAAAAGCTATCATTGAGTCGGACACAACATTTGTTGATTGCCTTGATCATTTCAGTGATCTAACACAAGAGCCTAATAATTCCAAGCCAGCTGAGACCACTAGAACCTTCCCAAGGCATGTGCTGAACCTTCAGGAATATTACAATCTATATGGTGACTCATCTGATGAGGAAACCATGGTCAGAACCACACCACGACCTGGATCTTCTAAGGAAACAACCCAGATAAAATTGACTCCACATAAAAACACGGTTGCTCCCTCTTCTAGTCGGTTATCTAGTGAGAGGAAGTTGAGAATTGATTCCTCGAGGTGTTCCCCCAAACCTCTCAAGGCACGTCGCTCTCATCTCCCTCTCAATGATTCAGGTTTTAGAAAATCGACTAAGAAAGTCTCCTTCACCACTCTGGAGAAGGAAGCTTCAGAGGAATCCTCATCTGGTCCGGATAAGGTAATCTATATGAGTGAGCTCAGTTCAGCTGTTCTCAAGCCTTATCTGAGCAAGAAGCCGTATGTCGACCCTCGTTGGACAATCCCTACACCTCACTATTATTCATCTTAGGACGATTCCGACAGCGACACATATGTATATTATCCACCTCCTCGCGTCCGCAAGAAGGTTCGTCACAAACCTTCTTAATCCTTGTATATTCTCACTCTTTCTTGTACATACATTCTCTCCCTCCCTCCCCAGTGATTCGAATCACTTGTCCCGGTTCCATATCATCTCATGACTATACTTAGGATAACCAGATCCTAAGTATATGGGGAGAGTGACCCGCATCTATTCATTGTACATCCTCCAGATCACATCGGTTCTCATACTCACTCATGTCCTATACTTAGGCTGAGCAGAGCCTAAGTATAGGGGGGACCGATGCCCGCCATGTATATACTCATCCATTTCCCCTCTTTTCCTTGTCCGCCCCATTTCTGATCTTCTTCTACACTTAGGCTGCCAGAGCCTAAGTGTAGGGGGGCGGGACGACTTCTATACCACTTTTTGTTATTTTAGCTCTCCTACGCTTAGCCCGAGCTATGTCTTTTTAGTCGCTTTCATGCTCTGAGGACACAGCACACGCTAAGTATAGGGGGGCATGTATATATTACATATATACTTTACCCATAGCTCGTACTTTCGCGTATTTCCGCGTATTTTTGTATATATTTTGCAATAATTACGGGTGGGTAAAAATTGGAAAAAAAATTTGTATACTTGTATAATACTTGTAAACCTTTTGTAAAAATTAAAAAAAATAATAAATAATAAATTAAAATTTTGTATACTTGTATAATATGTACTATATGTATGATACTTGTATAAAAAGTTGTAAAATTCTTGTAAAACATACTTTTGTAAAATTTGTTGTATACCAGAAAAATAAAACAAAAAGGTTTCTTATTCACTCTTGCATATTATCTTGCATTTTCAAAAAAAAAGTCTTGCATTTCATCTACATAGCATGTCATCTGCACCTCATCTGCATATCTTGCATATGCAAAGTGAAAAGTTAGTGGGTTCTGAACCAAGTTATGAGTAGATATTGAGGATGGACTTGATTTGACCTTAATCCACCTAATTTCATAGGAACCTTATAGGAACTGGAGTTAAGATTTCTCAGGTCAAGTGACTTAATTCTTTGAGTCCGCAAGTCTATGTTCACATGTCATCTTGATTAGTCTAAGTAGAATATCTCGTGCATACGTAGGATTCTTTTAGATAATGACCTAACTTGTACAAGCACTATGCACGTAGCTCTTCATTGATGAGGTGGTGAGGAGGTAGAATCCTTTAGCTTGGAGTAGCACACGGGTGGAAACATCCGTCCTCCTCTAGGGAGGGTAGTGCATCTCAACCTAGTCTGGTGATGTTGACGTCTGAGGACAGGACGCTGTGGGTTGCAATAATGCTTCAAAAGAGGGATAGTCTACTATCTCAAGAGGAAAAACTCCTGATGTACATGCTGCACCTTGTATATAGTTCCAAAAAAAAGAAAAAAATGCAAGAACTCCAAAAAAATCAGACAGGTCCAAGTAAAAAAAATAATACCTGTCGGAGTATGTATATTAGCAAGAAGTCTGCAGCTGGATGACTTGGCTACACTGGTCAGGCATCCCGGGATAGGTAGCTACACTGGCTACCGTCCATTCTTTTCTCTACCCCGTCCTCTTGAGTTGGTCGCACTTGAACTTAGAAGGGAATACCCCGCTCCTCGAGGAAAGAGTTACTGGACCGGGTTATTGAGTTACCTTGTTGGAGGAGGCTGGTTCTGAGCCATTTCTGATGTGAAGAGTTACATTTCACTTACACAGTACAAGTAAGAATCATAGTCATCAGAAATTTACGTTTGAGGATTTGTTCTGACATGACTATTGAGGAGTCGTGAATAGAAGACTTGTGGAACTTGAAGTCTGTTAGGTCTTAAGTTCAGGTCCCAATAAGGTTCCGCCACACAATTAATCCAAAGGTCGAGTCAAGCTCCATTTTCAACTTTTGTTCATGACCTTGGTATGGAACCCAATCTCATTTCACTCTTGCATTTCAATTTAGTTGCTCGGGGACGAGCAAGGTTTAAGTATAGGGGGTTGATGAATCTGTGATTCATCACTCTAAAAGTTGAAAATAGAGTCTTGTTCCCGAGTAAATAGATGCACATTTCTCTTTATATTGTAAATTTAGCATTCATGCATGCAAGCATAATATCTGCATTTAAGCATTCACATTTGCATAAAATAAGAAGCCAATTTCACTTGTAAAAATAACCGGTTTATTCTCCATATTTCACCTATTTGTATATAATTTATACTAACTCCAAATATAATAAAATCAACTCTATTGTGTATATATAACTAACACTAATCAAAGAAAAATATCAAAAAAATACTAACTTGTAAAATTGACCAATAAAACTCCAATCCAAGTTTGAGACTAGGAACCTTAAAATGTGCACATCTCTCTCATACAGCCTCCGAATTAGGTCTACTCACTTTTAAAGTAATACACATTCCAAGACCTTCGAAACAAGACCAATTTCATTAAAATCGGAGCTTGTATGCAAAACTTAGGTTTTGGGCCCCTTTTGTACATTGTACATAATGGCTGTTTTGCCCTTGTATTTTACCATTTTATTTTCTTAATTAAAAATCCAAAAAAAATTAGATTAAGTTGTAAATATTCTTCTCATATTTTCTATATTTTTATTTTGATTTTTCTTTTAATTAAAAATGACAAAAAATTGCAAAAGATAAAATGCGGTATTTTATATCTATAAAGTACCACCCAAAAATACGTTTCTGTACAGATGATTTCCTTTGATTTTCGGCCCTTCACAAAAGTTGTAGATCTCATCGATACGAGCAACTTTCGTGTTGACCACTTTTTTATTTAATACCTTTTATTATTTCTTTTTGATTTTTGTTTACATTTAATTTTTGTTTTTTCTAGGAGCGACATGTGGCAGCTCCTGTAGCCACCACATGTCACCCTATTATTTTATTAATTTCGGATTTATTTTTATTATTATTTTATTATTAATATTTTAATTATTTTTAGTAGCCTTTTATTTTATTTTATTACTTTATTTATTTAATCCCCTTTTACCTCTTCTCATTTCTTTTCCCCCACTCCAAGCCACATTAACCCCACTTCCTCCACCAATCTCTCCACTCTCTCCATCTCTTTTCCAACTCCCTCATCATCTTTATATTCCCATCTTCTACTCCATTATTTTTCATCTGCCGTTTTCGAGAGAAGTGAGGTCGAGCCCCTTTAACCTTCAGGTGACAGTTGCAGGAGATGAGTCGAGCGATGACAACCTCAAGGCGAGATCCGCGGCTTCACCATTGCCGTGTCGCAAGATCCAATTGGACTTGCTCAGCTTCGAAGGATTCTGCCATCCTTCTCGAGGCCACGATGGAAGCCGCCTTCCGTGGCTCCAAAATCCGACGAACCACACAGGTAAGTATCTTATATCTTATCTTTTTAAAATTTTTTATCTAACATCTATCTGTTGTCTTGTGCATCTTCATTTTCACCATTATTTTATTCATCATCATCATCTTCTTCATTTCATTTCATTTCATCCATCACAAAATCAAACACAACCACCACTCATCCATTGCATTTTATTTTCAGTTAACATAAAAAACCATACATCATCCAACATCACAATCACCACCATCACATTCCACCTATTTACTTCACATTTCATTCCTGTTAAAAAAATATAAATACAAAAATTTTTCCAAAAGAAAAAAAACAAAAAAAATAAACAGGAGCTTCCCGCGCCGCGGCACGGCCACGCCCCAGCCAGGCCGTCATCCTTCTCCCCCCTGGCGGTCGTCCGTTGCCGCCCTGCCTGCCTCCACTCCAGCCATCTGCCGGCCCTGCTCTCTCCGTTGCGCGTGGCTGGGCACGCTCTCCCAAGTCACCGCACCACCGCGTGCGGCACCTCCTCCACGCACAGCTATTCGCGACGCCCGTAGCCGCCCCGTCGTACGCAGCTGGGCGCCGCCCACATGCGCGTCGCCCCTCCGACTTCGACCACCGTCCAGGCGCGCCATACCCGCCGCACGCGTGTGATCCCAGCCTCCGCACATGTCCGCGCGACCACCCGAGCTCCGCTCGCCAGTAGCCACCCGGCCGGCTCCCTCCTCGTCGCCAAGTGGAGCACGTCCCCACTCACCCCTCTGCGCCGCCCCGCCGAGTTCTCCTCCGCCGCGCGCCCCCATCGCATCCAGCAGCCCCGCGCCTCCAGTCGACCCCGCGAGCTCCGCCTACTCCCAGGCCGCAGACGATCTACGCGGCCGCGCCGCGCTCAGCCTCAGCGCGCGTCGGCGCTGCTCACCACCCGTTGGCCGGCCCTCCGCCCTCACGGCCGCCCGCGCGTGCGGCTGCAGCCGCCGCACGGCCACCATCTCCTCCAAGGCCGCCGCGAGAGCCGCCCCGCGCCGCCTTAGACGCGCGTGCGGCGCACCTCACGTGCTGCCCGCGGCTTCCACACCTGTGCCCTAACTTGGGCTCCAAAGGAACGAAGGTTTTATTTTTCTATTTTATTATAACTGTGAAATTTGCATCTTATTTCCTGTAAGTTTATCAAATTGCAAAAGTGCCCTTAGGCACAGCTCATTTGGTTTATTTCATTTTACTGTTTGTAAAACCACCCCTGCATTGTAATGTTAATTTGGACAGTCACAGCATCATTTTATTTAATGAAAAATAGCCTGATGATGAGCAATTAATTATTTATCTTGTTGCTATTTAGTTACATTTTTATGAGCATCCATTGATTTTTTAAAAATCAGAGAGTGAAAATCACAGATATTTTGCCCATTTAAGCTCTGAAATTTGCATATAGACATTTATTGCTCTAAAAATTGCAAAAAAATTGTGAATGATGCCTTTTAGTGTACTTTAATTACTGTCCAAGTTTCGTCCAATTCAGAGTTGTCGTTTGCATAAAATAAATTGTAGAGTGATTTCTGTAAATGATTTTTAATTAATTCCACGAATAGCATTTTTGAGAAATTTCAAATCTTCTGGATTCCTTGTTAAAATATCTATTTGAGATAAATCAATTCTGGATAACTTAACTTCTTGGATTTATTAGGAATTAAATACATGCAGTTGCTCTATTTTTAGAAAAATATTCATAAAAAATCATAGTGTCTGAAAAATTCCAAAAAATTAGTGTAGCTTCATTGCATCATATTTAACTTCCAGTAAATTTTTCATAATTTTTGCATATCATTTGCAAGAAATATTGTATAAAAACCCCAAAAAAGTTTGCATTTTTCATTTGTGCATTTTACACCCAAAAATTCCAAAAAATATATTTTGCATTCAGTATTGGATTAGGTTCTTAGGAAAAATATAACTTGGTCGATTTGAATCAATTAGATATCAAATATTAATTTGGCTAAGTCAGTTATTTTCTTAACAACTTAATCCAATTCATCATTGCATTTGCCATTTTATTGCATAAAAAAATACCAAAAAAATACCCAACTTGGAAAACCGCAATGTAATACATCTAATCTGATCCCGAGTTGTTCCTTTGCCTCCTTGAGTCGACCCTGGGGCTTGCTCAGGCTAAATAAACATAAAACCGCGCGTTAATTTCATTCAACGATTTAATAGAGCCGTGCGGTAATTTTTGACCGACGCGGATCTATCCGACTGCAACGCACTAGTCATCCGACAACATCCAAAGGGTAGATTCCACGCTCGTCAACCACAAAATCCGAAAATAAAAGATTTTGTAAAATCGATAAAAAATAGTAAATGACCTCGGATCAAAAACATTTCTTCACAAAAATTGCTCGTCTCAATGAGATCTACAACTTTCATGAAGACATCAAAACCAAAATCGATCATTTGCATAAAGTGGTATTTTTGGGGTGTCCCATGTACATAGAACACCTTGATTTTGGGGTTTTGTAATTTTTATGTCATTTTAGATCAGATAAAAATCCGAAAAAATATGATAAATCAGAGATAAATAATTACACATTAATCTATTTTTTATTTTTATTAATTGATAAAATATGTACATAAAAATTTGGTCAAAAACTGCTAAAATATATAGTATACAAAAGAGGCCCAAAACTCAATTTTCACAAATGAGCTCCGATTCACTTGAACTTGGTCTTGTTTTGAAGGTAGTTGAATGTGCATTAGTTCAAAAGTGAGTAGGATCAAATCGGACACTAGATGGGGAAGATATGGGGTTTTTAGTCCGGGAATCCTGAAATTAGGGTTTGGATTTTTGGTCCACTTATCTGGGTTAGTTATTTTTTTTTGTATTTTTCCTTTATTCTTGTTAGTGATATATACACAATGGAGTGGTTTTGGGTCATTCGGGGTTAGCATGATTGAGTTAAAAATCAGGGAAGTTAGGCTATTTACAGGTCAATTTGGCTGGGATTTTTGGCTTCTTATTTTATGCAGAATTTGTGTTAAAATGCCATTCTTATGAAAATATGCATGAATGCTAATTATGCAGAATAGATGCCGAAATGATGTTGATTTTAAGGGATTTGAGCTTAATAAATAATATTTAGAGTGATGAATTCGAGATTCATTAGGGTCGAGGGGGGAATTAGGTTGTTTCAAAGGTCGTAGAGGCGATTGGCAAAGTTTATAGGGTCTGCCACGTAAAAATTCCTTTTAAGAATGTGGAACAAGTGATATTTATTGTGGAATTAGTAATGTAAACTGATTTAGCCAAAATCAGGTGGCCGTAAGTTCAACACAAAGCGTGAACTCAGTCGGTGTATTGACCACACTAACTCTGGACTAAAGTCAACAATCAACCCACACTAAAGATCAATAAATTGGAAATAATGTGGAGTCAAAATTTATTTTTAACTCTACACAAATGATGTAAAGGGCAAGTATGCAGAGAGTTCGATCACAGGGAGCAAGCAGGGTAATTCAAATAAATGTACGTGAGTGAGTGTGTGTGATGTCTACACTAAGCAAGCAATCAAAAATGTTTTTGTGGGTTTTTAATTTTTAAATTTTTTTGTTTTTATTTGATTTTTAATTTTGTATTTTGATTTTTATATTTTATGTTTTATATTTCTCTTTTTTTTCTTTTTTTTTCAATATTGGAAAATAAAAACAATGTAATAAAAGACAAGATAAAGTATTTATAAAAATATGCAAAAATAACAAAAAATTCAGAAATAAAATGTTTTTTATATTTTTAGGATTTTTTTACTATTTTTGTGATTTTTGGGTATTTTTCAAAGTGTTTTTGGTATTTTTAAATAAGGAAATAAGAGAAAACAGTGAAATATGTGCTGGCTGTGAGTAAAATGGGAATTGAAATTAGCAAACAGCAACCAAAATTTTTTACACTAATTTTCAAAGAAAGAGAATGAAATTTAGAACAAACAGGAATTGAGTTTGTATTTTTTTTGAGTTTTCCTTGATTTTATATATTTTTTTGAAGTTTTTGAATGTTTTTGAATTTTTAGTATATTTCTTTTGAGTTTTTTAGTGATTTTTGGACTGACACTAAAATAGGTTAAAATACACACTAGGGAATTTTTTGGAATTTTTAGAGGTATTTTAATATTTTTTGGTATTTTCTAAACTAGACATTGAATAAAAAGCATGTTTTTTATTTTAATAAATATAAAAAAAAGAAAATCAAAAACTAAAATTATAGCGTCAAAGTACAAGTACACATGTGCTTAAACCTATTTTTGTGGAATTTTTGAACTTGAAATGATAATTTAAATAATTAGATTAAGCATCCAAACATTAATCAGGCCTGACAGGGGTATATATGCAATTTCTCAAACATCCAGGGGCATACATGCAATTTTCCACAAAATTTTTAAACTAAATATTCGATTTTCAAGACCAAACATCAATTACAAAAGCCGCAAGGGTATCGGTGCAATTTTCCCACCAGGGCGCGTGACTTGCACGCGCTTGGCGAGTACCAAAATGTGATTCTATACAAGCCTAGGGGCTTACATGCAATTTCTCCAAAAATTTAACGCTAAATAAGAAAGTTTTGGTACTGGACTGAAATAAAACAAAGACCGAGGACCTCTATGCAAAATGCCCTCACCTCACGTGTACAGGTCACGTGAGGTGACGTAGCAGAGGACCTTAATGAAAATAAAATAAAGACGAGGGTCTTTTTGTAATTTTTACAAAATATCTTAAACTACGAATAAAAGTTACTGGACTAAATTATAAATACAAAATGCGTGAGGGTGTGGATGCAAAATACCCTCGACGCGCGATCCAACGGCGGATGGGGAGCCACTTAAACACGTGGCGCCTTGTGGACGGTCGATGACGCTTCGTGGATGTCCGGCTGAGAACAGATCTCCAAGGACAATCGACGGTCGAGGCGTGGGAGATCCAACGGGCGCTGCTTGATCTGGAGGGGCTCCCTGATCCAACAGTGCAGAGGTGATGACGAAGAACAACCAAGTACGCCGGCGAGGCGAACTTCGTCGTCTCCGATCTCCGTCCTTCGACGATGTCGCGGCTTCAAAATGGACGTGGAGCTCCCGGGGGTCCTTCTCTTTTTCCTGGAGGCGTCAAAAGACCACGGCGGCGGCCGTGGCACTCGCAGGTGGTCGGCGGAGCTGGAGGGCTCGGCTGAACTCCGACGAGCGGACAAAATCGCGCCCAGGTGCTAGTAAACGCCCTTTGACCCTGCAAAAATGGTTAAGAGGTCCAGGGAAAACTGCCTGGACCTTAGGTGGACAGAATCGAAGCAAAAGGCGAAGTGGCGATGGGTGGCCGGAGGTGCGCTCCGGCGAGGGGGTATGATTTGACGAATGAGTCGATGAAACTCAAAATTTCTTGGGGGCTAATGTTCCTAAAACTATGGCTAAGCTAATGAGCAAGAAATAAAAGGGGGAAGGGGCCCTCAATGGCCGGAGCCAGAGGGAAGAAGATACCTCGACCGTCGAGGTTGCGGGTGGTGGCGGAGTCGTCCTCGACCTCGTTCGCCCTGGCTGAGAAGCTCGTGGTGGAGCTGTCACCTCCAGCAAGGCTAAGACCACCAGAGAGGCGGAGAGGGGTGGACCAAGGGGACTCGAATTCAAAATAAAGGTGGAGGTCTGGTTTTAAGAGGTTTGACCTTGAGCTGCAGGGGCTCAAAGATCAACGCTACTGGAGCGTTTCAGTGATCCTTGGCCTAATGTAATCACATAGCGGGCTAGGTGGATGATCGAGGAATAAGATCACAGAAGGAATCGAGATGAAATGGTGAAAAATTCGGCCTAGAAAAAGTCGCCAAAAACGCCAAAAACCAGGTCGTCTGACAGGGGTAGGTGGGGAAGACGACTAGTTGACCGAGGTCAACTGGTGGCGCCTCCTAGTTGGTCCACGTGGGCCAACCAGGAAAAACCCACTAAAAATGATTTGTAAATTCGTTTAAAAATAGAAAAAGATTTTATTAATTTTAGATTATAAAATAAAAAATGTTTATTATTTTCTAAATAATTTTACGGTGATTTTTAATGATTTTTATGAGATGTATTTTTACAAGTTGCTTTCATACCCCTATATAGGTATATTATCTATATACTTCATCACTTTATTTTTATTTTGTGTATTTTAATTTTATTATTTTATTTAGTATTTTATAAAATTATAACATACTTGTATACATGTAAGTATATTTTTATTTCATTTTTCTGATAGATTTTGTATATTTAATAAAATAGAAGTGTATTTTATATAGGTATAAGTATATGTATAATACCTATGTATCAAATATATACAAGTATTTTTATTTGTGTTTTATTTATGTTTTTATTCTGATTATAATGCACATAATTATTATAAGTAATATTTACAACATTATAAAAATATACAATAATGAAAATAATAGATAAATAATAAATTGAATATTTTATTCTGTACAAGTATACAATGTGGGTCCAAAACACAACTTTCAAACCGTAGCTCCGCCAAATGCGAAACCACCACCATTAAATAGATTATTTTATTCTATATACAATTAAAGATGAGTTTGCTACATTTGGAGTTGTCAGTTGTGAGATACGGGTCTGAGAAGTTGGGATTCTGGATTCTTATTCAGACCATAACTTTTTATCTGTACATTATTTTTCTGTGAAATCAATTTTGTATTTTTCTTTATAAAATTATCTACAACTTTTATGTACAAAGTTTCTTTATTTGATGTATAAAACGTGAAATCAAAAATAGGTCCCAAAAAGAATAAAGAATGAATAGAAAATATAGGTATTTGGCCCTTATCTCCCCCTACTTTATTCCTGGTCGACCTATTCATCAAGATGCCTAGGTCTCGGGGGTTTTGGGTCATAAAATATTTACAATATTTTATTCTTTTTCTTTTCTTTTATTTATTCTATAATTTTGGCCTTAATTACAATATTTTATACACTATGTAGATGCACATGCATGAATGCTAAGATGATGAATTTAAGGTTATTTACAGGTATTTGCTAGGTTTTTTTGGTGCCAAAATGATAGAATAAAGATGATGAAATGTGTATTCATCATCCCCCTATACTTTACCTTTGCTAGTCCCTAGCAAACACTTATGCAATAAGTGCAAACAGAAAAAGAAAGAAAAGAAAAAGAAGAACTTGGATTTAGTTTAATTATCAAACTTGTCTTCACAAAATCAAAGTTTGGAGCTTAAGTCGGACCTTTGGAATTTAGTGCGGGCGGAACCTTAATGAGAACCGAATCTGAAATCCAACGGTCCATGAGAATCTCAAAACTCTGTCCCAGTCTCCTCAATAGCCAGGTCAGAAATACTTCAACTCATACGCAAACTCTTACAACTATGAGTCTGACTCGTACAGTGTAAGTGATGGTGGCTCTCCCCAACTAGAGTGACAAAGAAACTGACTTCTCCAGTATGACAACCCAATGATTCCCCAATCCAATAACTCCATCCTCGAGGAGCGGGGTATTCCCTTCTAAGTTCAAGTGGCAGCCAGCTCAAGAGGAGGGGGTGAAGAGAAGAATGGACGGTAGCCAATGTAGCTACCTATCTTGGGATGCAAGACCAGTGTAGTCAAGTCATCCTGCTGCAGGCTCACATGATATGACTTTGGAACTCAAGCTTGCTTATTGATTTTACAACATATGTACATACTTTGCAGGCTTTTTATTTTTGTACATGCCTGAACACATTTTTCTAATACTATATACAACAGCATTTACATAAGGAGTTTTTTCCTCTTGAGCCGGTAGACTATCCCTCTTTTGAAGCTTTATCGCAACCCACAGTCTCCTATCTTTAGACTTCCTAATCAATGGACGGGTTGTGGTGCACTTCCCTCCCTAGAGGAGGAAAAATGTTTCCACTTGTGTGCGTCTCATACCAGCAAATCCAATCCCCTCACCACTCCAAATGAGTCGAGCCATGTGAAAGGTGCAAGGGTATAAGTTAGGTCATTATCAACAAGAATCATGCGTGTGCTCCAAAATACTCTACTTAGGCAGTCAAGAATCCATTGAACCAAGTCCCATGATCCTCAAAGAATTAAGTCAACTAGACTTGAAGTACCTCAAACCCAGTTCCTATAAGGTTCCTGTTATTAGGTAGATTATAAGGTCCAATCAAGCTCCAATCTTCGGATTTTACTTAGACTTGTTCAACTATCAAACTCAATCCGAAAAATGCGAATGCTATGCAATGCAGAATGCAGAAATTATTTTTCTGATGCAATTTTCAAGATTTTGAACTTTTTATGGATTTTTGAAAAGATGATGATGATGATGATGCATATGCATTTTTTTATATTTTTTTCAAAAAGATTTTTCAAATGTTTTTGGATTTTAATTTTTGCAAATGTTTTTGGGAATTTTTGAAAACAAAAAGATTTTGGCTGAACACTAGGTGAAAAATATGTACACGGGAGTGCTTCTTATATATACAAGAAGTGGATTTTAGAATTTACAGGGTAAGTGGTCAATTTTATACATATATATATAGTGGATTTTGGTGAGATGTATGTATTCCTCAAACTTATTTGACACAAGCTTTTCACACAATTTTTGAAAACTATAGTCCAAAATAGTTTTTTACAAACATTTTACAAACATGTACACACATTTGAAAATCATTTTGCAAAGGTTTTCAAAACAGTATATATAAGTTTTTCAAAATATTTTTGCAACCATTTTTCAAACCATTTGCAAATCATTTTTCAAAAATTTTATTTCACACAAAGAAAATAATTTTTTACAAAACACACATTTTACAAAGGTTGAAAACATGTAACAAAATATTTCCAAAATAGTTTTCAATAGATGTTCACAAAGATTTTCAAACTATTTTTCAAACATTTTGCAAAAAACATTTTCACCTGATTTATTAATCAGTAAATACAAAAAGAATTTGAGGAATAATCACATCTTTTTATTATGATTTTTAATGAATTATAAAGAATTATTAGCTATATTATTAAGAAAATACGAAAGTACGAGTTATGGCTAAAGTATATACATAGTATATACGACCCCCCTATACTTAGCTTGAGCTATGTCCTCATAGATCGGAGAGAAAAGAGAAGACATAACTCGTACTAAGTATAGGCAAGTCTAAAGACGGAATGATTCAATGAATGAGAAGTTGACCGCCCCCCCTATACTTAGGATCAAATAATCCTAAGTATAGCAGATTGTACACAACGTAGGGAGGGTCAAGGGTGGGAATGAACAGATTGTACTCAGATTGTCTCCCCCTATACTTAGGGTAAGATATCCCTAAGTATAGACAAGAAGAGGAGACAATGGAGAGGCTCGAAATGAAAATGGAAGGAACTCGGGGTGCCAACCCCCCTATACTTAGGACAAAGTACGTCCTAAGTATAGAAAACTTTCTACAAGGGGCGACACCTTTTTGCTAGATAAAGAAGATAGAACATGAAAAGAAGAAAAGAAGAAAAGAAGAAAATAAATCAACAGATGAAATAGTGATATGAACAGATGGATCTGTACAACGGAAGATGGAATTGATCACCATGTATGAGATGCAGATGATGAGAGTCAAAGGACACATCTCATACCAGAAGAATGGGGGCAATGTCAATGTCGACGGATCATGATCTAGATATAATTTCAGGCGTTGACCATTGACGCGGAAGGTAAAGGAAGATGACTGTTCGGATATGTCGATGATGCCATTGTCATGTACCTTCCTGACCACATACGGACCTTTCCACTTGCTCTGCAATTTCCCTGGGAATAATTTCAGCCTGGAATCAAACTACCATACTCTCTCATCTGGCTCAAACTATTTATGGCTGATATGCGAATCGTGCCATGTCTTCACTTTCTCCTTGTACTGTAGGCTGTTGGAAAAGGCTGTATCTCTCAGTTCTTCCAGAGCTGCCAATTCAGCTCTTCTCTGGTCTCCTATACTCTCGGGATCTAAAAGTAACTAAGTGACTGCCTAGAAAGATTTGTGCTTGATCTCCACTGGCAAATGGCACGGCTTGCCATAGACGAGACGAATGGGAGATGTCCCCAATGGATTTTTGAAAGAAGTCCGATAAGCCCACAAGACCGAGTCCAAAAGCTGTGACCAATCCTTTCGGTCTGGGCGGACAACTTTCTACAAGATAGTCTTTATCTCTCGATTCGATACTTCGGTAAGACCATTAGTCTGAGGGTGATAAGGAGTGGCAACCCGATGGTCAATACCGAACTCGTCTGCAAGGGCCCTAACCTTGTCATTGATGAAGTGAGACCCCCGTCTGAAATCAAGACTCTAGGTACCCCGAACCGTGAAATGATATTTTTCCTCAAGAATTTACACACGGTTTTAGCATCTGCGGCTCGGGCGGGGATGGCTTCAACCCATCGACTGACATAATCCACAGCGAGCAGGATATGCTCGAATCCCTGGCTTTTAGGAAATGGGCCCATGAAATCAATCCCCCATGCATCAAAAACCTCACAAAAGTGAATGGGTTGCATGGGCATCATGTCTCTCTGTCTGCAGGTTCCCATTTTCTGACAGTCAGTACATCTCTTCACGAACTCATCAGAATCCTTGAAGAGAGTAGGCCACCATAGGCCGGATTGAAGCACCTTCTGTGCTGTTCTTTTTCCAGAATGATGTCCTCCTGCCTCAAGCTTGTGGCAGTATGTGAGGACGCTATGATGCTCTTCTTGAGGAATGCACCTCCTCCAGATACTGTCCCCTCCTTCATGATAAAGGATGGGATCCTCCCAATGGTAAAACTTGGCTTTCGCCAGGAAGGTCTCAAGTTTCTGCCTAGGCCAACCTTGTGGGACCGTCTTGACAGCAAGATAGTTCACAATGTCGGCATACCACGGGAGCGAGGTGATAGCCAAGATCGCCTCATCTGGAAATGTCTCTGTGATAGGTGCGCTGGGCTCAGATTCCTCAAGATTCTCCAATCTGGAGAGATGATCCGCCACCACATTCTTAACTCCAGGCTTGTCCTTAATCTCAATATCAAATTCCTGGAGTAGAAGGATCCATCTGGTGAGACGTGCTTTGGCATCCTTCTTAGGCATTAAGTACCGGATGTCGGTATGATCCATGTAGATGGTTACTCTAGATCCGAGAATGTAAGATCGATACTTATCAAGAGCAAAGACTACGGCCAGCATCTCTTTCTCAGTCACAGTGTAATTCCGCTGCGCGGCTGATGAATCCACGATTCATCATCTCAATATCTTGATCTTAGCAAAATCCACGAGTAAATTCCCTAATAAATAACCATAAAATCAATAAATTAACAAAATAACTCTTGTAAATAAAACACACTAATTACTGTATATAAGATTGTATAAAATGAATTAACATAAAAAGCCGCAAAAATAAAGGAGTTTTATACTTGTAAATAGCCCAAAACTTCATGTATTTTTATAATTTCATTTCAACTCCTTTTTGCCTAATTCTTTCTCTAACTTGTTTATAAAAATGTATATAAAAATAGAAAAATACAAAACAAATTTCATCTCAAATAAATGCTCCTAGATCTCAAAGAGAAAAAGCCGTAAAGTCCAACTTCCAAGCTAAATTCCCGCTCCGTATGAACTCCAAATTCACCAAACTCACTTTTAAAGTTCAAGTTAGAAAATTATCTATCCAACGGAAGTTTCATTAAAATCGGAGCTCATTTGCAAAAGTTGGGTTTTGGGACCTAGATGTACATTGTATACCATGTATATATTCATTCTTTCTTTAATTTTTATTGTATCTTTTTTAATTACTAAAAATACAAAAAAATCATACTTGTGTTGTATTTTAATTGTAGTATTTTATTGTATTTTTCCGTTGTAAATATCTCTTATTAAAAAGATAAAAAAATTACATATTAGAAAAGTAAAAAAATGTGTATGGTGTTTTGTATACTTGTAAATTCACCATTATTTTTTCTGTCTTTATTTTGTTGTAATTAAAGTAGCCTACTTTATTTCATTTTATTTATTTAATTATTTTACATTCTCTACAATAACCACCATTCAACTCTCTTCTACCACCAACCTCCATTCAACCCCACCATTTCTTAAACCTCCCATTCAACTCCATTAATAATCCAACTTCCCATTCAACTCCACCCACATAATAACTTCTCATTTCATCATCTATATATACATGTCATTCTCCTCAATTTTGCCTTTGATCCATCTTTATGTGAGGAGAGCCTAGTTCCCTGAGTTGAATCGGTGACAGCGACGCAACCGCGGTCGAGCGACGACGGCCCTCTCTCCGGTGTGATCCGTTGGTTTTTTGGCCAACATCGCAGCCGCAACCGCGCGCTGCTCGAGCTCATCGCACGCCGGCGATTCGAGCAAAGACCGTGCTCTCGTGAGCACATCATAGGCATCCGTCCATCGTAGGTAATTTTCCTTTTTTATCTCATTTTATCATATTGTCATCTTTGCATTTTTTAAGCACATCACATTACCATCACCCCACCACATTTTATTTCATCACATTATTTTTTTCCCCCATCGTGTACATCCTCTAATTAACAAAAAAAATTTTAAAAAAAATTATTTCATTACCACTTAGCTCCATTTCAACATCACCACCTTCATCATATTACCACCATCCTCATCATACCCCTTTTCATCACTACACCATCTTTCTTTTTTCTTTTATTTGTTTCCTGTTTATAAAAAAATTGTATAAAAAAATTAAAAAAAATTAAAACAAAAAGAAAACCTTTTCTTTTTATTACAGCAGTGAAAAGAAATTAAAAAACAAAAAAAAACAAAAAAAAACACGCAGCAGCGGTGGGGAGTTCCCACCGCCGCCGCCCCTCCTCAACGACCACCCCCACCACCACAACCGTCATCGCCGCCGGCGCCTCATGCCCGCGGCCGGCTGACCCCGCCATCTACCACCGAAGCCGCGGCCACCTGCGGTTGTGCCTGCACCTCGCACGGCCGCCGTGCGCAGCCGCAGCCCAGCCGCCCTCTCTCCTCCGCCTTGGAGCTTCAGCCGCCGCCGACCCCCGCGGCCCCTCTCGCTGCCGCCGACCCCTCCGCCTCTTCCTGAGCCCTCGCGCCGCTCCACCGGGCCGGCCTCCGCCTCCGACGTACGTGGCCCACGCACACCACCGCCGGCGCCGCCCGACCCCCTTTGGGTTCACCACCATCGTGCCCCATTGAGGAAGAAGAAAGGTCCACTTTTTCTTATTATTTTATTGTAAAAATTGCAGAACTTATTTGTATAGTTTTTGTAATTGCAGATTAGTCCTTGTTCATGCTTTATATTGTAATTTCATTTTCTGAATTTGCCAAGACACCCCTGTGTTTGACTTTAAGTTTGGACATCTGATTTGCACCTTTTTATTCAATGAAAAATACCTTTGTGTGGAGCAACTAATTCTATACCTTGTGGACATTTATTTGTATTTTTATGGTAGTTGAGTAATTAATTAAAATTGTCAAATTGAAATTCTGTGTATTTTACCCAATCCGTGCTCTTAAAATTATATCTCACACACAGTTGCTCTAAAAATTCCACAAAAATTATATTTGATGCTTTGATGAGTGCTTAACTTACTATCTAAATCTCATCCAAAATGGAGTTGTCTTGTGCCTTAAATAAATTGTAGAGTGATTTTAGTTTTCGATTTTTAATTAAATCTCTGTATATTCTTTTTGCGAAATTTCAACTCTCTTGGATTCTAGATCTAAATATCTTTCTGAGATAATTCGCAAGTTGATTAATTTGATAACTTGGATTTATTAGAAATTATTTACTCGCTGTCACTCAGATTTCACTAAAAAATTCATTAAAAAATCATATTTGTCAGAAAAATCCAAAAAAATTACTGTAGTCTCCTTGTATGATGTTTTAGTTCCAGTAAATTTGTCATAATTTTTACTTACTGTTTGTGTGAGAAATTGCGAAAAAACCCATAAAAAGTGTGCATTTTTATTTATTGCATTTTAACCCCTAAAATCTAAAAAAAATGTGTTTTGTGTTCATCTCTGGATTAGGACTGTAGGAAAAATACGAATTGGCTAATTTGGACTTCTTTTCTATTAAAATTAATTTGACCTTGTTGTATGTTTTCTTAGTGTTGTAACTCACCCGCATTTTGTTTTTGGCATTCTACTTGCATAAAAAATCTAAAAAATACCGTTTGGATGTCTAGATCTAAGTTCTTGAATTAAATCCAAGTTGTTCCTTTGCCTCCCTGTGTTCGACCCCGGACTTGCCCGGGATATAAATTAAGCCGAGACACTCTTCACGGAGATCTTCTCTCGGTTCTGACCGAACCGCTAAGTACACGTATTACGACGAACACGAATTAAACATCGTATCTAGCGACACGTCAGATGGCGCCGTTGCCGGGGAGGCAAACGGCTTAGGGATTAGTTTAAAAATTTAGATTTAGTTTTCCATTTACTCGGGTAGTCTGACCCCCGAGCCACTTGTATTTATTCCTTTTTTTGCAATTATTTCTCTTCATATTTTTGTATATATCTTGTTTTTATCTCTCTAACATAAATCTTATTTTCTTTGCGAGGGCTCGGTGAACTTGGAGTGCATCGGAGGTCGACGGACGCGACGCGCACCGACTGTTGAAGAGCGAGGAAAAGCAATTTATCTTCGAGAGATCTTTTTGTAAATTATTGTAATTATTTAGGTAGTTGCTCATTTCTAGCGGCTCTTGTTTGAGAGCTCGCGCATGTAAAAAGACTTGGACATTATTTGTGGTGTGTCGAGCCTGTTTCACTCTCCGGCGAGGGTGGGGCTTGACTTGAGTGGCGAAATTAAGGATTAGGCACACGGTAGTTTGGATTCAAACTTGTTTGTGCCCATCGTAATTTAGGCCACACTTATCTTAGAAGATTCACATATCTTATAAGATTCATAATGAGACGCACATAGACACGTACTACTTAGCTCAAAATCAAATCAATTCTTCCCCGCTAATAGTATATTGTTTAGGTGCGGTTTCCTCGATCTGCATGCATTTAGTGTAATATTTACAAATTCAGTTTTGCATAATGCATGAAGAGTGCTGGGATTCACTGTAAGTATACCTTCTTCTGAGCATGCATCATAGTTTCTCGTTTGCATTCTGATTTCCGATTCCCATCTTGTTTTACAACGTAAGGTTAAAGGAAATTGGGACTGAACGGTAGACGTGCTTGTGTGTTCACATAAATTTCAAGTGATAACCTAACTCTAAAATTGGGACTGAATTGAGCAGGTAGATCTAATTAAATGGAATAAAAAGAACCCTTGTTCTCGGGTGCAGAAAGCCCTCATTGTTTGTTTAAATTGCAAGTGAGAGAGAGACGACCCTAGGATAGGGCCAAGTCTGGATTTCTTACTTACTACTGGTTCTTTCTTTTTAGGCGATTAGCTACTTTTCAGTGAGGATTTACGGGTAGCCGGTAAACGGTCCAGACTTGCTTAGCAGAGTGGGAGGTTTAGAGGACGCATTGGTCCTCAAAGAATGGGTAGCCATATTTATACGGTCTGTACTTACTCCTATACTGGCTGAAAGTAGGTCAAACTAGTCGTAAGAACCGGGCCAGTCTGTAGGAAAATACGGGCACCTAACAGCTCGTTAATCTTTCCAAGATTGTATTCTCACCAACTAAAATTGACCAGATAAATCGGCCGAACTCTTACGGCCATCACGTGTTGAGTTGGTGAAATTGGGGGTTTGAATTGCGTTTGTATTGTGTGAGTTCGCTCCGCACATTTACGTGCACCGTAGAACTAGTGCCTCATTGACTATCTTGATCTAATCGGTTCTTTTGACATCTAAGATGACTGATTGGGGGGATATTTATTCGGACTTTGCGAATCTCTCATTGAACCCTTCAAAAAGTACATCTTCAAAGGTCCAAGCGCAACTTGGACTACCCTGGACTCATGACCCTCTTGAGCCCAGGATCACTCACTCTCAGGATGGTTACCCTCAAACCATTCCATTTCTCTCTTCCCACCTCACCGAGGAAGACCATCGCCTTGGTGAGAATATCATGATTCATAAATCCTCTTCTAATCAAGAAAACATTGCTGATTCAGGACATAAAGAAGATTCGAGTAAAATGCCAAAGAGGAAAGAAGAGGAAGAAGAGAACCATGAAGACCCGATGAAACTGATACTGGCCCGATTGGCTGCATCTGAGAAGCAACAAGCATTACTGAGAGCTCAGTTAGGACAGTTAAATGTTGGGGTCCAACTACCAATGGATGCGGCTTATAACCCCGGACAATATCAAATTCATAACTACTTGAGTCCGGCCGAACCCGAGGTTGATTTTGAATTGAAGCCGCATTTTCTGAACCTGTTGCCGCACTTCGATGGGAATGCTTCTGAGGAGCCATATGCATTCCTAAGGGACTTTGAGCTCATCTGCGCTAACCTCAAACATCAAAATGTTAGCCAGGATTATATTAGGCTCAAAGCCCTTCCATTTGCCTTGGGTGGCAAAGCTGATTACTGGGTAAAGAATCTTGGGATCGCCATCACCACATATGCCCAGTTCAAGGACCTGTTTTTGAAGAAGTTCTACCCTTTGAGTAGAACTAACATGATGAGGACGCGCATTACGAGTTTTTCCCAATTACCCCATGAAGCTTTTTGTGATGCTTGGGAAAGATTCAAGGACATCCTGCAAAAGTGTCCTTGTCATGGATTAGATAACAACATCTTGGTCCAATCCTTCTTTACTGGTCTCAACCCTGAGATGCAGGGTTTAGTGAGCGCTGCCTGTGGAGGCAGCTATACATCACGAGGAGCGGATACCGTCTGGAGGGTATTCGAGCAGATGGCTGAAACTAGCCGCTCACAGATGGCCAGCAGGGCCTATACACCATCCCCCAGTTCACTCTCATCTGGAGGGGGAAAATCAGTTGTAGTCGATCTTTCTCAGGACGTGATCCCTAGCATGGGACTTCTTGCTGACAAGCTTACTGTAGTCGAGAGGATCGACAGGAGGATTGATGAGTTAGACCGGAGCGTCTCCAAACTTCCAAAACAGATGGAGGAGTTGACTGAGAAGGTATCTAAGATAAAGATACCTGCAGTGGCTGCACCCACTGCTCCCATTTACCGAGTTCACCATGTTCAGGAGCAGCTGGTGTCAGGGCAACCCCAACCGTGGGAGCAGGACCAATCCTACACCCATTCTTTCCAACAGCCGCCTCCAGTAGCAGAGATAGTTCAAGAGGAGCCTCCACCAGTTTGGGAGGTGAATGGTATATGGTATACTCAGGACCCTGCCAGGCAGGGAAGTACGGGAGACCGACAGACCTATCAGCGTCCCCCGACCTTTCACAACACCGCATTCACCTCCGCACCACCTCCTTCACAGCAGAGCCCTGGATTCCATCCACCCCAGCAGCAGAGGTAGCAGCACCAGCAGTATGGTCGACAGGGCCATTACCAGACGGGCCAGCAGGGCCCGCAACCCCAGCAACAGCAGCAGAGGCAGTACACTGGCCAGCAGGGCCAGTCTTCCCGTTCTTCTTCCCAATCTTATCCACTTCCTTCATCGTCTAGTCCCGTGGATATTCAGCAGCAGATACTCGACGAGCTACGTTCATACAGGAACGAGGTTCAGGACTTACGGGTGGATGTCAACCGCCTGTCCAGATGGCGAGACGAGCAGACTGCACCCTCTACCTCGATCCCAGCCCAAGTTCAGGCTAACCCCAATAGCCTGAACCGTTCTAGTTCTCAGCAGCACTTTGGTCAGGTATACTATTCAGCATCTCCTAAATCTGAACATGAGATTCTTTCGTGTGACGAGGCTAACCACATGTCACTCAGGAGCGGAAGGACCGTGGTCGTACCTGACCGGGCGAGGGACACGAGGAGGGGCATCTCTGGAGCTCTACCTGAGGAGTCTTCAGAGGACGAGGAGGAGAGGCATCATATTTCAAAGCCCCATCAGCACCATTCGAGGATTTCTACTCAGGGAGCCGAGAGGAGGAGGAGAGTACGTATGCAGCATCGTCAGCATGGATATTCTTCTGAGTCTACGGAGGACCTTGCATCTCCGGTTGTGGCGGATACCACTCCAGCTTCTATTCCACAACCTGTAGTAGATAGTTTAGATTTTGAGTCCATGTTGCATCAAAAAGATTCTTGTATGAAGAACTCTGTTTCCGTTAAGTCAAAGAATGATCTTTCAGTTCATGATTCAGATTCTTCATCCTCTGTTTCCTTAACTTCAATCCCTTTCCCCCGTGCTCTTACGGCAGGAAAGCGTATCAAAAAGATTCAGAAAGATGACCCCGATATGGCACGGTTTTGCAAAGAAAACATCACAGTTAAGGTGTCATTTGATGAATATGTGGCTAACCATCCTGCCTTCCAAAGATACCTTAAGGTGAGATGCACACCTACAAGGGTTAGCAGGAAGAAAGATAACCGAAATATAAAGACACATGTCTTATCAGTAGCCACAACATATTGTCTCAAGAATCAGACTTTGCCAAAGAAAAAGAGAGACATGGGTGCTCACTATGTGGAGAGTCGTATTGACGACATTGCGTTTGCACGCACACTCTTAGATAACGGTTCTTCGATCAACTTACTTCCCTTAGCCTTATATCAGAAATTGGAGTTGGGACCACTTCGCAAATCTAGAGCTTTACTCCAATTCGCAGATCGTTCAGTGAAGAGACCTAAGGGAGAAGTGAAGAACGTCGTTATCTCGATTGAGGGACAGAACTATCAGGTGGACTTCACAGTCTTAGACATGGAGACCCCCAATCATTGGAGAGAATCTCAGATCATTCTCGGGCGACCCTTCCTTAGGACCGCAGGCGCAGCTTTCGATTATGGTACGGGAATGATGAAGTTCCGTTCTCCAGGTGGAGAAGTGAACCTTGAGATGAAGCAAACCAAGTGTCAGCGACCTGATTCAAAGAGTAGTACAGAGTACTCATCTTCAGAGGCAGACTGCAGTTTGATTAGCACAGTTGGGATTTGGGGACAGATTCCTTCAGGACAGAGCGAGGCCTTTTCATCTGGAGAGGATATAGTGCATGATGCAGTTTGCCAGGTGTTGTCTGATCTTGTTAGAGATGCATCAACCTATTCTCATGATGACATAGAGATCCAACCAGATCTGTCGGTTCCATCCTCTTCGGAACAATCATGGGACATTGATGACGAGTCGGACGTGGCTTTTGCCGATTGTTTGGATACTTTTGACGATCCGACTCCCGATACTTCTGATTTGGTGGCGAGTACTACTCAGCTTAGCCCACCTTCATGCAGCACGGAACCAGATTCAGATTCAGTTCAGCCAGATCTGCTTGATGATACCACATTGCCAGAACTGAAATCACTACCTCCTACACTTAAGTATGCCTTTCTTGCGGGACCCAAAGAGAGATATCCTGTCATCATTAGCTCAGACTTGACTTTAGAACAGGAGTCTAGGTTGTTAGAGGTCTTAGAGAGGAACCGCAAAGCAATAGGCTGGACAGTGTCGGATCTCGTGGGCATCAACCCCGCTCTCTGCTCGCACCACATTTTTACTGAGGATAACATGAGACCTTCCCGTGAGTTTCAGAGGAGACTTAGCCCCAATCTACGGGAAGTGGTGAAGAATGAAATTGAGAAATGGTGCAAAGCAGGGTTTATATACCCTATTTCTGACTCCAAGTGGGTGGCCCCACTTCATGTTGTCCCGAAGAAGTCGGGAATTCAGATGGTCACCAACGAGGAGGGGGTAGAGATCGCGACACGAGTACCCATGTCGTGGCGTGTCTGTGTTGACTACAGACGCCTGAATGCTGCGACCAAGAAAGATCACTTTCCCTTGCCTTTTATTGATCAGATCTTGGAGAGACTCGCAGGGAAAGAGTTCTTCTGTTTTCTTGACGGGTACTCAGGCTACAACCAGGTGGCCATAGCCCCTGAGGACCAGGAAAAGACCACATTCACATGTCCATTCGGCACTTATGCTTTCAGGCGCATGCCATTCGGGCTCTGCAATGCCCCGGGCACATTTCAGCGGTGCATGATAGCCATATTTGCCGAGATGGTGGGAGATTTCCTGGAAGTGTTCATGGATGACTTCTCGGTCCATGGTGATTCTTTTGATACATGTTTAGCGCACTTGGACCGAGTCCTCACGAGGTGTAGAGAGGTGAATCTGGTACTCTCCTGGGAGAAGAGTCACTTTATGGTGACGGAGGGTATCGTGTTGGGGCATGTCATCTCTAAAAGGGGAATGGAGGTTGACCCTGCCAAGGTGGAGGTGATCAAGAAACTCGATCCACCTACCAACGTGAAGTCAGTGCGGTCATTCTTAGGGCATGTTGGATTCTATAGGAGATTCATTCAAGATTTTTCAAAGATCGCCCGCCCACTGACTGAGCTCTTAGGGAAAGACATAGAGTTCATTGTAGATCACAGGTGTCTGGAGGCCTTTGAGCTCTTGAAAAGGAAGATTTGTACCTCGCCTATCCTACAAGCTCCTGACTGGTCTCTCCCCTTTGAGATCAGGACTGACGCTTCAGATTTCGCTATAGGAGCTGTGTTAGGACAACGGCGAGAGGGGATTCCGTTTGCGATTCACTATGCGAGCAAAGTTTTAGATCCTACACAGAAAAATTATACAGTGACTGAAAAGGAAATGCTCGCGGTAATATGGGCCCTCGAGAAGTTCAGATCATATATTTTGGGCTCTAAGGTGACAATTTATACTGATCACACAGCCATTCGATACTTAATGGAAAAGAAGGACGCGAAGGCGCGTCTTCTTAGGTGGATTCTACTCCTCCAGGAATTTGATTTGGAGATAAAAGATAAACCTGGAGTGAAGAATGTTGTGGCTGATCACCTTTCTCGGATTGAACTTAAGGATTCTCCTGATCATGAGCGGATTAGAGAGACCTTCCCAGATGAGTCAATTTGTGTTATTGACTCCATCCCGTGGTATGCCAACATGGTGAACTATCTTGTCTCCAAGCAGGTTCCCCATGGTTGGACTAGGAGCAGCATTGATCGACTGAAGTCGGATTCGAGGAGATACCACTGGGACGATCCTTTCCTTTTCTTCAAAGGACCGGATTGTGTTTGGAGAAGGTGTATTCCTCAGGAGGAATACCAAAGTGTCCTCACATATTGTCATTCACTTGAGGCTGGAGGACACCATTCGGGAAAGAGAACCGCTCACAAAGTACTTCAATGTGGATTGTATTGGCCGACCTTGTTTAGAGATGCCATTGATTTTGTGCGGTCGTACCCGATTTGTCAAAGGATGGGAGGGACAGTTGGACAGAGAGATGAGATGCCCATGCAACCGATGATTATTTGTGATGTTTTTGATGCATGGGGCATAGATTTTATGGGTCCCTTTCCCAACAGCCAAGGACATGAGTACATTTTGTTGGCGGTTGACTATCTATCTAGGTGGGTGGAGGCTATCCCAACCCGAACCGCAGACAGCAAAACTGTTTGTAAGTTTGTGAGAGATCATATTATTGCTAGGTTCGGGGTGCCAAAAGTTTTGATATCTGATGGGGGTAGCCACTTTGTGAATCGATATATGAGATCTTTAGCTAAGGACTATGGATTTGAGCATAGAGTTACTAGTCCTTACCACCCACAGTCCAACGGCATGGCAGAGGTTTCGAACAGAGAGGTGAAGAGTATTTTGCAGAAATTGGTTCGTCCCGATAGGAAGAACTGGTCTCAACTCTTGGACCAAGTTCTGTGGGCCTATAGGATAGCCTACAAGACACCATTGGGTACTTCACCATTTAGAATGATCTATGGCAAGCCATGCCATTTGCCCGCAGAATTGATTCATAAATCAGAATGGGCAAATTAAGAAGATTAATTGGAGTTGTCACCTAGGGAAGCTTTGCCGAGACTTGAACTTAAACGAGCTTGTGGAAATCCGAAACAGGGCATATGACAACAGTTTGATTTATAAGGACAAAGTAAAGAGATGGCATGATCAGCACATTAGGTGCAAAGACTTTGTCCCTGGACAAAAGGTATGGTTGTTCAATGCCAGGTTGAAGATGTTCCATGGGAAGCTCAAATCTAAATGGACGAGTCCCTTTGTGGTTAAGAAAGTGCACGAGAATGGAAGTGTAGAGATAGCTGATCTCACAGATGGTGCACAATATCATGTAGTGAATGGACAACTGTTGAAGCATTTTGTTGATTCCAAAGAGCAGCTAGTCCAAGTCGAGGTCATCAACTTCATACAGAGTGAGCACAGAGCAGATACATCTTATTACTCTTCATGAAGATGCAGCATCAAGATTCAACATCTTAGAAGATTCAATCACTCTTGTACATATTCTCCCTTCTTTGTTTATTCTCGAGATCACGTCGGTTCTCACACTTACTCTTGTCCTATACTTAGGCTGACCAAAGCCTAAGTATAGGGGGGACCGATGCCCGCCATGTGTATCTACTCATCATTTCTCCTCTTGACCTCGTCCGCCTCATTTTTGCTCTTCTTCTACACTTAGGCTATCCAGAGCCTAAGTATAGGGGGGGCAGATCGACTTCTATACTTTCTATTATTTTAGCTTTCCTACGCTTAGTACGAGCTATGTCTTTTTGTCACCTAGTGCAATGAGGACATAGCACAAGCTAAGTATAGGGGGGCGTGTATATATTACATATATACTTTACCCATACCTCGTACTTTCACGTATTTTTTATACAATAATTATGGGGTGGGTAAAAAAACAAACAAACAAACAAAACATAAGTAAAAAAAACAAAAGTTAAAAAAAACTTTTTCCTAAAAAAAACACTTTTTCTTTATTTGCTTAAAAAAAACTTTTCAAAAAAAAAGTCTTTTCTTATTTACCTATCTTTTTCAAAAAAAAACTCTTGTAAAAAAAAGAAGCAAAACTTTTCTAAACAAAAAAGAAAAAAAACTTCTTTGCCTTTGTTTGTCAAACTTAAAAAAAAACAAACAAACAAAAACAAACAACAAAAAACATTCATAAAAAAAACTAAAAAAAAACTAAAACTAAAACTAAAAAAAACTAACTAATAAGTTGGTTTAATCCCTGACACAATTCACTTTCACACAAGACTAGTGATGTTCAAGAACACTTGGTTTATGAGGTCTTAAGATTTTGAGTTAACCAGCCTTAGTCATTAGGGTCCTTGACTTAATTATTCACATTTCCCTAGTTTGAAAGATGTGTGTGCTATATTGCATGCTTAGTCTCTACCTTAAGAATATGATCTGCACCTCACATACACGACTACAGTTATGATGAGATGAGTTGAAATTTCACTTGAGGAACTGGGATGAGGGATTTGAGTTTGGACTTGATTTGATGATGCTCGAGGATGGGATAAAATCAATGAAGGCTTCATGAAACCTGAGTGTCAGCACATTTAGCCAGTATGAGAACATGGTTCTTGTACTATCTCTTGATATTTACCTATGTGCCAGGGTGTGATAAAATAAAAAAATGTTGATCAGTGTGCGCCAACTCTTGGTAAAAGCAGTGGAGCTAGCCACAAATACTACAAAGCAATGAAATGTCAAAGAAAAGCTCTCATTCCACAAAGTCAATTATCAAAAGAGCTTCCACCAAAGGCGAGCGCTCCCAACCATTTCAAAGTGTCCACTTGGACCACCGCTATTAGGACCAGGAGTCGGGCTTGCACCAAAAAAGGGCTCTGCATCGTAAATGCTACAAGTCTGAGTGTAGAAGGTACGATAGGTACTCAAAAAAAGGCACACCCTGGTGTACTCCCAGGAAAACAAGTGCAGACGGCTCCAACTTCTCTTGACGGACGCACTGATCAACACCAAAAAAAATGCATTGCGTAATAAGGCACTTGAGAGGATCCTTGTTCCAATGAGAGGGAGAGAAGAAATGACACAATCCTATGCCCTTCGTCGACTGGCCTTCCATCTACACTTTCAAGTCTGACAACTAAAGAGACGGTGGATTGGATGCAAGAAATGATTTATTCCCTAGTGTTGAGGATTGGGTCCATAGGAGAGTCTCTTGGACTGGAACCTTGGGTGACGTTGTGACTCTACTCTTGTAACTGCAGTCAACACTTAAAGTCATATCCCTTATATATACGTATACAAAGAGAGTCTGATGATTAGGGAAATTGGGTACCTTTTGACTAGAGCTTGGTTCAGCTTAGAATTTTAGGATCTCTAAAACCGAGAGTTCTTGAACGGATCAAGTCTTGTATTCACATGCACAGTCAGGGGTTAACCCAACTTATTCATTCTTTATTTGCTCGAGGACTAGCAAAGTTTAAGTATAGGGGGGTGATGAATCCACGATTCATCATCTCAATATCTTGATCTTAGCAAAATCCACGAGTAAATTCCCTAATAAATAACCATAAAATCAATAAATTAACAAAATAACTCTTGTAAATAAAACACACTAATTACTGTATATAAGATTGTACAAAATGAATTAACATAAAAAGCCGCAAAAATAAAGGAGTTTTATACTTGTAAATAGCCCAAAACTTCATGTATTTTTAATAATTTCATTTCAACTCCTTTTTGCCTAATTCTTTTCTAACTTGTTTATAAAAATGTATATAAAAATACAAAAATACAAAACAAATTTCATCTCAAATAAATGCTCCTAGATCCCAAAGAGAAAAAGCCGTAAAGTCCAACTTCCAAGCTAAATTCCTGCTCCGTATGAACTCCAAATTCACCAAACTCACTTTTAAAGTTCAAGTTAGAAAATTATCTATCCAACGGAAGTGGTTTCATTAAAATCGGAGCTCATTTGCAAAAGTTGGGTTTTGGGACCTGGATGTACATTGTATACCATGTATATATTCATTCTTTCTTTAATTTTTATTGTATCTTTCTTAATTACTAAAAATACAAAAAAATCATACTTGTGTTGTATTTTAATTGTAGTATTTTATTGTATTTTTCCGTTGTAAATATCTCTTATTAAAAAGATAAAAAAATTACATATTAGAAAAGTAAAAAAATGTGTACATGGTGTTTTGTATACTTGTAAATTCACCATTATTTTTTCCGTATTTATTTTGTTGTAATTAAAGTAGCCTACTTTATTTCATTTTATTTATTTAATTATTTTACATTCTCTACAATAACCACCATTCAACTCTCTTCTACCACCAACCTCCATTCAACCCCACCATTTCTTAAACCTCCCATTCAACTCCATTAATAATCCAACTTCCCATTCAACTCCACCCACATAATAACTTCTCATTTCATCATCTATATATACATGTCATTCTCCTCAATTTTGCCTTTGATCCATCTTTATGTGAGGAGAGCCTAGTTCCCTGAGTTGAATCGGTGACAGCGACGCAACCGCGGTCGAGCGACGACGGCCCTCTCTCCGGTGTGATCCGTTGGTTTTTTGGCCAACATCGCAGCCGCAACTGCGCGCTGCTCGAGCTCATCACACGCCGGCGATTCGAGCGAAGACCGTGCTCTCGTGAGCACATCATAGGCATCCGTCCATCGTAGGTAATTTTTCTTTTTATCTCATTTTATCATATTGTCATCTTTGCATTTTTTAAGCACATCACATTACCATCACCCCACCACATTTTATTTCATCACATTATTTTTTCCCCCATCGTGTACATCCTCTAATTAACAAAATAAAAAAAATTAAAAAAAAATTATTTCATTACCACTTAGCTCCATTTCATCATCACCACCTTCATCATATTACCACCATCCTCATCATACCCCTTTTCATCACCACACCATCTTTATTTTTTCTTTTATTTGGTTCCTGTTTATAAAAAAATTGTATAAAAAAATTAAAACAAAAAGAAAACCTTTTCTTTTTATTACAGCAGTGAAAAGAAATTAAAAAAAATAAAAAAAACAAAAAAAACACGCAGCAGCGGTGGGGAGTTCCCACCGCCGCCGCCCCTCCTCAACGACCACCCCCACCGCCACAACCGTCATCGCCGCCGGCGCGTCATGCCCGCGGCCGGCTGACCCCGCCATCTACCACCGAAGCCGCGGCCACCTGCGGCTGTGCCTGCACCTCGCGCGGCCGCCGTGCGCAGCCGCAGCCCAGCCGCCCTCTCTCCTCCGCCTAGGAGCTTTAGCCGCCGCCAACCCCCGCGGCCCCTCTCGCCGCCGCCGACCCCTCTGCCTCTTCCCGAGCCCTCGCGCCGCTCCACCGGGCCGGCCTCCGCCTCCGACGTACGCGCCCCATGCACACCACCGCCGGCGCCGCCCGACCCCCTTTGGGTTCACCACCATCGTGCCCCATTGAGGAAGAAGAAAGGTCCACTTTTTCTTATTATTTTTTTGTAAAAATTGCAGAACTTATTTGTATAGTTTTTGTAATTGCAGATTAGTCCTTGTTCATGCTTTATATTGTAATTTCATTTTCTGAATTTGCCAAGACACCCCTGTGTTTGACTTTAAGTTTGGACATCTGATTTGCACCTTTTTATTCAATGAAAAATACCTTTGTGTGGAGCAACTAATTCTATACCTTGTGGAAATTTATTTGTATTTTTATGGTAGTTGAGTAATTAATTAAAATTGTCAAATTGAAATTCTGTGTATTTTACCCAATCCGTGCTCTTAAAATTATATCTCACACACAGTTGCTCTAAAAATTCCACAAAAATTATATTTGATGCTTTGATGAGTGCTTAACTTACTATCCAAATCTCATCCAAAATGGAGTTGTCTTGTGCCTTAAATAAATTGTAGAGTGATTTTAGTTTTCGATTTTTAATTAAATCCCTGTATATTCTTTTTGCGAAATTTCAACTCTCTTGGATTCTATATCTAAATATCTTTCTGAGATAATTCGCAAGTTGATTAATTTGATAACTTGGATTTATTAGAAATTATTTACTCGCTGTCACTCTGATTTCACTAAAAAATTCATAAAAAAATCATAATTTGTCAGAAAAATCCAAAAAAATTAATGTAGTCTCTTTGTATGATGTTTTAGTTCCAATAAATTTTTCATAATTTTTACTTACTATTTGTGTGAGAAATTACGAAAAAACCCATAAAAAGTGTGCATTTTTATTTATTGCATTTTTAACCCCTAAAATCTAAAAAAATGTGTTTTGTGTTCATCTCTGGATTAGGACTGTAGGAAAAATACGAATTGGCTAATTTGGACTTCTTTTCCATTAAAATTAATTTGGCCTTGTTGTATGTTTTCTTAGTGTTGTAACTCACCCGCATTTTGTTTTTGGCATTCTACTTGCATAAAAAAATCTAAAAAATACCGTTTGGATGTCTAGATCTAAGTTCTTGAATTAAACCCAAGTTGTTCCTTTGCCTCCCTGTGTTCGACCCCGGACTTGCCCGGGATATAAATTAAGCCGAGATACTCTTCACGGAGATCTTCTCTCGGTTCTGACCGAACCGCTAAGTACACGTATTACGACGAACACGAATTAAACATCGTATCTAGCGAAACGTCAGCGACATCCAAAGTTCGGCTGGCGTAGTGAATGGCAAAAGGTAATCCGTCCCTCCTCTGTCCGAGCACAGCCCCAACGGCAAAATCTGAAGCGTCCGCCATGATCTCGAATGGGAGAGACCAATCGGGTGGCTGAAGGACCGGAGCTGAAACAACCATATTTTTGAGAGTCTCAAAAGATGAAGACACTTATCATTGACAATAAACTCGGTGTCTTTTTTCAGCAAGTCAGTCAGCGGTCGGGCAATTCGACTGAAGTCCTGAATGAACCGTTGGTAGAAATCGACATGCCCTAGAAAAGACCGTAACTGACGCAATTTGGACGGCGGATTGAGTTTCTGATGATATCCACCTTGGCCGGATCGACCTCCATGCCCCTGTTGGAGACGATGTGACCAAGGACCGTCCCTTGAGTCACCATAAAGTGGCTCTTCTCCTAGGATAAAACAAGATTGACCTGTATGTAGAGCTGAAGCACACGGTCTAGGCAGTCAAGACAAGCATCAAACCCGTCGTCATAGACCGAGAAGTCATCCATGAAGACCTCTAAACAGCTACCCACCATGTCCAAGAATATGGACAACATGCACCTTTGGAATGTCGTTGGAGTGTTACATAGACCAAAGGGCATCCGTCTGAAAGCATACGTCCCAAACGGACAGGTGAATGTCATTTTCTCCTGGTCTTCGGGCGCAATGGCCACTTGATTGTATCTAGAGTACCTGCCAAGAAAGCAATAATGACTCTTCCCGGCTAACCGCTCGATAATCTGATCAATGAAGGGTAGCGGGAAGTGATCCTTCCTGGGTGGCCTCATTCAATCGTCTGTAGTCCACACAGACCCTTCAAAAAGTAGGTACTCTGGTAGCGATCTCCTCTCCAGACTCATTGACAACTGTAGTGATACCTGTCTTCTTGGGTACCATATGTAGAGGACTTACCCATTTGGAGTCGGAGATGGGATAGATGAAATCGGCGCTCCACCACTTTGAAATCTCTTTCATGACGACGTCTCGAAGATTCGGGTTCAGCCGTCGTTGGAACTCACGCGACAGCCTAGCGTTATCCTCAAGATAAATGTGGTGGGAGCAAAGATTTGGGCCCAGCCCTTGGAGATCAGCTATACTCCATCCTATTGCCTTGCGGTTTCTTTCAAGAACCTCCATCAGACGAGATTCTTGTTCTCCAGTCAAACCAGCTGAGATGATGACTGGGTGCATTTCTGGCTCACCCGTAAGGAATCTATACTTCAGCGACTGCGGCAGAGGTTTCCGTTCGGGACAACGGGGAGGTGGCAGATCTGGCTTCTGATATGTCTGTGTAAACGCTACCAGGTCTGCATGGGAGAACTCTCGCTCTATATGAATCTCTGACAAAGAGCGGCCTGCTGAATCATCAATAAACTGCACTGGCTCACACTCTGTCATGGTTGTTGCCTCAGAAGGAATCAGGACAAGGCAAATAATCATCAAAATCGTCCCAGTCAATGTCTGAATCCGAGGGATCAGAAGAAGATGAGCATGAAAGAAAATCGTTCTGCACCACTCATCACAACACTGTCAGCTTCATGTGTATCCTCACCCAGGGATGTGCTCTCCCGGCTCTCAACTGCCATGAGCTTGAGATATAATGAATCTGTAGGCAAGGCGAGAGTCGGTGCCACAGGATCTATCCAATTGGATTCATCATCAGTCATCTTAAAATCACAAACCTGGTGGATGTCTAGCTCTTCCTCTATCATCTGCGCTGCTTCACTGGACTGTTCTGAGAATTCTAACTCTCTAGCTCTGGTCTCCTCGATCGTCTCTATTTGTATGGTTTCACCCTCGACGCGAAAACATACCTTCCCGTTGTCATGGTCGGTCACCGCCTTGGTTGTGGCCAAGAATGGACGTCCGAGAATGATGGGGGCATCGGTTACCGACTCAGGGATCTCCATGTCCAACACGATGAAGTCTACAGGGAATTTCAGGCCCAGAATGGTAACGGCCACATCTTTCAATAACCCTTTCGGCCTCTTAGTCGACCTGTCAGCAAACTGAAGGACTGTCCTACTCCTAAGAAGAGGACCAAACTCGAATCGGTCGAGTAAGGCTGCCGGAAGAAGGTTAATTGAAGAGCCGCTGTCTAATAGAGTACGATTAAACTGTTGCTCCTGAATCTCTCATCAGACATAGGGAGCTCCTGCGTCTGGGTCGCTTGGCTGGCAGCTTGTTCTGGATGGTGCAGCAAGTGGAATGAGTGAGCATATGGATCTGATCTCTGTGGTTCCTCCTCTTCCTGCGGATAATGGTTTTCTCCTTCAGGTTCTTCTTGAAGAGGGGGATGTGCTCAAGTGCTTCTTGTAGAGTCAGCTGAATATGGAATCTGTCTATCATCTGGTTGTTGAACTCTACCTGCTGATCTTTTTTTGGATTTTCTTTTTTATTCCCCTTCGCTCGGCGGAGTGCCTCAGGGAAGGGGATGGTAGGGGCCTCCTTAGATGAAGGACTAGGAATTGGTCCCTGTGCCTGTGAAGAAGGAGAACCCATACAATAATCATCATTCACCACATATGGATCCGCAATTTGAACAGAAACCTTTCCTTTATTCATATTTTTGTTTTTCTTTCTGTTCCCACAATCCATAGGTACAAAATGTGGTAACATCACAGCTGGTGGCTCAACAAAAGTAGAGGTGGTGCCTCAGTACCACCACCGGCACCTGTCTCTGCGGCGTCAGCACCGCGCTCTGGTTCTGCATCCCAGCACCACCGTCTGCATCTGGTCTCACGACGGCATCAGCACCGTCGTCTGGATCTCCATCATTGGTGGCATCAACACCATCGTCTTCAACATCATCATGAGCGGCATCAGCACTGCTCCTCTGCTCCTCTGGCGCTCCTCATCCTGCATCTGGTTGTCGCTCAGAAGAGGCGCCGCCTACTGGCATCCTACCGCTCCTAGTAGTAACAAAATCAGCATCATAATAGGAATAAGACATATCACTCAAATAGTCACTAGGAGAGGTATCCTCTGTAAACTCTACCTGCTCCGATTTTCTTTTCAGATTATTAGGGTTAGGTTCGATCTGAGCAGGTATGGCGGCCTTGCCTTTCATGATGTCCCTCATTTCCTGCCGGAATTCATCCATTTCTTGCTTGAAGGAGGCTCGCTGTTCGGAGAGCAAGCGGGCAAGATCATCAAGGGTTGGGTTCTCAAAGACAGGGGGTTGAGAACCGGATGGGTTTCCCTGCTGGAAGTGAGGCTACTTCTGCTGCTGTGGTTGATACTGGGGGGGAGGCTAGGGATAAGACTGCTGAGGCGGCTGACGTTGCCTCCACTGCTGTCCCTGATAGGTGGGACGAGGACCACTCTGATATTGTTGTGGCTGGGCATACTGGGGTTGCTGGTGTTGCTGATGTGGCTGGCTGTTCTGCTGTCCTTGGACAGGGTTTTCCTGTTGGGATGAGGATCCACCATTGCCCCAACGGAATCCGGGGTGATCCCGATGAATCCTGGGCTGAGGGTACCGGTCGTACCAAATCCCATTGACTTCCATCAATGGTTCCTGCTCGAATGAGGGTGGAGGAAGAACTGCCAGCGGCTGCTCCGGCTGATAGACCACCATCTGCATGTCCGAAGATGGCGGCTGCGATGGATAGTACTGTAGCAAGGGAACCGACTCTGCCTGGATGTGATTCACCTGGTGATACGAGGTAGAGGGCTGGTTGGAATTGCTACTACTCGGATCAGCACGTGATCTGGGAGGCTGTTGGGACTGAGTTTGTGCCTCCTGGACGCACAAGATCTGCGTCTTCAGATCACTCATGGACTTGGCGATCTGGTCCATCTGGGCCATGCCTTGCATTTGCTTTTTCTCGAGGATCTCGAGACGGTCCAGCTTCTCACTGATAATGCCCATGTTGGCTGCGGCTGATTCAGCTTGGGCTGTGGCAGCTGACACTGTGTTGGGACCGGCATCGATGTGGGCGGTCCTCTGAAATGATCCCGTTCCTTGCAGGGGCTTCTTCTGTGTGTAGACTCGGGCTTGGGCCATCACAGTAGAGTTTTCTGCCATGCCTTCGTAGATGGCCCATACGCCGTCTTCTCCCTTGGAAAAATAAGACCCACCGCAAGAGGCGTTCACTAGCCCCTGCAGCTCCGGTGTCAGCCCACAGAAGAAACTCTGCACGAGATTGGGCTTGGAAATGTCATGATGTGGACACCGGTCGATGAGCTCTCTGAATCGATCCCAGGCTTCATGGAATTGTTCATTTGGGATCATGACGAAGTTACTGATCATGGCTCTAGCTGCGTTGGTCCGGCCGAGAGGGTAATACTTCTTCAGGTACGCGGTCCGGAGATCTGCCCATGTGTCGATGAATTGCCCTAGATGTTTGAGCCAATATGCGGCTCTGTCAACCAAAGAGAATGGAAAGGCAATCATCTTGATGGTGTCCTCGGTCATCAACCGATCATAGATAGTGTTGCATATCATCTCAAATTCCTGGAGGTGGAGGTGCGGCTCTTCGGTTGGCAACCCATGGAACTTGGGTAAAAGCTGAATAGTGTGGGGCCGCAACTCGAAGTCTCCATGGATAGGCGAGAGTCTGATCCAACGATGTGTAAGCGACGCTGCTGGGTTATGCAATTCTCTCATGATAGTCTGCGCCGGTCTCTCAGCATCGGGATCGCCTCCTCCTGCATCAGGTCCTCCTCCTCCTCCACCGCCCCCAGGTCGGTTCTCTCTCATCTGAGCTATCTCTCTCATTAGATCACCCATGAAGGTACCCTGGTCATGGATCTGCCTGACGCTAGCAAGGAATTATTGATGGCCGCCTGATCAAATAGGAAGGGAGGGTGATCATGGTCATCTGGGTGCTCGCCTCTGTCTGCCATCACTGGATTCTCTGAAAAAGCAAAAGAGGCCATCTCAGGTGCTGTCGAATGATCTGAGATCTGTGATGTAGTAAATTCTGACACTATAGGACTGAGAGAGGGAGAATGGGAAGGGTGGTCGAGGGGGAACAGGGTGGATGTAAACTCAGGCTCGGAGAGCGGACTCTCCGAGGTATTCCTAGATGAATGAGGAGGAGTGCTGGATAGCGGTGCCGACAAGGTCGGCCTAAGAGATCTCCGTCCCATCATCTTGATTATTTGGGAAGAGTAGGGAAAATGCAAAATAAGAAGAGGAATGAAATGAGATGTAACAAAATTGCGCACAATTGTGCTGTGTTTTTGATCTGACCTAAACAAATCTAGTAATCAAACGCAAAGCAGGGGTGAGTTCACCAACTCAACACGTGAAGCCGTGAAGGTTCGGCTTTTATCTTGTCAATTTTATCTTGATTCAGGAAGTTATCTTTTCACGAGACCTTAGAACGCTACGCCTAAAGGAGAGAGAGTACTGCCGTGAAAGTATCCCCGTACTTGTCCTCCTCCTGTGTAATCTGTAACTTGCGCTTTTTAAGGTCCTTGTAACCCTTCCTGGATCCCTACTCAGCCAAAGAAATAGAGGGAGGAAGCCGATAGGCGAAACCGATACTTCGGACCTCGCTCGCAACGGAATCACCCGTGAGCGTACAAGGTCCTACTCGGACGCAGCTGGTGAGACAGACACACCTGTGAAGGCGTGGCCTAAGCTCGGTACTTCGAACAAGGTCGGTGCTCACACAATAGTGAGTCACCAATGGCGACCAAGCCCTACTCGACTACGTACGATAGTAGCTACAATTTATTTCAGGCACAAGTCATCTCCATTTTAGATTAAATTTGGACAGTAAGTTCAACACATTTCAAGGCATCACATATAATTTTTGTGGAATTTTTATAGCAATGTGTGTGTGAGATATTAATTCAAGAGCATGGAATGGGTAAAATATAATGATTTTCAGTTAAACAATTTTATTTATTTACCCACTGATGAATCCATGATTCATTAACTTTTCTGTCGCATTTTATCTTAAAACCCTTAACAAATACATGTAAATACTTATTAATTCTCATATTTTAACAAAACCCCATTCATGTGTAAATATTCACTTTTAACCACTAAATTCATGTGAATAAATAAAATACCAGAAAAAGAAAGAAAAAGGCATATGGAATATATGTATATATATGTAATATGACTTAAACTATAAATATAACTATAAGATATATTTATAGCCTAATACCCGAGACCAAGTCAACATGGATTGGTCGACAAACCAATAAGTAGGGGGAGATAAGGAAAGAAAACCAAATAAAAATAATCTATCACATGTATATACATTCTTCACTATTTATAAATAAATATAAAACTTCAAAGAATTTTAATTATTTCATCTTAACTTATTCTTCACCAAATCTTTCTCCTAATTATTCACAAAAATGTAAATAAAATATAAAAATAAGTTAAAAATATTACCCTGAAAAAATACCAAGAAATCCAGCTTACAACTTGTCAAAATCTCAACTTCCGAACATCATAACTTCCTCATACGAACTCTAATTTCACTCTACTCACCTTTAAAGTTCATAAAAAATATTATCTAATTAATAAAGGTGGTTTCACTGAATTCGGAGTCCGTTTGCAAAAAGTCGGTTTTGGGACCAAAAGACAAAGGGGTTTATGGACTATTTATTTTATGTAACACACCTTATTTATTATTTTCTTAATTTTATAATTTCTAAATTATTTCATGATCCTCTAGTTTCACCATAAATTATTTCATAATTTTTGGAGACTATTTATTATTTTTATAAAATCAAATACCCCAAAATATAGGTATAATTGACCTATATAGCCACTTCCTCTATTTATTAAAATATGTAAATTAATTCATAAAAATCTATAAAAATTTGTATAAGTCTTATTTAATGCCCTAATAATTAAGAAATATAAAATTAATTTTTACTTAATTATTTATTAAATTAAAAATTCAAAACCTATTTATAAATACATATTTATTAATAAATTATTTATATTTTAAATAATACTTATTATTTATTAAAAGTAATTATACCATAATTTAGAAAATAAATTTATTTAACTTTCTTGTATTTACACCTATTTAAAATAACGTAATTTACTAATTTATATTTAATTTATAAAGAATTAAAAGGTCTGGACCAACCAGGTGCTGACACATGTCAGCACCTGGAGCTTCTTCTCCAAGAAGCTGTTGTGCCCAGCTGCTCAACCACCCAACTTCCATGAATTTTCCTGCGCACTTCGCGAACCTTCCGATCATCCTAAACCTTTGGATCTATTCCCCTAACAACCCTCTACCTCGCCAGCCCTTGATCTTGACTTGGAGCCCAAGTACCTTCCCTATATAAGCCACCCAAGTCGCCATGACCAAAACAACTTCTTCAGCCCCCAAGCTTCCCAGCTCCAGGCTAACCGACCCCCCATCTTCTTCACCTCGCCCAGCTCGCTCAGGAGGTGACAGCTCCGCTCGAAGGCATTCGCGAGGAGGAGGGTTCATCGGAGAAGAGTTCCAAGGCGTGCGCCGCCTTGCATCGCCGCCGTGTGCAGCGTACAGCTCCGGCCAAGGTCGACCGTCGAGCATCTTTTTCCAGGTAATACACCCGGAACTTCATAGACCTATTCCTCCATTTCGTGATTTTATTTCTCGATAGTCGAGCCACGACTAGCGTGGCTAATCGCGCATTTAGATAGCTTAATCACTAAGCTTAGACGCCCATTCGTAAACTCCTTTCCAAATCGACTCAAATTCGTTTCAAATTTATGCACAAACCATCATCTTCTTCACAGTTGGATGCTTGGCTGAGTTTATGTGCTTTTTCTTCAAACTTTGGGGCTTGATTTCTTAATATCTCGGTCGATTCCACGAGAATCGAGCATAGCATTTGATTAACTGCAGGTTCAAGATCATCGGGGAGCAGTTATTCGGATCTGGAAGGCGATCAAACTCAATCATAATCGATCTCGAAGTTGGACCTCCAGAACAGCCGTCAAGCCATCCGTGCCGAACCACCTTCTTCTTCGAGCCACCACCGCCGATCGGGGCTGACTCCGATCACCTACACCCGCGGGCGAGCTCGAGGGGTGGAGGAGCCACCCCTCTGGCCCCGCCGGAGAGCCAAAGAAGCCGGAGGACAACCGCGATAAATCGGCGAAGTCGCCCGTCCGCGAAGAGCTCCAACTACCCAAGAACACCCGGAGCACAGGCTTGCGCCACGTGGCAGAACGTGGAGCGTCCGATCGCGCCTGGACGATCTAATCTCGGCCGTTCAATCTGAAACGGTGGAGAAATTGCACCATAAATCCAGCAAGGTTTCCAGACTTTCATCCCCGCCGCCCAAGTTTCCAATAATTACAAATAGGTCCCTCCGCAGGGACCTAAATGTAATACTTTGTTTAGTTTTCTTGCAGAATAGTCCTTGTGGACCTATTTGAGAACATTTTAATTAGTTTTTCTTACGCTTATGCCCCTGGGCTGTAGGGGCTGTATCTCGCTTTCTTGACCTCGGATTTCGACGATTCTTGGAGGGTAGTTACACAACTACCCAATCTACATAGTGTAAAGTTTTCGCGGCTTTTCGACGAGTTTTTGACGTGTTTTGATTTTATCAAAAACCGCCTCGTTTTGTTATGGTTTCTTGTGTAGTTCGAGTACGCGGCTCGAACCTCGATCACATATCCTATATAGTATCATCTATACTCTATTCACCTATTATATAATAAATAAATCTTTTGAAAAATATCCCTTTTTGAAAATTAAATAAAAATTTGAAAAGAATAAAATCAAATAAAAATTACAAAAATAAAAACCACTAAAAAAAGGCATTCTGACTTAGAGAAGAATTAAAATAAAATCACGAGAAGAAAAATTAGGGAATATATTCTGCCTCCTTGAGTTCGACCCAGGAACACTTGCCTGGTTAAATAATTAGTGAACGGTTTTCCGATAGAAACCGTAAATTTGTTTGATAAGCTAAAGATCGAAACCTTTAATCATTTCGCGGCTTTCTGCTACAACTGACACTTCATCCTCTTTAAATAAGTGAAAGCCGCGAAACCGATCTTTTTAGCCTTATCAAAATGGCGCCGTTGCCGGGGAGGCGTTAGATTCCCTTGATTTTTCATTTTTCGTGATCTTATTCTTTTTCCTCTTTGTTTTGTTTTTCGTACGGTTTTTCGTACGGCTTTTTCTTGCGTTGTTTTCTGAGTTCTCTTTTTAGTTTCTTTACGGCTTCTCAGCTTTCTCGATATTCTTTTGTGCTAATCATCTTTGCAGGGCATGCAGGATCAACCGGTTTCTTAGGAAGCCGAGTCAGTTGAAAGGGCAGAGGTCGGCTCCTTCTTCACGAGTCGACTGCAGAGGAGCAGAGATTTAGTATCCTTTTATTTGAGAGAGAAAGGGAGAGAGTTGTACTTAGATTAATAAAACGTTCATTTTTTTTAGGGGCTTGATTCATCGGATACCGTGTATCTGGTGAATCAGGGCACCCACCGCGGCTTTTCATTGCTTATCGGTTTTCCGCGGTTTTCTAGATGCTTGCTTAGGTTTTTCGCTCTATCTGCTTGCGCCTCGTAGCTAGTTTTAGGACTTGCAACCTAGGTGCTTGCTCTAGGGTTTTAACAAAAAGACAAAAATAGACGTTGTTTGAAAATCCATAAAAATTGCAAAATTAAAAATTGGGACTGCTAAAAATATCTGATCAAAAACCGTAAAATCGATTCAATTGATTTGGGGAGAGTAACCCCCGCACATTTCTCAGAGTGCGCGAGTTGAGAGCCGGCACTTAAGGATAGAGACAAAACCCCGTATTTCATGCGGGATACTACTGGGTCCATACACCTGATCACTGTTCCTCAGTGGGTAAGCTCGGGTAGCCGGAAACGGTCCGGGTTTACTTAGCAGAGTGGGAGGTTTAGAGGACACTGCGCAAGGCTCCGTCCTCAAGTAACACGGGTAGCCGGAAACGGTCCGTACTTACTCCCATACTGGCTGAGTGCGAGTGGTCTCGTGTAAGGATTCGAGCCAGTGTCTTGGAGAAACTATCGGGCTCCTATTGGCTCGCTCAGCCCGCGTAACCGCAACGATTGATAATCACAACCCTAAAACCGAAAAGATAAAAAGACCGAACTCTTACGGTCTTCATCAGGGTTGAGTTGGTGAAATCGGGGTTTGCTTTGTGTTTGTTTGCGGGGCGTGAGTTTCTGCGGCTTTCGCATTCCTTCTTTTGTTGAATCGTACACGTGCTCTCCCAATCTTCTCTTGACATCGAAGATGACGTCTCGACGGCTTTTCGGCTCAGACTCTGTGAGCTTTCGACCGTCCACCGTCGAGCGTACGTCTTCACAGGCTCGGGATGACCCTCTTCCCGAGCTGGTCCCATCCGATCTCGAGGTGAGTCAGACCCAGACTCCCTCGCCTCCAGGCCCAGATCATTGAGGCAGACCTTCGCCTCAAAACAGAATCTAGATCTCATGAGTATTTCTCGATGAGTTCTTACGAGAGTTTCCATTTTTCAGATAATCAGATGGCTCGTGGGAAAGCACCGGCAGCAGATGAGAGACCAGTAGCTGAGGACCATCAGGAGGGAAGAGCAGATCCGAACGGAGATGTAACAACAGGTATTCTCGACACACTTCAGCAGATGAATCTACAGATTCGAGAACAGTTTAGAGTTCAGACTGAGCTGCAGGCTGAATTAGCCGCACTTAGAGCAGGGGCCGGGAACCAGTTACCGCCTGCGGTTCCCGCTACTTTACGGGACGAGTATGACCCGGGTGCTAGAACGCTCCATCACTGGATTCGACTACCGCCGAATCAAGGGCCATACGAACTCCGACCGTCCTTCATCTCTTTGCTTCCCAAGTACTATGGGAATGCCGCAGAGGAGCCGTTCACGTTTTTACAGCAGTTTGAGATGATCTGCGGGACGGCCTGTTATCCAGGAGTGACACAGGAAGCCGTGCGCTTAAAGGCTTTTCCTTTTGCCTTAGCCGATAAAGCCTTTATTGGCTGAGCCATCTAGGGAGAGAAATCTCCACTTGGGACGACCTGAAGTCCACTTTCCTGCGCAAGTATTTCCCCCTAGGAAGGACGAACATGATGAGGAGTCAGATCTCCAATTTTACGCAATTACCGAATGAATCATTCCATGAGGCATGGGATCGATTCAAGGACCTGACGGAGAGATGCCCGCATCATGAGATACCAATGAAGGTGCTAGTACAGAATTTTTTCGGAGGACTCCAGCCGGAAATTCAGGGGCTAGTTAGTGCCGCATGTGGCGGCAGTTATTTGAACAAGGATGCCGAGTCAGTTTGGGCCATCTTCGAAGGGATGGCCGAGAACTCGAGAGTTGTAGACTCTACTCGGGTATATCAGAAAGCCCCGCAGCCACCACATCACCGAGAGCATCACAAGGTGGCGAATATATTCAGACTCTGAATCCAACACCAACATGGGCTTCATTGGTGAGAAATTAACGTTGGTGGACGTGATTCACAAGCAGGTCCAAGACCTACAGCCGCTGCGAGAGTTGGAGAAACTCTCATCTCTACCTCAGCAGCTGAGTGATCTTCCGAAGAAGGTCTCTGATCTTCAACTTCAGTACCAGCAGAGTCAGACTTCTTCACAGCCAGCACGGAGGATCGCACCCGCTCCACCCACCCGTCAGATACAATATGTTCAGAGCGAGCCGGAGATTCCGCAGATTGATTGGCATGAGGATCAGTCTCATGTCAATGCCGGCCAGGTCATCAGCACTTCAGAGATGGAGGTGGAGCCGCAAGCCACTTTCGAGATCAATGGGATTTGGTATACTCCAGTTCAGCAGCTGAGTATACCGAATCATCAGCAGCAGCAGCCATACGGTCATCCGCAGCATGGGACGTCCGCAATTCCAGCACCGCCAGAATTTCACGCCGCCGCAGTCTCATCCAAACGTCTACCATCAGAGACCGCAGCCTACTTATCAGCACCCTGCTCAGTTTTCACCGAACTATTCTTTTCAGCAGCCGCATCAATCTTCCTCTACACCACATCGCTACTCCCAGCCGTCTACCTCTCAGCACTTCACGCCAAAGCAGGAGAGAGGAGCAAGCCAGGGCCACCACACCGAACCAGAGATGTCTTCACAGGCCCAGGCGCTCAACCAGATCATGGACATGCTCAGCACGCTCCAGATTGCACATAAGACAGAGATGGAGCAGGTTAACCGTCGTCTGGACGAGTTAACCGTGCCGAAGACCACTCTCCCAGCCCAGCCTCAGATGAATCCGAACAACAAGAGGAGGCATCCAGATCAGGTAGATACTACAGGTAAGATCTCGTTTCCTGAATTTTTGTCTAACTTCATTCGTCTCAGGAGCGGTAGATCACCGCAAACACCTACTGGAGAGGAGAGGGAACCAGAGGAGCACGAGCATGATCCGAATGCCGAGGAGGAGAAACCGCAAGAGGATGAGGACGTAGAATCAAGAAACGGGAGCAATGCCAACAGTTCAGATATGGATATTGGCGACTCAGATGACGATATCACGCCAGATCAGGCAGAATTCCCAGAGAAAAACATTTCTTCCCCTGTCTTAGAGAGTTTTGTAAATAATTCTGAGACTCTCGATGTACAAGTTGATTCCAATGATTTCAATAAAAGTTCTGATTTTCTGACTCCTGACTTTATTCCTTTTCCCGTTGCTTTGTTTGGAAAAGGAAAGAAAAAGACCAAAAATAATCCCGAATCTCCACAATTTGAAAAGTTGCTCAAAGATCATATCTTTTTGAAGATCCCTCTGCACGATGCCTTGGATCGTTTTCCTACGCTCAAGAATCAGTTGAGAAACAAATGTACTACTCGTAGGAAAAAGAGATCACGAGTTGAGAAGCATATTTTGACCAAGGCAACTTCGTGTGCAATTCGAAACAAGGTACAGAAGAAGAAGAAAGATTTGGGAGCTCACTATGTCAAATGTCAGATTGAAGACACTACATTCCATCGAACTCTCTTAGATAATGGTTCCTCGATCAATTTACTTCCATCTTCTTTGCTTGATAAGCTCAAGCTAAGGCCTCTCTATAAATCACGAGCGATACTTCAGTTTGCAGACCGATCTATAAAGAGACCTAGAGGTGTGTTAAGGAACATTATCGTGACTATTCAGGGCTCACAGTTTCCCGTGGACTTTACGGTCCTAGACATGACATGCCCTACACAGTTACACCTTGCTCCAATCATTCTCGGGAGACCCTTTTTACAGACAGCAAGAGCACTCTTCGATTATGATGCTGGGAGAGTATCATTCCGCACAGACAACGGAGAGATACACATTGAGATGGAGAGAGAATGTAGTAGTCCTAGATCAGTATTGTCATTCACCTCAGAGGACACCAGTCTTGCGGAAGATTGCCAGAACATAGATGAGACACAGTCTCCTGATCTTGAGAATGTTTATTTTAATACCCAAGATATCCTACACGAGGATAGGGTAGATCACTTGGTACCTAGTTCTTCAGATGATTGTTCACATACAGAAACAGATTTCATATCAGATTCAGATGAGCAGTCACCTGCGATAGATATCTCTGTGCCGCAGATTGAAAGAACACATATTACAGCACAAGAGTCCATCGAATACATTGCACAGATCATACAGTCTATTCAGCGTAGAGAGTCGGATGGTGTAATGCTGACACATATAGACACCTTCTGTAGTCCGACTCCAGAGACGCATATTTCAGAAAAGAGAGCTATGCCATGTACAGAGTTCAATTACAGAGGAGGCTCTACTTTTGCAGCCAAAGATCAATACGCACACAAGAAGCAGAAAATTCAGTATGATCCTGGTTGAGTAATCAGATAACCGTTCGTGGTTAACGGGCAGATGCTGAAGCACTTCGTAGAGACCACTGATCATCTGGCCCGAACTGAAGTGATCTATTTTGTACAGGAATCATGATCATTCCTTTACTCTTTCTTGTACAAATCCTTTTGAGCCATTCGGGAGATTCACAACACTTGTATATTCTTCATAGACCACAATCATCCCCGTTTTTGCTCGTCTTCTATGCTTAGGATACCAGATCCTAAGTATAGGGGGGACCGATTGTCCGCTGATTCACGTTTTATTTTTGTACTAATTCTTTTGTATAGCCATTCTTTTTCACGAATCACTGATCCCCAATTTTTGGCTACATTCTTTTTATACTTAGGATGCCTTATCCTAAGTATAGGGGGGACCGAGTGATTTCGATGATTTCATATTCTTTCCTTTTGAATTTTCGTTATTTATCCTTTTCATTCAGTCATCCCGTTTTTGCTCTCTCATAATACTTACGATGACCAGATCGTAAGTATAGGGGGGGTTGACTGACTTGACATCGATATCTCTTTTTCACCCACTTTTACTTAGCACGAGTTATGCCCTCCTTTTTTTCTTTTGATGCTATGAGGACATAGCTCAAGCTAAGTATAGGGGGGTGCGTATATATTGTATATATACTTTCGGTCATAACTCGTACTTTATGTATTTTCTATATCTATAAAATCCATAAAAAGTGGGTACGGGTTAATTTAAAATCCGCTCTTTTATTTATAAAATCCTGGTAAAAAAGTAAAATATGCTTAAAACTTGTAATTAAAATTTGTAATTAAAATTTTGTATTTAAAATCTGTATAATACGTATTTAAAATTTTAATAAAACATGTATAAAAATCATTCAACCCTTGTAAAATACTTTGTAGATACAATTTGTAAAATACATTAGACATTTAACTTAAAAGAAATTTATCTTGTAAATAAAACCTTGTTTATAAAAATCATAAAATCCATAAAAAATACAAAGTCCTAAAACTTGTAAAAATTACAAAATCCTTAAAATCCATAAAAATGAGTAAAATCCAGAAAATAGACTTCACAAAAACATGGTTGCATTTGCAATAGCATTTTTCAGAATAAGTTTGATTTCCGGGACTAAGGACTGAGTCTAGTCTAAAGGATGGAGCTTGATTACGGCCTTTAACTTTCATTGTAAGGAGCCTGATTAGGAACTGGAATTTAGACTCTTCAGGTCTGGTGACTTAAATCTTTGGGTTACGTAAGACCATATTCGTGAAATCAAGTCATCTGAGCTTAAGTAGACCATTTGGAGTCATCCGTACAACTCTTCATCAGTGAACCAATCTTGAACACATGCACTCTGCACTTAGCTCAACTCGCATGGAGTTTCGAAGGATAGTACATCTTGGTAGTGCATTTCTATCCTTATCTTTGCGGCATTGACGTCTAAAGACGGGAGAGATTGGGGTTGCGATAGTTGCTTCGGATGAGGGAAGGATCTGCTGATACAATTTTTCTAAGACCTCAAAAAATGGACGGATTAAAAAGATTCTATAACCGTCGAGGCACAAAAGATGAATGCAGTGCAAGCAAATTACAAAGTCAAGTCAAAGCAGAAGCCACCAAATAAGACCAAACTGGTCAAAGCTTCCACCAAATATGCCTGCACATCTTAGTGGAGACTCAGCTACACCGGTTGGGCTTCACAAGGAGATGCGTCTACACTGGTCGCACTCCACTTCTTTTCTCATTCTTCTAACTTCTCCCTATATTCGATTGTGGACATAGCAGAACTGAACTCAGAAGGGAATACCTCCCTCCCCGAGGAAAGAGTAGCGGGATGAGGAAGCCATAGGAGTGTATAGCCGGGATTGACGGTTTCTTCGGTTCTCTAAGCAGAAAGAGCTAAATCAATTCACACACTGTACAAGTTGACTTCAAGGATGATAGAGTTTGCGATATGAATAAGTGAGTCTGAACTAGCCGATGAAGTGATCTTGAGTAAGGATTATGGAATTTGAAGACTGTTGAGGATGAAATCCTAATCCTAGTTAAGGTTTCGACAAAATGCTTGTTTCAGGCCCGATCGAGCTCTGTCCTTTGTCTGTTCTCATGAATTGGTTTAGGAAAACAAATTCATTCTAACTTTCTTTCTTTTTCACTTATTCTTTTTAAAATAAGTGTTTGCTAAGGGACTAGCAAAGTTTAAGTATAGGGGGTTGATGAATCCATGATTCATTAACTTTTCTGTCGCATTTTATCTTAAAACCCTTAACAAATACATGTAAATACTTACTAATTCTCATATTTTAACAAAACCCCATTCATGTGTAAATATTCACTTTTAACCACTAAATTCATGTGAATAAATAAAGAACCAGAAAAAGAAAGAAAAAGGCATATGGAATATATGTATATATATGTAATATGACTTAAACTATAAATATAACTGTAAGATATATTTATAGCCTAACACCCGAGACCAAGTCAGCATGGATTGGTCGACAAACCAATAAGTAGGGGGAGATAAGGAAAGAAAACCAAATAAAAATAATCTATCACATGTATATACATTCTTCACTATTTATAAATAAATATAAAACTTCAAAGAATTTTAATTATTTCATCTTAACTTATTCTTCACCAAATCTTTCTCCTAATTATTCACAAAAATGTAAATAAAATATAAAAATAAGTTAAAAATATTACCCTGAAAAAATACCAAGAAATCCAGCTTACAACTTGTCAAAATCTCAACTTCCGAACATCATAACTTCCTCATACGAACTCCAATTTCACTCTACTCACCTTTAAAGTTCATAAAAAAATATTATCTAATTAATAAAGGTGGTTTCACTGAATTCGGAGTCCGTTTGCAAAAAGTCGGTTTTGGGACCAAAAGACAAAGGGGTTTCTGGACTATTTATTTTATGTAACACACCTTATTTATTATTTTCTTAATTTTATAATTTCTAAATTATTTCATGATCCTCTAGTTTCACCATAAATTATTTCATAATTTTTGGAGACTATTTATTATTTTTATAAAATCAAATACCCCAAAATATAGGTATAATTGACCTATATAGCCACTTCCTCTATTTATTAAAATATGTAAATTAATTCATAAAAATCTATAAAAATTTGTATAAGTCTTATTTAATGCCCTAATAATTAAGAAAATATAAAATTAATTTTTACTTAATTATTTATTAAATTAAAAATTCAAAACCTATTTATAAATACATATTTATTAATAAATTATTTATATTTTAAATAATACTTATTATTTATTAAAAGTAATTATACCATAATTTAGAAAATAAATTTATTTAACTTTCTTGTATTTATACCTATTTAAAATAACGTAATTTACTAATTTATATTTAATTTATAAAGAATTAAAAGGTCTGGACCAACCAGGTGCTGACACATGTCAGCACCTGGAGCTTCTTCTCCAAGAAGCTGTTGCGCCCAGCTGCTCAACCACCCAACTTCCATGAATTTTCCCGCGCACTTCGCGAACCTTCCGATCATCCTAAACCTTTGGATCTATTCCCCTAACAACCCTCTACCTCGCCAGCCCTTGATCTTGACTTGGAGCCCAAGTACCTTCCCTATATAAGGCACCCAAGTCGCCTTGACCAAAACAACTTCTTCAGCCCCCAAGCTTCCCAGCTCCAGGCTAACCGACCCCCCATCTTCTTCACCTCGCCCAGCTCGCTCAGGAGGTGACAGCTCCGCTCGAAGGCATTCGCGAGGAGGAGGGTTCATCGGAGAAGAGTTCCAAGGTGTGCGCCGCCTTGCATCGCCGCCGTGTGCAGCGTACAGCTCCGGCCAAGGTCGACCGTCGAGCATCTTTTTCCAGGTAATACACCCGGAACTTCATAGACCTATTCCTCCATTTTGTGATTTGATTTCTCGATAGTCGAGCCACGATTAGCGTGGCTAATCGCGCATTTAGATAGCTTAATCACTAAGCTTAGACGCCCATTCGTAAACTCCTTTCAAATCGACTCAAATTCGTTTCAAATTGATGCACAAACCATCATCTTCTTCACAGTTTGGATGCTTGGCTGAGTTTATGTGCTTTTTCTTCAAACTTTGGGGCTTGATTTCTTAATATCTCGGCCGATTCCACGAGAATTGAGCATAGCATTTGATTAACTGCAGTTCAAGATCATCGGGGAGCAGTTATTCGGATCTGGAAGGCGATCAAACTCAATCATAATCGATCTCGAAGTTGGACCTCCAGAACAGCCGTCAAGCCATCCGTGCCGAACCACCTTCTTCTTCGAGCCACCACCGCCGATCGGGGCTGACTCCGATCACCTACACCCGCGGGCGAGCTCGAGGGGTGGAGGAGCCACCCCTCTGGCCACGCCGGAGAGCCAAAGAAGCCGGAGGACAACCACGATAAATCGGCGAAGTCGCCCGTCCGCGAAGAGCTCCAACTGCCCAAGAACACCCGGAGCACAGGCTTGCGCCACATGGCAGAACGTGGAGCGTCCGATCGCGCCTGGACGATCTAATCTCGGTCGTTCAATCTGAAACGGTTGAGAAATTGCACCATAAATCCAGCAAGGTTTCCAGACTTTCATCCCGCCGCCCAAGTTTCCAATAATTACAAATAGGTCCCTCCGCAGGGACCTAAATGTAATACTTTGTTTAGTTTTCTTGCAGAACAGTCCTTGTGGACCTATTTGAGAACATTTTAATTAGTTTTTCTTACGCTTATGCCCCTGGGCTGTAGGGGCTGTATCTCGCTTTCTTGACCTCGGATTTCGACGATTCTTGGAGGGTAGTTACACAACTACCCAAGCTACATAGTATAAAGTTTTCGTGGCTTTTCGACGAGTTTTTGACGTGTTTTGATTTTATCAAAAACCGCCTCGTTTTGTTTTGGTTTCTTGTGTAGTTCGAGTACGCGGCTCGAACCTCGATCACCTATCCTATATAGTATCATCTATACTCTATTCACCTATTATATAATAAATAAATCTTTTGAAAAATATCCCTTTTTGAAAATTAAATAAAAATTTGAAAAGAATAAAATCAAATAAAAATTACAAAAATAAAAACCACTAAAAAAAGGCATTCTGACTTAGAGAAGAATTAAAATAAAATCACGAGAAGAAAAATTAGGGAATATATTCTGCCTCCTTGAGTTCGACCCAGGAACACTTGCCTGGTTAAATAATTAGTGAACGGTTTTCCGACAGAAAACCGTAAATTTGTTTGATAAGCTAAAGATCGAAACCTTTAATCGTTTCGCGGCTTTCTGCTACAACTGACACTTCATCCTCTTTAAATAAGTGAAAGCCGCGAAACCGATCTTTTTAGCCTTATCACCCACATCTCACAAAAATACAAATAAATAGTCAAAATGTAGGCAATTAGTTGCTCGTCACAATGGAATTTTTCTTTGAATAAAATGAAGCAAGTTGGATGTCCAAATTAATAAGGAAACACAGGGGTGTTTGTGCAAACTGGAAATTGAAAAGAAACAAGACAAATATGAACAGGGACTGAAATGTAATTACAAAAACTTAATAAAAAATATATACAATTTTTATATAAAGAAATAAAAAAAATACCCTTTCTTCTTCCTCCTTCGTTATCGCAAGGGGAGAACCCAAATGGGGGAAGTGGTCGGCGGCCGCCCTGCTCCTCCGCCGTCCCGTGCAGCCGCCGACCACTTCCCCCATTTGGGTTCTCCCCTTGCGATAACGAAGGAGGAAGAAGAAAGGGTATTTTTTATTTCTTTATGTAAAAATTGTATATATTTTTTATTAAGTTTTTGTAATTACATTTCAGTCCCTGTTCATATTTGTCTTGTTTCTTTTCAATTTCCAGTTTGCACAAACACCCCTGTGTTTCCTTATTAATTTGGACATCCAACTTGCTTCATTTTATTCAAAGAAAAATACCATTGTGACGAGCAACTAATTGCCTACATTTTGACTATTTATTTGTATTTTTGTGAGATGTGGGTAAATAATTAAAATTGTTTAACTGAAAATCCTTATATTTTACCCATTCCATACTCTTAAATTAATATCTCACACATAGTTGCTATAAAAATTCCACAAAAATTATATGTGATGCCTTGAAATGTGTTGAACTTACTGTCCAAATTTCATCTAAAATGGAGATGTCTTGTGCCTGAAATAAATTGTAGAGTGATTTTAGTTTTTGATTTTTAATTAAATCCCCGTATATTCTTTTTGTGAAAGTTCAACTCTCCTGGATTCTAGATCTAAATATCTTTCTGAGATAATTCGCATTCTGATTAATTTTTTAACATGGATTAATTAGGAATTAATTACTCACTATCACTCTGTTTCCACTAAAAAATACATAAAAAATAAATATTTTGTCAAAAAATTCCAAAAATATTACTGTAGCTTCCTTGCATCATGTTTTCATTCTAGTAATTTTTTCATAATTTTTACTTACTGTTTGTGTGAGAAATTGCGAAAAAGCCTATAAAAAGTGTGCATTTTTATTTATTGTATTTTAACCCCTAAAATTTTAAAAAAATATGTTTTGTGTTCATCTCTGGATTAGGACTCTAGGAAAAATATAATTTGACTAATTTGGACTTCTTTTCCTTTAAAATTAATTTGGCCTTGTTATATGTTTTCTTAGTATCTTAATTCACCCGCATCTTGCATTTTGTTTTTGGCATTCTACTTACATAAAAAATCTAAAAAAAACCGCATTGGAAATCTAGATCCTAAGTTTTTGAATTAAACCCAAGTTGTTCCTTTGCCTCCCTGAGTTCGACCCCGGACTTGCCTGGGATATAAATTAAGCTGAGACACTCTTCACGGAGATCCTTCTCTCGGTTCTGACCGAACCGCTAAGTACACGTGCTACAACGTGACCGAATTATTTATCGTATTTAGCGACTCGTCAGTGACGGGGATATTTGTTGGATGGGTTCCCCTCCTTTTAGGAACCTAGTCCAAAGACATTGGTAGTCCTATTTGAAAAAGGAAAGATCAGTTACCTTTTAGGATTGGGAGTCATCTTTTCCTAATCCTATTGGAAGTAGGAGTTCATGTTTCCTTATTTGCCAATCCCCATGAAGTATAAATAGAGGGTATATGGTGCATAACAGGATTATCCAATACAAGATCTCCTAGCACAAGAAAGAAATAAGAGAGAGGGAGAAGAAACAAAGTTCGCGGCTGCCGCGGAGTTTGGAGGGAGTAACATTTGGAGCAGTTCTTCTCCAGCATTTTCCCCTACAGTTTGGCGACAGATATACTATTGGGTGATATTTCTCCTCTCTACTATTCTACATTGTTTGGTGATTTGTAATATCGTATTGAGGGCTGGCCTTTTGTAAGCCCCTCACGGGAGGTTACTTTGATTATAGTGCTTGGTTTTGGGTTGCTATCAACCACGTGATTTTCCCCTTACATTGCGGGCTTTCCATGTTAAAAATTCTCCGTGCATCTGTGTATATCATGCAGGATCCGCCTATCGACTTTGATTATTTTTCCGCAATTCAATTTATACGGAAAATCTGTTTCCAACACCTGTCATGCATCGATTATTATCTCTGCAATATCTACTGTACTTAAAAATCCAAGCAGGCCGAGATTTAGGCTTGTAAGGATTGCCAACACAACTTGAACATTCGTAGCCTAGATGCTTATCTGGTATTGTTGATAACTAGACCTATTTTTTGCGTTAACAAAATACATATTTACTCAGAGAGAACACCTACAAGGCATTAGAAAAGCAAAGATTTAATACAGACTCCAGTAACTAATATTGCGGGTATTCATCTCTAGCAGGAGTTGACACCGTTCTGTGTTTCACACCGCAGCATCGCAGCACCTCTTCAGTAGTAAAGTGATCCTGTGGGTGGACCAAAGATGATGATCTAAGTCAGACAATGTAATGTCTTCTAGATATAATTACGCAGGTAAAAAATATAGATCCATCACAAAAACTGTACATATGGATACCTTGCCACCAATCCCCTCTAGAATCAATGGGTTCTGACTCATGCTCTCCCTCCTTTTTGTACTGGATATGCTTCTGTGTTATTGACATGCATTATTAATGTTAGAACCGAGAAAATACATGTCGCAAGCATATCTTTTTTACGTGATATATAGATCAGATTAAATAGGAGCCTCACGTCATGTGTAAAAACAAAGTTGTTGGAGTCGGAATTTGGGTGGCTGCAGAAGTCCTGACCACCGTAATAAACAGATGAACTCAAGAAGCAGGGGTCCATCTTGTCTGCATAGCGTGCAGAGTTCTTATCGTTGTTCTTGTATCTGTTACGTTCTTTTCCAGCAGAATTCCCGTCTGCGTCCAAATTAATGAAATAATACCACGGAAATCAAAGACGATGGATTTTCAAGAGCATTGGATTTGGAATGGTCACTAGAGTATATGCAACTGAAAGCTAAACCAACCTGCTGCTGATTTTTTCATGTTGTTGGAGCAGGTTGAGTCCTTCCCGTGAACCTGATTCGCAACCCAACAATATGAGATTGAACTCAAGTTCATAGTTCGGAGTAACTAAATCCATGCAAGAATCTACAAGATTTCAAGTTACCAATGAAGTCGGAGGGAAAATGGAGCCGAATATCCCTGAGGAAGAAGATGAGGACTTGATGGTCGAATCCTTCTTACCAAACAACTCGGAGACGAGAGATGAGGATGAAGTTAAGGGACTCTTTGATTTCTTTCCATCCATAGAAGCTGAGAGAAACTTCGGGATCGAGTTCTTTGCACTGCACTGCACACTGTCACAAGCTCATGTGGTTCTATTTGTAGTCCAGCTTATTGCGTCCTACAGCCTCTACCGTGGAAATTTCCAACATGGCATGAATCTAATTAGAATATTAGGCATATCTTCGATATATCCTCATCCTTCTCCTCCATTCCAGAATTCAGCAATCTACTTTTTTGGTCTTTGTCGAAGATTTGGGCTCCGATATCTGCACCAGATAATATATTCGTGGGTCCTGTGCATGGACGTCCATCACGTGTCGGAAGCCGACCTCTTAAAGCGACTGGACCCACTTTAAATATTCCGGCGCATGCCACCGACTGCTTCCGGCCCTGTTCAGGATATAGGATCTCCAACCGAAAGCAGAAGGAACACTCCCGAGCGGAGATGTCGGTAACACAAACCCAACGGCAGACAGTTGCATGCTAACCCATCTGCAGCTTGTGCTTAATGGATGCTTGCGGAAAGCTTCAATAATAGAGGGAGGGATGGCAACAGGGAGCTCGGATAAGGGAGAGCCACGTGAGATATCCCCCAAGTGAACACCGTATTGGCTCAGAAGAATACACGAAAGATATGATGATATCAGAGATGCATTACGCCGTGCATGTTCTGTGGATGGGGTCGTATATTTGTGCGTCTCCTTAGCTTTCTGTGCGTCCACTTTTGCCAGAGAGCAAATCCGTATCTGAAAGAAGAAGCCAGAAGATCTGCCTATTCCGATGGCTAAAGAGCCACTCTCGTAGTCTTGCTTTATTTGGCATGCCGCATCTTCAAATTCAATGATCTAGAATTATTATGCAGACACAGTAACACATGTACGAGAATGATCGACGAAGCTGATTTCAGCAGGAGTATAAAATACGTGGGAGCATACAGGTTATTCACTGAGTCTTGGAGGTTTAACTGTACGTAACAATGAGGAAAGGTCACAGAGGATACTTGTTCGGTAGCAGTGTACTATGGAGTTTGTAGCAGTGCGAGCACAACGAGTACAAACAGCAGTGCAAAATATGACGGTGGATGGATGCACGCAACGATACATACACGGGCGCAACAGAAGGATATGCAGCGAAGCGGTAAGAACTGGGGATTAATGTGGTACGGTCACACAAGTGTACGTACAAAGGCGCACGATATCATTAGTTATGCATTGCGAACCGAGGAGGTCGGGATGTTGTAGGTGCTGAGTACGAGCATTGTCGTGTATACTCGGTAATATGCGTACGAGAGTGGACTGGGGGCCACGATAGCGAAGTTTTGGAGGAACTTCGCCTTAGCTTGTGGAGTGCTAAGGAATGTTCTACCACGCGAGAGTCTGGTTGCTGCAGGTTCCCTTTGGTATAAGATTAAATGTTCGCTGACACATGGTGAATTATGAAAAAGGTTCATCAGCAATGCGTTGAAACATGGGTATGATGATGATTGGACAGGTTGATGTGACATCAACTGTGTCGAAAAGACGAAAGGATAATAAGGAAGTCGAATAGATAAGAAGAGGAGTTGTTGTGAAACACGAAGGGTTGTGAGTCTTTTCGTCATTTTTATAAAATGTAATAACGAGTGTCCCTTGAGTTGCTTTGAGTCTCGTATATAAGGAGGGGTGGTGGCTCATTTGTAAATATACCAAAGCAAGTGTAGAGTGACACATCCCACTATAGAGCGAGTTCTTCTTTCAAATAAGAGAAGAAGCTTTATACTCGTACTTGTGTGATTAGTTAGTTGAGATCTTGATTGTTCTTGGATATGTTTTGAGAGTGTTCTTAAGTGATCCGTAGATTCATTCTCGTGCTTGTGTTAAAATATCAGCACGCTAGCAAGTGCAAGTTCGAGAAGAGGAAGCGTTTTTGTGACCGTTCTACCAAAAAAACTTGTTAACTACAAACATTTTAAACTTCTGACATTTACCAATATGGAATTTACATATCATCCGCAAAAAAGAATGTATTCTCATAAGTATCCGATCCTATAGACATGGGTGGAGGGAAAGGGGGGCGGGTAGGGGTCGTGCCCTCCCTCCCAAATTAGTAATTGCATATATTGTGGTTCCAAATGCTCCTTCTTTGTAAATTCCCCTTCAAATTCAAAAAATATGGGATGCAAATTAAGCAATGGCCCCTCCAATTCTCTCATTATCGGATGCTAGTCTTTTTTCGGATTTCATTCTCCTTTAACGTCGCAACATGCCACTGTTGTTCACATAACGCTATTATTAAAAATTGAAAATCATTATTTTCTTGCAAACTTGCGTCAACGACATGCACATAAACCAACTATTTTCGTGAATCAACTATTTTCACTGTTGTGAGAAATCCCCCAACAAACTTTCGAATCGAGTTGTCCTAATTGTGGGGTTCCTTCATCCGCAAAACACTAGATGGTAATTTTAAAAAAATACGCTAAAATTTCTTAAATTTATTCGATACAAAATTTAACTTTTGAATGATGTGGTATTATGACTAATAATGGTATTTAATTTGATTTGGGTTAAATTATCATAATAAGTCTGATATCGAATTTTATAAATTCCTATTGTGTTTTATCTATACATACCTTTATTACAATTTAGGATATTAATTGCAATTGCACTAGGATATATGAGATTATATATGAAACAATATTTTATGTGATATGCAATAATTTCAATAAAAAATGTGTATATTGACACTAATAATAAAACAAGTCATATAATAGTAATATTATTCGCATTGACTTGAAGCATATATTTGCTCATATTGATAATTTTGTTAGTATTTTCAACTAATCATTATATGTGCTTCTCTTCAACTCTATCCATCTTTTACTAAATAATGTAACACAATAGCAATAGTTTTTAAATTATGTATATATGTATTTGATTGACTGAACATCGACCCTACCTTTTGAAATTCCTGACTCCGCCCCCGCCTATAGAGACGATTGGAGAATTTTCCAGAAACCACTAGAGTCCTCCAAAGATAAGATTTGCTATTTGTGTATATATTTCGTTCAGATAAGCTTGAAGTTTGGCCCATCGCCTTTTTCACTTCCAATGGCTCGATGTCCACGTTGCTGTAGGGAAATCTAATTCAATCTCTTGCAAATGCTTAATCTATGGGGATCTGATTCTTTTGCGATATTTGATGCTTTGCAGTCCACGCCTTTTTGCTCTTGCCAATATTAGAAAACCAATGGTGACTTCATTCCCGCCTCATTTACAAGCTCTCTTTTATTGTTCTCATATTTTAAAAGTTTTCAATTCTAAATTCAAAACTGAATATTAAGTTTAGTGGACTATAAGATTGAGCATGATAACGTGTACTATCAACAATCCACTTAATCTCAAGAATCAGTAGATACGTTCTTATTTTTTTCAATTAACTATTATGTTTGCATTCGTTTACATAAATATCATGGATCACATATCCATTATGTTAACTAGCTTAAGTAAGACAAGTATTCTATGATGTTTGCATTCATTTACACAAGATTTATAACTAATTGGCATACTTAACATTAAACACGTTGTTTTAAACAAATATTAAAACACAATAAAAATATGCGAAGAAGAAAAAAGTTTAAATACACAGTAAATGTTGTACATAGGATCAACGGTGCATATATTAAACAGTAATACAATGGATCCAAATGAATTGACAGAGAAATATTAACGATTACCATCATGGTAATCACGCGTTTACCATTCATTATCCGATTACAGAATGCAAACAGGAATCGATTAATTAAACGGAAACATAAATTAGGGCAAGATCCAAGAAAGGTAAAGAAATAAACGATTTGCGGCAAACAATATGAAAGAAAGATTAGAATATAAATCACCGAAGCGTCCATGTAATGGACTGGCCTTATAGAGGATATCGCCCCCACAATACCGGTGTGTAGGGTACTGGCGATCCGCTCCCAGGATAGGACGACATGATCTTTGTCTGCGCACACTGGTGAGATCGTCCTCGAATGTACCTAAGAGAACTGCAGCCGAGAGAAAGAAGCACAAAGAAGGTGGCAGGAGAGGGTTTTTCTTGCGAGTGTAGAAAAACGATGCCAGGGGAGAAATATATAAAAAGATTCGCGTGCACTAGTGCGGTACCTTTCGATTTCCGAAAATGCCCCTCAACGGGGGTGTCTTTTCGAATTCCAAAACGCGGCCACAATGACCCGTTTGGGTCGAGTTGAATTCCCATTTCAGTCGAATCTAAATTAGTCTGTGTAATTAATCTAATCGGCATGTCAAATGAAATCAACAGCAAAAGTAACGAGATCCGAATTTACTCTCCCGAGCCCGAGACGGAGCGGAGCGGAGCGTGCGTGCGCGTGTGGTCCTACATTCATCCTCTCTGCTATTGCTACAAGAGATTGGGATGTGAACTCATATATAAGCCCACCAAAAGTTTAGAGATACTAGGTATGGTAATAAACTTCCACCTAAACTTTTCCATGTTTCAAATCTGGGAATTCCCAACTTTTTCTCCAAGTCATTTGTTTTCCCAATTGAAATCAAATTGACTCTTATAGTAATTATATAGATTTTCCAATTAAAACCTAAATTACTTACTTTAAATACAACTGTAAAATATACGTGACATTCACATTGTATACACTTGCACTGCTTATATGTTTACAACATATATATAGATACATACAACACATATGTATACCACTTATACATGATTAAACTCACACTTAAGACAATACATGATTAACTTTCCTATATTTTGCCTCGTGCATTTTGTAGAATGGTTATGTTATAAATATTATTCCATCGATTTGGATTTCTTGTGTTGACAACAATTTGCTAAAAATACCTTTTAAAACATGTAAATTATTTGCCATCAACAAACTGAATCATGAACCCATGTGTCCTTAATTATGATATCTGATCCTTGACCTTGAGGATCAATTCATGTTTTCATTTCCCATCCTCGTGTGTTAGTATGATCCAATCGTGGCATTAGGCTTCTTATTGCAATAACCATTCTTCCAATGTCTTAATTAATTATAGAAATTTGTAAATATCCTCAAAATTGCACTTATTGGACTTCATTTTCCAATTATTCTTCTTGAAGTCCTTGTGAGATTGGCCATGTCCCTTGTTTGAAGTAGCTAATTACGATCTTATTATATGTATATTGAACACTTTACTAGAAGCCCTATGTCCAAGTTCTCAAGAGTTCAAACTCAACATGTCTTCTTCCAAAGAAATAGTATCACTCTCGACAAGAAAGGGTTGAACAAAAGGCCATGTACAACTTCTCAAATGGTTTCATTTTCATCCTCTATTTTGAATTCTATTTTCCTCAACTCCATCAATAAAGTATTTAATTGAATTAGATGTTCTTTTAAATATGTACCTTTCTTGTCATATACATACTCTCAAGCTTCACCACATATTTTTTTGTATATTTCATCTGACTTGAACAATCATCTAGTTTAACGGACACATCACGATCGTGGAATGCACCATTCCTTATTGTATTGCATGGTTGATAGGATCTATCTCCTTCGACTTTGTTTTTGAGATCTTTTGCCATCTTCGCAAGCATTTCCCTACATTTTTAGAAGTGCATCCATCTTACTATGTTGAAGATTGAAATTATTTATATCGATGAACTTCTCAATCTTCATGTTGTGCATAGATATCATGATGCTTGTCGATGCATCTCTTCGAACCCAAAGGCTCAAATATATATTTGTAGGATAACAAGTGTCAAACATCAATAACATGAACAACCATACTTACAATTTTCACATTTTAACGAAAAATCCGGAGTGAGATGCTCAAAAACTTATATCCAATTTTCATACTAAGATAACCATCATTATACGGACATGTACTTAAAGAGTGGGTGATGATATACATGACGCAAATGAAGAAACAATAGATTAGGAGAGTGGATTAGCCATCACAAAAGGCAAATCTTCCTCATATCATCGTCTATTCTTCGAGTGACCCCATATGTATGGCCACTTTACTATATCCCTACTTGTTCTTTTTCTTATCCTCTAAATCATAAAAATAGAGTCAATATAGATATATTTGCATCTCATCATCTGCAACTTGCAAATGGTTTGCAGGTATTTTGCCGTTGGGAGTTTTTTGCGACTGAGATTATATCCAGTTAATGGTGAAGCTACGGAATGATTCGCGTTTAAATAGAGATGAGCATCGAATCGGATCTCGTCCTCTCAAATGATTTGATTCAATGCTCATTTAATTTCACTGGTCGTGACTCCACGGCTTATAACTATGGGAAGCAATGATTCTAAGTTAGACGATCCCCAGAAAAACATTGTACGGGGTTTACATAGGAAGAATAAAAAGAGGAGTACTAATGGTCGTGCGATGAGAAATATGATGTTGCAATGAAAATGTTTCTAACTAAAGTCCAATTCTGTGGTCACAAACCCCACATCCATGGGTCTAGTTCTATAATCATAACTTGTTTTCTTTATAGTGTTATTTTAGTGGGGCCATCGACCTCATGGCTTCGGATCAACCTTTACTCATTTATTTAGTGAATTAAGTTATGGTCCAAGTTTGGCCTGCCAGCAATCATGTTCAGATTTTGATCGAGTTTATGGGTCAGGCTCATGTGCTGGATCTGGTTTCCTCATCCTAATGGTTGTTTCTATCAACAGAGAACCTCACTCTGTGAATAATGATATTCATTTGAAAATTTTGATGGGTTCAATTTTTGGTGGTCATGGATAGGGACTGATTGACCTTTTTTTTTTGCAAAAGTTTTATTAAAATACCAACCTTACATATGAAGTCTATTAATATTATTCTATATATCTATCCAATTTCACCAAAATCCAGTATTTCTACCCATGTTATCTTAATAAAGTCAACATAAATGGGAATTAAGATAAAATGGGTAGAAATATCGGATTTCGACAAAAAAGTGATAGGTATATAGAACAATATTAATAGATTCAATACGTAAGGTTGTATTTTATATGTAAACGCTTATTTGTACAAAGATATAGTCACGTTTCTGTTTTTTTAGCATACATTCATAGGATTTTAGATGCAAACTTTATTTTACTACGATGCAACTAATCTTAGAAATTAGAAAAAGAATAACTCCTCAGCCTACTTTTCCGCTTCATTCATCTCTCTTCTTTTTATTTTCATTAATATTTTACATGTTATTGAAACTAATCATGCTTATTGTATTTGTAATATTAAATTAATTTAATAAATGCACTCCATTATGTATCGGCTATATAATAAAACATGTTTGAAAGCTCTTAATCTTGTTAAATTACTTCTACGGTCTTTTGCACAACGTAATTACCACATCAATCCCGTAAATTACCTCAAAAACCTCAACGAGTTTCAAATAGATAAAACAAAGGGTTCAATGAGTAAGATTTAGCAAGTTTACAGGGTCGAGTGTGGAATTTGCTTGGGTAGCGAGGTAAGCACTCCGAAGGCTAAAACAGACGGGAACCATACGGGAGTACGTGAGGTACTTCTCAGCACTGCTGCTGGATATCAAAGATATGTCTAAAGAAGACAAACTTTTCAATTTTATGGTGGGTCTTCAGAACTGGGCTCATGCGGATCTTAGGAGGCAAGGGGTGAAGGTCCTCCAGACGACCATCGCTACTACAGATGCATTAGTCGACTATGGTCCAACTCACCGCTGAGAAGGAGGAGACTGAAAAGGCAAAGAGCAAACCCAAAGAGAAAAGCAAGGAGAAGTTTAAGAAGTTCGGCAAGGCTAAAACTTCAAGAGAGGGAGTGGAATCCACCAAGAAGACCGACAAACCCAAGGGGAATGGTTCCTTCATCTGCGACAGGCCACATCAGGTGTGAGAGTGCCCGAAGCTGGAGAGGCTAAACTCCATGACCATGGAGGAGAACTTGGATGAAGAGACGCGCATGACGAACCGCAAGTTGTTGCGCAATATTTGCTTGTGTCCGCTGAAGTCAAGCAAAGAGGCAAAAATGAAGGTGGAGTGCGAGGATCCAGAGATGATTTATCTTAATGCCATGGTACACAAGAAGAAGATCCTTTCAATCATGATCGACACTGGAGCGATGAACAACTTCCTCTCCAGCAAAGAGTTTGGGAGCTTGGGAGTTCCGTTGCAGTGCCGCGTGAAGTTTGCCAACTACGATTCACTGCTGATCGAAGGTATGTCAAATTGCAATGTCCAGTTGGGCGATTGGCAGGGAAAAGTACGCTTCTTCGTGGTACCTCTCGATGACTTACAAGTTATTTTGGGAATCGAGTTCATAAAGAAGGTGAAGGCAATTGTGACTCCTTATCTGAGAGGAGTCTTCTTCGCAGTTGCAGATAACCCCTCCTTCATCAGGGTTAGTAAGAAGAAAGGATAGGTTGGAACCATGTCCGTGATGCACGTATGCAACGGGCTAAAGAAAGGGGAGACAACGTACCTAGCCACGGTACGTGTTGAAGAAAATGGTGAGGAGATACAGCCATGCTCCAAGGAAGTAAAGAAGATGTTGGGCAAGTTCAAGGACATGATGGACAAAGGAGCTGCCCAAAGAGATTCCACCGAAGCGAGACGTGGATCACGCCATCGAGCTGCTGCCAGGTATGGTGCCCCCTGCACTTGCACCATACAAGATGTCCCTTACACATTTGGAGGAGTTGCGCAGACAACTCAAGGAGCTGGTGGACGCTGGTCTGATGCGTTCTAAAAAGACCTCATATGAAGCACCAATGATGTTCCAGAAGAAGAAAGATAGGAGCTTGCAGATGTGTGTGGACTACCGCACCCTGAACAAGGTGACAGTAAAGAACAAGTACCCCATCCCCAACGTTAAAGATATGTTCGATCGCTTGAGCCAAGCCAAGTATTTTTGAAGATGGATCTCAGATCAGGATACTACTAGGTCTGTATTAAGGAAGGAGATGAGCCGAAGACTGCGTATGTAATGTGTTATGGGTCTTTCAAGTTCCTTGTAATGCCATTAGGGTTGACTAATGCCCCATCAACTTTATATACTCTGATGAATGATGTCTTCCATGAGTATATCGACTCGTTTGTTATATTGTACTTGGATGACATAGTAGTGTACAACATGACCTTAGAGGAGCATGTCAAGCATCTGTGGATGGTGCTTGAGAAACTGAGGAAGAACTAGCTATACTTGAAGCCAAAGAAGTGTGCCTTTGGTCAGGAGACCATCTCCTTTCTCGGGCATATTGTGAGCGGTGGCACGATACGCATGGAACCAAGGAAGACTGAGGTGATTGAAGAGTGGACAATCCCCACAAAGACGACAGAATTACGATCCTTCTTCAGATTGGTGAACTACTAAAGGAAGTTCATCAAAGGATACTCCGAGAAGGCGGTGCCCATTACGCACCTGCTTCGAAAGGATCAACCTTGGAGAAGGGTGTGTGAATGCCAGGAAAAATTCTAGAAGTTGAAAAGGGCGGTGGTAGAAGAACCAATTCTGAGACTTCCATACTTCGAGAAGCCATATGAAGTCCATACCGACGCGTCCGATTATGCACTTGGAGGTGTACTTGTGCAAAATGGGCACCCCGTGGCGTACGAGAGTCGTAAGCTGAACCAAGTAGAGAGGAGGTACCCTGTATACGAGAAGAAGATATCTACAGTGATCCACTATCTGAGGACATGGCGCCACAACCTCCTAGGTTCAAAGTTCGTGGTACAGACGGACAACGTGGCAACCAGCTGCTTTACCGCATAGAAGAAGCTGAAAACCAAGCAAGCGTGATGGCAAGACTTTCTTCCAGAATTCGACTTCGATATTCGCTACATGCCTGGGAGGACCAACCAGGTAGTAGATGCTCTCTCGAGGAAGAGAGAACTAGAAGAGCCAAAGGTCGCGATGATCGCATCAGTCACCCACATATCTGGAGACATGCTTGAGCGCATCTGAGAGCAGACACAGGAAGATCTGGTCACTTCATGCTTGGTGCATCACGTGAATGATGGAGAAGACCTGAGATTCTTGATATAGGAAGGCGTCCTCTATGCGAATAGCAGGAGGCCCTATGTCCCCTCGAGCGACGGCTTGAGGAAATTGCTGCTGAAGGAGGCATATGATGCACAGTGGGCTGGTCATCTAGGGGTGGAGCGCATGCTGGCACTCCTCTCCTCAAGCTACTTCTGGCCGAAGTTGGAGGAATACGTGGAAGTCTGCGTTCGCACTTGTCTTGTATGCCAACAAGACAAGACTGAGAGGAAGAAGACGGCAGGATTGCTGGAGCCCCTACCCATTCCTTCACATCCATGGGAGAGTGTCTCCATGGACTTCATCACCGGGTTTCCAAAGGTGGACGGGAATAACGCGGTGATGGTGGTAATTGATCACTTCTCCAAATATGTGATCTTCATAACAACACCCTAGGAGTGCACATCAGAGACTACGACGAAGTTGTTCTTGTAGAACGTGGTGAAGCACTGGGGCATACCATTGGATATTGTGAGCGACCACGATACCCGGTTCAAGGGTCGGTTCTGGAAGACCTTATTTGAGATGATGGGATCTGATCAAATTCTCTACCAAAAATCACTCGCAAACGGATGGTCAGATGGAGCGGATCAATGCCTTGCTAGAATAGTGCATGAGGCATTATGTGACAGCCAATTAGCACAATTGGGTGACTTTACTAGATACTGCCCAATTCTGCTACAACCTGCAGCAGACCTCCACCACAGGCCAGAGTCCATTCGATATTATGATGGGTAGGAAATCTGTGACACTGCATGAAGTGGATAAGAAGAATAGCCAAAGAAGGTGTCCTGCTGCACCTCGCTTTGCATTAGAGAGACATTATCGGTGGGAGGAAACGAAGGACGCGTTGGCTCATGCTCAACGCGGGATGGAGAAGGCGACTGATAAGATCCGTAGGCCGGTCGAGTTCCATGTTGGGTAGAAGGTGCTATTGAATCTAACACCCCAAATTTGGAAGAAAATTATGAAGAAGACAACGCACAAAGGGCTAATTCCTCGTTACGATGGACCCTTTGAGATAGTTCGATGCATGGGACCGCTCGCCTATCAATTAAATCTTCTGGAGAGACTGAAGCTGCATCCCATGTTCCATGTCAGCTTCCTAAAGGCGTACCATGATGATAGAGAAGATAGCATCAGGAGGGCATCGAAACGTTCCCCTCCTAACATCCGGGTTCAGCATACGAAGGTAGCTGAGAAGATTCTTGGCATGCTAAGAACCGGATGATCTTCTTCCTTGTCAAATGGAAGGGACTCCCAGAGGATGAGGCAAGCTGGGAACGTGATACAACCCTATGGCATTTTGAGGATCTCATCGAGGAATTCCTGAAGATGCAGGATCAGTCACAGACGCCAGATCGATTAGGTGGGGGAGGCATGTAACACCCCCAATTCCCGAGGCACGGGAATACTGTGCGATATCGGTATCACACGCTTGTGTGGTTCGATGGCCATATAATGAAGTTCTGGAGGACTTCACCTTAGCGTACGGACCGCTAAGGATGGGGTTTACTGCAAGAAGGTTCGGAGACCGCGGGTTCCCCTTGGCACAACACAAGTGTTCGGCAACACTTGATCAAGCAGAGCTGCAACATCCTACGTATGAGTGTGGGGCCCACTGATGATGTGGCATGATGATATGGCGTGGTGATTGATAATCGAGATTTGGCGACGATCTAAAGTAGTCCATACAAGGCGGGACCACAGTGTCGCTGAGCGACCGCTCACGAAACCTCAATTAATCAACAATTAACCGACAACAGATAAATCAAGCAATAAAAGTAAATGTACGGAGTTAAAATTTATTATAACTCTACAACAAAGATGTGTATAGCTGCAAGTATGTGTAGAGGTCGAACACAGGGAGCAGACAAGTAGATCGGGCAAAGTGCAAAATGTGATTGTGTTGTAGTGTCTACAAAGATGCAATTTTTTGTGGGCTTTTAATTTTTAATTTTTTTATTTAATTTTTAATTTTATATTTTTATATTTTTAATTTTAATTTTCCGTTTTTATATTTTCTTTTTATATTTTATATTTTTATATTTTCTTTTTCAATAATAGAATATATATATATATATAATATAAGAGAGAGGAGGAATAAGGTATTTGTAAAAATAAGTAAAAATAAAGAAAAATCAGGAAATAAAGTTTTTTTAGGCTTTTTGTATTTTTTAATGTTTTTATGATTTTTCTAGATTTTTCCTATTTTTTTTGGTATTTTTAAAGTAAAAAATACTGAAAACAGTGAATAAAAGTTGCTGGCCGAAATTAAAATGGGAATGAAAAATAGCAAACAGTGACAAAATTTTCCCAAATTAATTTTAAATTAAAGGTAACAAAATAAAGAAAATTCAGGAAAAGAAAACACAATTTTTAGATTTTTTATGAATTTTATATATTTTTTTGAAGATTTTTAGAGTTTTATAATTTTTAAAGGTTTTCTTTTATATTTTTTATGATTTTTGGATTGAAATTAAAACACATAAAATATGCAAAATATATTTTTTGGGAATTTTCTGAGATGATTTTATATTTTTTATGTATTTTCTAATGCAAATAGTGTTGAAAATGAGTGTTTTTGAATTTTTATAAATAATAAAATGCAATAAAAATGCAAAATAAAAATATGGCGTGCAACTATAATGCAACAGGAACCTATGCAAGTTTTTGTGGAATTTTTGGGTGTCTAGAGATGCATGCAATAATTAGAGAAAACATAAAGAAACTTCATTCCTGGCAAGGGCAATTTTGTAATATGCAAAACGTTCAGGGTGCCACGCGTAAATTTCACAGAAAATTATAACTGCAAATGTATGTTTTGACACTAAAATTTAATAAGCAAAATCCCCTAGTTTTCCGCGCAAAATTTCCAAGTCACGTGCGTTAAGCACGTGACCTGGAAGGGGTCAAAGAGTGATTATACAAAACTCAGGGGGCTTAATAGTAAATATTACGAAACTTTAATAACGGCCAATGAAAGTTTAAATCCTATTAAATAAATACAAAAGTAGTTGGGGTCAAATACACAAATTACCCAAGGGCGTGAATCGGACGGTGGCGCACCTCCCACTTACGCCACGCGACGCTCTCAGGGCTCGCGATACCCCTTCAGTTATGACGGCTGAGATTAAATGCAACCCCACAGATCTGACGGTCTGGAGCGGGGGTGATCTGACGGTGCCTGCAGCTTGCCAAGAATAAGGCGGAATCGGATGACGTGCAGGCGTGAAGGAAGAACCGCCAAGGAACTCAGCCAGGTTGAATTCGAATCTCCATAATCTTCGGGCACATCGCTCCCAACTCCGCTCTGATGTCTCCAAAAGCTACCTGGGAGCTTCCTCAAAGTGGCAGCGGCTTCAAAATGGCCTAAGGACGACCGGAGCTCCGCTGCGGAGTTGGCGAGGGAGGACGGCCCCCAGGAACTTCGAGCTGCAGCAAAATCGACCCCCAGGAGGGTCTTTGCGCACCTGGCACCTGCAATCAAAACGCACAGCGACAGAAGATGGTTCCAGAGCGAGCTCAGGTGATTTGGGTGGTCTATGACGTGGGTAGGAGCTCGTCGGAGCAAGCTCCGGCGAGGTGATGGCGTGACGTAGGGTTGCGTGCGATTCGAAAGGAAAAAATGACAAATTTAATCCTAAGCTTACTCTAGGTAATAAAATACAAAAAACGAGCGAAAAAGAGATGACTCAAAGGTTGGAAACCCGAGGGTATTTACCAAAAACACAGGTCTCCGCAAAGTCGTCAGACCATGTATGGGGGCTGAGGCCTGCCCAGTGCTGGAAGGTCAAGGAAGTCGGTGACCTGATGACAGGGGAGTCGGCAACCGAGGGTTCACGACGGTCGTAACTATAATGCCTCGGTGCGGTAGCGAAAGAGATTGCAAAGGAGATCGGGTCAGTTCCGACCGCATGAAAGGCGTCACGATCTGGGCGGAGAGAGGCTCGGTGAAATATTGACTCTATTAAATCTGTGAAGAATTAGCAAAATATATAGTAGCTTTATAATATATTTGCCTTAAATCCCGATAAATGACAAAGTTTTTCACTGCCACAAAAAATCTGACTTATGATGGGGAATTTCAAAAGGCTAATTTGATGATGTTCAAAATTCCCGAGTTGACAGACTCTTTTTTATTCCATTTCTGACTCGTAATCTAGTAAAGACTGAAACTCTTGCCCTTCAGATAGCAAAGTAGATATTTTGACGTGAATAGGGCCTTTTCCGAATCAGATTCTAAAGCTTGGACCTCGACGGCCACTTGGCCGGAGGTGGGTGGAAGCGTCGCTCCGGCCTTTGCCGGACCTCGCGCGAAGGAGCTGGAGACTCCCCTGTCACAGGAGTCGATCCAGAGCTCCACGGCCAAGGTCAAAGCTAGGTAGAAGAGGGTTCGAATTACAAAGGAGGGAAAGAGGGGGTTTTTGAATGGATAGCGAGTGGGCTCCTAGATCAAGGCGTATCGAGCGTCGTGATGACCCAAATCCCAAGGAAATCTATAGGCGTGTAAGAGCATTGGACACGGATCAAAAGTCGTGAAGACGACGACATCAAAAGATGCAAGACCCGTCCTCGAAAAATCCGCTAAAGCAGCCAAAAAACCAGCTCTGACGCTCTGACAGAGGAGGGTCAGATAGTTGACCCGTGGTCAACTGTCCAGACCACTTGGTTGGTCCACGTGGACCAACCAGGAAAAACCTCTAAAAAATATTTTAAAAATAATTTTAAATTAGTAAATGAATTAATTATTTTTTGTTTATTCAATAAAAAATATTTATTATTTTATGAATTATTTTATTATGAATTTTATTTATTTTTATAAGATTAATAATTTCAAGTTTCCTTTTATACTGTTTATAGGTATATTATCTATATATTTTAGTATTTTATTTTTATTTTTTTATTTAATTTATTTATTTTTGTGTATTATTTTATAAATTTATAGAATGTTTTAGACACTTAAATATATTTTTATTTTATGTTTCTGGTATATTTTATACACTTAATAAAATAAAAGTGTGGTTTATATAGGTATGTGTATAGGTCCTATACCTATGTATTATATACAGGTTTTTTTTATTTTGGATTTTCTTTAGGTTTTTATTCTGATTTTACTACACATATTTATTATAAATAATATTTATAAAAATATAAAAATATAAAATGGTAAAAATAATTAATAAATAATAAAATGAATATTTTAATCTGTACAAGTATACAATAAGGGTCTAAAACTCAACTTTCAAACCGTAGCTCCGCCAAATGCGAAACTACCGCCATTAAATAGATTATTTTAAATTATATACAATTAAATGTGAGTTTGATGCATTTGGAGTTTTTATTTGTGAGATACAGGTCTGTGAATTTGGGATTCTGGAATTTTATTCAGATCATAACTTGTTATCTGTACATTATTTTTGAGTAAAATCAATTGTGTATTTTTCTTTATTAAATTATCTACAACTTTCATGTTCAAAGTTTCTATATTTGATGTTTAAAAAGTGGAACCAAAAATAGGTCCCTAAATGAATAAAGAATGAATACAATAAAGGGGATTTTGTATTCTATTTTTGTCCCTTATCTCCCCCTACTTTATTCCTTGTCGACCTAGTCATCAAGATGCCTAGGTCTCGGGGTTTTAGGTCATAAAATATTTACAATATTTTATTTTTTTTCTTTTCTTTTCTTTATTCTATAATTTTGGCATTAAAAACAATATTTTATACACTTTTTATACAAATATGCATGAATGCTAAAATGCATGAATTAACAGTATTTACATGCATTTACTAGGGTTTTTAAGGCTAAAATGATAGAATAAAGATGATGAAACGTAGATTCATCATCCCCCTATACTTGCCTTTGCTAGTCCCTAGCAAACACTTATGCAATAAGTGTAGAAAAGAAAAACAAAGAAAAGAAAAAGAAGAAATGTGGATGAGATTTAACTATTAAACTTGTCTTCACAAAATCAAAGTTTGGAGCTTAAGTCGGACCACTTTAGAATTTTAGTGCGGGCGGAACCTTAATGAGAACCAGATTTGAAATCCCAAAGTCCCTGAGAATCCCAAAACTCTGTTCAAGTCTCCTCAATAGCCAGGTCAGAAATATCTCAACTCATATGCAAACTCTTACGACTATGAAGATGACTCGTACAGTGTAAGTGATAGTGGCTCTCCCCAACTAGAATGGCAAAGAAACTGACTTCTCCAGTACGACAACCCAATGATTCCCCAATCCAATAACTCCTTCCTCGAGGAGCGGGGTATTCCCTTCTAAGTTCAAGTGGCAACCAGCTCAAGAGGAGGGGGTGAAGAGAAGAATGGAAAGTAACCAGTGTAGCTACCTATCCTAGGATGCAAGACCAGTGTAGTCAAGTCATCCAGCTGCAGGCTCACATATTTGACTTTGGAACTCAAGCTTGCTTATTGACTTTACAACATATGTACATACTTTGCAGGCATTTTATTTTTGTATAGGCCTGTCTCTTTTCTTTTCTTTTTTTTTTGAAATACTATTCACAACAGCATTTACAAAAAGAGTTTTTCCTCTTGAGACGGTAGACTATCCCTCTTTTGAAGCTTTATTGCAACCAACACTCTCTTGTCTTTAGAATTCCTCATCACTGGACGGGTTGGGGTGCACTTCCCTCCCTAGAGGAGGACAAGTGTTTCCACTTGTGTACGTCTCATACCAGCAAATCCAACCCCCTCACCACTCCAACTGAGTTGAGCCATGTGAAAGGTGCAGGTGTCCAAGTTAGGTCATTATCAATAAGAGTCGTGCGTGTGTTCCGAAATACTCTACTTAGGCAGTCAAGAATCCGTTGAACCAAGTCTCGTGATCCTCAAAGAATTAAGTCAACTAGACCTGAAGCACCTCAAACCCAGTTCCTATAAGGTTCATGTTATTAGGTAGATTTTAAGGTCCAATCAAGCTCCAATCTCCGGATTTTATTTAGACTTGTTCAACTATCAAACTCAATCCGAAAAATTCTCATGCTATGCAATGCTATGCAGAAAATATTTTTGTGATGCAATTTTCAAAGATTTTGAACTTTTTGAGGTTTTTTGAAACGATGATGGTGATGCATATGCATTTTTTGTATTTTTCAAAGAGAATTTTCAAATGTTTTTGGTATTTTAATTTTGCAAATGTTTTTGGGATTTTTGAAAACAAAAGATTTTGGCTAAAAGCTAGGTTAAAATATTTACACGAGAGTGCTTCTTACATTTACAAGAAGTGGATTTTAAGAATTTACAGGGTAAGTGATCAATTTTATAGGTATATACAATGAATTTTAGGTGAGATGTATATATTCCTCAAACTTATTTGACACATGTTTTTCAAACAATTTTGAAAACTATAGTTCAAAATAATTTTTACAAAAATTTTACAAATATGTACACAGATTTGAAAATCATTTTGCAAAGGTTTTTCAAACAGTATATATAGATTTTTCAAATATTTTTGCAACCATTTTTCAAACCATTTGCAAATCATTTTTCAAATATTTTATTTCACACGAAGAAAATAAAATTTTGCAAACAACACATTTTTACAAAGGTTGAAAACATGTAACAAAACGTTTTCAAAATAGTTTTCAAAAGATTTTCACAAAGATTTTCAAACTATTTTTCAAACATTTTGCAAAAAAAAAATTTCACTTGATTTATTAATCAGTAAATGCAAAAGAATTTGAGGAATAATAGCATCTTTTTATTAAGATTTTAATGAGTTTTAGTGAAGTAATAGCCATATTATTAAGAAAATACGAAAGTACGAGTTATGGCTAAAGTATATATGCAGTATATACGACCCCCCTATACTTAGCTTGAGCTATGTCCTCATAGATCAGAGAGAAAAGAGAAGATATAACTCGTACTGAGTATAGGAAAATCTAAAGAATAAATGAATGAATGAACGAATAAACAAAAGAATGAGAAGTTGACTGTCCCCCTTATACTTAGGATCAAATAATCCTAAGTATAGCAGACTGTACACAAAAGCAGGGAGGGTCAAGGGTGGGAATGAACAGATCGTACTCAGATTGTCTCCACCTATACTTAGGGTAAGATATTCCTGAGTATAGACAAGAAGAGGAGACAATGGAGAGGATCAAAGAATGGAGAAACTCGGGGTGCACACCCCCCTATACTTAGGAAAAAGTACATCCTAAGTATAGACGACTGTCTACAAGGGGCGACACCTTTTTCGATAGAAAAAGAGAAGAGAAAAGAAAAGAAGAAAAGAAGAAAAGAAGAAAAGAAATCAGAAGATGGCAAAGATAGAGACGGATGTACACATCACTCCCCCTATACTTAGGGTAAAAGAAGCCCTAAGTATAGGCAACAACAGGAGTAATGAAACGAAACGATGATTGAACACCCGGCTCGTCCACCCCCCATACTTAGGAAAAAGTACGTCCTAAGCAAGGCAAACATGAGAATGGGTGGACGAGCAATACGGAAGAGAGACGGAGGTACACAAAAGTGAATATACAACAGAGATGGATTTACAAATGATCAAGAAGGTTGAAAGCGAACCTTCTTGCGGGACCGCTGAGGAATAGATCTAGTATGGTGCAAGTCGACATCGGGGTCCACAGTGGACGAAAGCCGATCAGGGTCAACAGAGTGAAGATCCTCAGGGGCCCTAGGGTGTAAAGGCACAGACGGGTGAGTGGAAGAAGTACGAATAGGTCCGGCCTTGGGTGTCTCATTGATATCAAAGTGAAATGGGACAAACTCTTCATCATCGGAAGTAGTATAATCAGAGTCGTCCTGCGAGGTGAAGTCCAGGTCAAAACCAAAAGGCACGAACTCATCGATGGAAGTAGTCGAACTCTGTTCGTCCTCTATATTCTCAACTGGATCATCGTTCTCATCAAAAGGCTCGAATTCTCGAATAAAAGCAATCAGATCAAATTCAGCCTTTGGCTCATCAGTATCTACATGGACAGGAGCGGACTCATCAGTGGAAGTAGTCAAAATATGTCCGTCCTGTCTAGTCTCTAAATCTGCCCTCCGCTCAATGGTATCGATCGTGTAAATCTCGCGGTTATCATCAACACAACGCCAAGTCCCAGAAGAAGGAACTTTAAGATCCATGCTTTCCGAGTCTTCCTCAACAGGGAGGAATTCTTGGGTCTCAGTGGAATCCAATAAGCAGCAAAATTCTCTGATAGTATCATCAAGGTCATGGTCCTCGAGGTCAGCCAGAACAGGTGTAGTCACATCATGTGTAGATCTCTGGTCGATAGTGGGTGCGGTGATCGACACTTCGCTCTCGTCAGTAGGACGGAAGCGAATCTCTCCTGATCCATAGTCAATAACGACCCTTGCAGAGGCGAGGAATGGTCATCTCAGGATGATTGGAGAGTGCTCCCCTGTGGAGGTCTCCATGGGCAATACGACAAAGTCAACAGGGTAACTCGTGCCCTGAATCGAAATGACGGCGTTTTCAAGGATACCCTTCGGCCTCTTGATAGATCCATCAGAAACTGAACGATCATCCTGGTTTTCTTGAGAGGCCCTAGGTGAAGAGACTGTACCAACGAGAAGGGTATGATGCTAATCGAAGCACCGCCATCTAGGAGAGTGTGATCACATGTAGAGTCAGAGATGGTGCAACTAATGAAAGGTGTGGCAGTGTTCTTCTTCCTAGGAATGGGACGATGTGTGATGGCGTGGGCAGTGGCCGTGGTCAGAATATGACGCTCAGATCTGCTCCTCCGCTTTCTCTTCTTGGGAAGAGGAGCAAATAAATCAATCATGGCCTGCTGAAGTGAGGCACGGATAATCTCATGAATGGTGGCCACCACTTCGGGTTCAGTCAACATTTTTTTTGAATTTTTGGACCTCCTCCATACAAGGGAGGAGGTCGGAATCAGCATCTACACGAGGCATGCCAAGAGCAGTCTGTACAGCGGCATCTTCGGGGTTAAAGGTGGGACAGTGTGTGAAAGGCTGTGTGTTCAAAGGTTCTGGCAAGTGGTACCTCTCCTCACAGTCTGAATCGGCCAAAGGTCTCCCCGAACTCTTTTTTGTGTTTTTAAAATTTTCTCATTTTTTGTATTTTGGGCGATTGCAAGCTCTCATGGTAATCCTCAAATGATTCCAAATCATCAGATCATGAAGCATCAATGTGGCTCTTATTCATGCAAGTGAGGTTGTCAATCCTCGAATTCATTTGCTCCATGAACTGGATCAAGGTCTCAAGTGTGGATATCATGAAAGGTGACTCCAAAATCTCAGGATCAGGTGTGTCAAATGTGGGTGGTGGGTGTGGACAAAAATCACATTCCGGATCAGGATACTCAAGGAAGAGTGGGTTGTCGAAATGTGAGGGTGATGGTGGTGGAAATGATTGGTGAACGTCAAGGTCCGGATCCTGAAATAGTGGGTTGGTCGGATATGTACAAAAATCAGAAGCAAAGTCCTCCTGGAAAAAGTGAGGTGGACTGGCTGGAGCGAACGAGGGATCCGCAAAGTCCGGATAAAATATACTCCAATCGGCCGTCTCGAAACAAAAGGAAAAATGATAGTCGGTAGATGACGAAGGTCAAGTCAAGAGAAGTGTGAAAAAGGGTGCAAATGCGTAGAGACGATCTAGAACACACACAAAACAATTACAGACAAAAATGAAAATAAGACAAACCCTCAATTCACCTACTCAACTTGGTAGAGACTGAAAAGTCGGTCTTTTTATCTTGTCTGTTTTAGAGTTAGGTGAGAAGTCAAAAGTTACACAAACACTTAGGGGGCTGAGTGGGATTTGGGCACTAATCCTTAGTGTGTACGCGAGCAATGTAAAATGAAGACAATGAAGGGATTACTCGCCCCAAGACAAGATTTTATTTTTAGTTGATTTTAGGGTCAAGTAATGTTAGCAGTCCCAATTTTATTGGTTATCACTTTTTTTATTTTTAATGAGAATGCACGAGCCTAACGAGGAGTCAATTTCACTTAGCACCTAGGTTGTCAAAAGCATAGGTAAAGAGACGGAAAAGCAATGCAAGCGGCAAAATGATGATGTATGCTAAAGAGAAATGCTCACCTTGGCTCCAGCACTCTACATGCGAAGATGCTCAGCAGAATTGAAACCTATCTATATCCAAATGCAAGCCGATGAAATCGCCCTAAGGTGAGAAGCTGCTATTAGCATGAAGCACCACAAGGCGGTCACCGCTCTTCAATCCAGGAGTCCGGTCTAGGCTCACCCCTCCTCCTCTCGACACATCGAGTTCAGGATCAGCGCTTGGCAGGGTTGGCTTGCGGCACGAAGGCTCAAAGATGATGATGCGACTGTTTAAAATTTTGACTAAGTCCAAAACGCACTATAGGTATATGCAATGGTTATTAGGGTGTTTGGACCTAATTCTATCGCCAAGCAAACCCTACAACTAAGGGCTCAATCACACAAAAGAAATAAAACAAAAATTGAGAAACAAAATAAAAAATGCGATGAAAAATGCGAGAAAGTCGTGGTGAGCCCCCAGGTGTACAAGCACCTGGAAATAGGCCCGAATGTCTAAGTGTCCAGTGTACATGTATTATTACAATAAATAGAGTATCTCTCATAAAAATTACACAAGTAAATGCGATAAAATAAAAAATGCTCAAAATTTGTCTTCAGACACTCCAAGTCCTCCTTTGTGCTAGGTCAAAGTCGCCTCACGTGGGTGCACATGTGCTCTAAAGAGGAGCTCCTCCCTCGATCCGTGTACCTCACATAAAATCCAAGCAAGGAGAGTGGTTAGACAATTCAACAAGATATAAAAATAAAGAAAATAAAATAAGCATAAAAAGCTGTGAAAACAGACAAACAATCACAAGCACAAGTAAAAACCCGAACTAAGCGATGTTGCTCCCCAGCAACGACGCCATTTGATAATCGAGATTTGACGAGGGTCTAAAGTAGTCCACACAAGGCGGGACCACAATATCGCTGAGCGACCGCTCACGAAACCTCAATTAATCAACCATTAACCCACAACAGATAAATCAAGCAATGAAAGTAAATGTGCGGAGTTAAAATTTATTATAACTCTACAACAAAGATGTGTATAGCTGCAAGTATGTGTAAAGGTCGAACACAGAGAGCAGACAGGTAGATCGGGCAAAGTGCAAAATGTGATTGTGATGTAGTGTCTACAAAGATGCAATTTTTTTGTGGGTTTTTAATTTTTAATTTTTTTATTTAATTATTAGTTTTATGTTTTTATATTTTTATTTTTATTTTTCTATTTTATATTTTCTTTTTATATTTTATATTTTTATATTTTTCAATAATAGAATATATATACAATATAAGAGAGAGGAGGAATAAGGTATTTGTAAAAATAAGTAAAAATAAAAAAAAATCAGGAAATAAAGTATTTTTAGGCTTTTTGTATTTTTATAATGTTTTTTTATTTTTCTAGATTTTTTCTAACTTTTTTGGTATTTTTAAAGTCAAAAATACTGAAAACAGTGAATAAAAGTTACTGACCGAAATTCAAATGAGAATGAAAAATAGCAAACAGTGACAAAACTTTCTCAAATTAATTTTAAATTAAAGATAACAAAATAAAGAAAATTCAGGAAAAGAAAACACAATTTTTATATTTTTTATGAATTTTATATATTTTTTGAAGATTTTTAGAGTTTTATAATTTTTAGGGGTTTTCTTTAATATTTTTTTATGATTTTTGGATTGACGTTAAAACACACTAAAATACGCAAAATATATTTTTTTGGAAATTTTCTGAGATGATTTTATATTTTTTATGTATTTTCTAATGCAAACAGTGCTGAAAATGAGTGTTTTTAAATTTTTATAAATAATAAAATTCAATAAAAATGCAAAACAAAAATATTGCATGCAACTATAATGCAACATGAACCTATGCAAATTTTTGTGGAATTTTTGGGTTTTAGAGATGCATGCAATAATTAGATAAAACGTAAAGAAACTTCATTCCTAGCAAGGGCAATTTTGTAATGTGCGAAACGTTCAGGGTGCCACGCATAATTTTACAGAAAATTATAACTGCAAGTGGATGTTTTGGCACTAAAATTTAATAAGCAAAATCCCCTGGTTTTCCGCGCAAAATTTCCAAGTCACGTGCGTTAAGCACGTGACCTGGAAGGGGTCAAAGAGTGATTATACAAAACTCAGGGGACTTAATAGTAAATATTACAAAACTTTAATAACGACCAATGAAAGTTTAAATCCTATTAAATAAATACAAAAGTAGCCGGGGTTAAATACGCAAATTACCCAGGGGCGCGAATCGGACGGCGGCGCACCTCCCACTTACGCCACGCGGCACTCTCAGGGCGTGCGATACCCCTTCAGTTATGACGGTTGAGATTAAATGCAACCCCGCAGATCTTACGGTCTGGAGCGGGGATGATCTGACAGCGCCTGCAGCTTGCCAAGAATAAGGCGGAATCGGACGATGCGCAGGCGTGAAGGAAGAACCGCCAAGGAACTCGGCCAGGTTGAATTCGAATATCCAAAATCTTCGGGCACAGCGCTCCCAACTCCGCTCCGATGTCTCCAAAAGCTACCTGGGAGCTTCCTCAAAGTGGCAGCAGCTTCAAAATGGACTAAGGACGGCCGGAGCTCTGCTGCGGAGTTGGCGAGGGAGGACGACCCCTAGGAACTTCGAGCTGCAGCAAAATCGACCCCCAGGAGGGTCTTTGCGCACCTGGCACCTGCAATCAAAACGCACAGCGACAGAAGATGGTTCCAGGGCGAGCTCAGGTGATTTGGGTGGTCTATGGCATGGGTAGGAGCTCGCCGGAGCAAGCTCCGGCGAGGTGATGGCGTGACGTAGGGTTGCGTGCGATTCGAAAGGAAAAAATGACAGATTTAATTCTAAGCTTAATCTAGCTAACAAAATACAAAAAAACGAGCGAAAAAGAGATGACTCAAAGGTTGGAAACCCGAGATGGACCTCGACGGCCACTTGGCCGGAGGTGGGTGGAAGCACCGCTCCGACCTTCGCCGGACCTCGCGCGAAGGAGCTGGAGACTCCCCTGTCATAGGAGTCGATCTAGAGCTCCACGGCCAAGGTCAAAGCTAGGTAGAAGAGGGTTCGAATTGCAAAGGAGGGAAAGAGGGGGTTTTTGAACGGATAGCGAGTGGGCTCCTAGATCAAGGCGTATCGAGCGTCGTGATGACCCAAAGCCCAAGGAAATCTATAGGCGTGTAAGAGCACTGGATAAGGATCAAAAGTCGTGAAGACAATGACATCAAAAGATGCAAGACCCATCCTCGAAAAATCCGCTAAAGCAGCCAAAAACCAGCTCTGACGCTCTGACAGAGGAGGGTCGGATAGTTGACCCGTGGTCAACTTTCCAGACCACATGGTTGGTCTACGTTGACCAACCAGGAAAAACCTCTAAAAAAATTTAAAAAATCATTTTAAATTAGTAAATGAATTAATTATTTTTTGGTTATTTAATAAAAAATATTTATTTGTTTATGAATTATTTTATTATGAATTTTATTTATTTTTATAAGATTAATAATTTTAAGTTTCCTTTTATACCCTTTATAGGTATATTATCTATATATTTTAGTATTTTATTTTTATTTTGTTTATTTAATTTATTTATCTTTGTGTATTATTTTATAAATTTATAGAATATTTTTAGACACTTAAACATAATTTTATTTTATGTTTCTGATATATTTTATACACTTAATAAAATAAAAGTGTGGTTTATATAGGTTTGTGTATAGGTCATATACCTATGTATTATATACATGTATTTTTATTTTGGATTTTCTTTAGGTTTTTATTCTAATTTTACTACACATATTTATTGTAAATAATATTTATAAAAATATAAAAATATAAAATGGTAAAAATATTTAATAAATAATAAAATGAATATTTTAATCTGTACAAGTATACAATAGGGGTCCAAAACTCAACTTTCAAACCATAGCTCTGCCAAATGCGAAATCACCGTCATTAAATAGCTTATTTTAAATTATATACAATTAAAGGTGATTTTGATGCATTTGGAGTTTTTATTTGTGAGATACAGGTTTGGGAAATTGGGATTCTGGAATTTTATTCAGATCAAAACTTTTTATCTGTACATTATTTTTGAGTGAAATCAATTTTATATTATTCTTTATTAAATTATCTACAACTTTCTTGTTCAAAGTTTCTTTATTTGAGGTATAAAAAGTGAAACTAAAAATAGGTCCCAAAATGAATAAAGAATGAATATAATAAAGGGGATTTTGTATTGTATTTTTGGCCCTTATCTCCCCCTACTTTATTCCTTGTCGACCTAGTCATCAAGATGCCTAGGTCTCGGGGTGTCGGGTCATAAAATATTTACAATATTTTATTCTTTTTCTTTTCTTTATTCTATAATTTTGGCATTAAAAACAGTATTTTATACACTTTTTACACAAATAAGCATGAATGCTAAAATGCATGAATTAACAGTATTTACACGCATTTACTAGGGTTTTTAAGGCCAAAATGATAGAATAAAGATGATGAAACGTAGATTCATCAGTGATGAAGCAGAGGACATGGCATGCTGACGGAGCGGGCGATGTGCTGTTGATGAATACTCATTCATCACTCTTTATTCTTATATTTTAGCTACAAAAACCTTTGCAAATGCATGTATATGTGTGTAAATACAAATAATTACCCAAGAGCATGCATAGTGTAAAAACTAATAATTAGCATGTTTTTGTGCAAAAATAAAAGAATAAAGAATAAAAAGAAAAGGAGGGAAATATTTAGAATAAATATTGAACAACCTAATCCCAAGGGAGGGCTCACCATGGGCCTGACCGCATAAAAGCCAAAGTAGAGAGAGATAGGGAGCTCATGTGTGTAAATAGACCTGTAAATATAATAAAAATATTTTCCTCTAAAAATAGAATAAAATGGGCTTGTACATATTTGTAAATACAAAATCAAAATAAAAAGAGAAAAATTAAAAAGAAAACAAAAATAACCTTTCTTGTACATATTCACCATGTATATAAACCCACTTCTATATTTATTTAGCCTTGTAAATAAATAAAGTAACATCCAATAAACATTGTAAATATTCTATATTTTATGGTGCAAATAAATAAAAACCATGAAAACAAAAATGAAATAAAAAGAACAAAATTAAAAACCCAAAAAGAACTTTGTAAATATACCATGTATATATATGTAGATATCTAATTATTTAACCCTTATATACAAATAATAAAAATAAAATAAAAATACCTTTTTATTCCTAATTATATGCCATAAATAAATAAAATATAAAATGGGAATAAAAATGTACAAAAATAATCAATTAAAAATCAAAAATTAAAAACCCATATTGTATATATACCTATATATAGCACTAAAGTGTAAATACCTTATTTTTATTTCATAAAATTAAATAAAAAATCACAAAAAATAGAAAAAAAATAAAATAAACATTTTTCATGTTTTGAGTTTTTAATAATTCAGCCATTTATTATTTTATTTTTAATTTACAAATAATTATGACGTGGCCTGCTCTCATTGGTCCACGGGGGATGTTGACCCCCCGGTCAACTCCCCCCCTGGACCACTAAGTCCCGGATCCGTGCCCGCAACCCGATTTCTCGAAATTTTGCACACTCGATCCGATCATGAAATCTGTTAACCCCGGGTCCTAATCCGAGCTTGATCATCCCTTATCCACGCCCGGGGTGGATTTTGGGGATCCCCTAATCCGGCAGCTATGCGCCGCCGTGCGCCGCCTCCCCGATAGCCGGACCCCTAGAGGTATAAAGTTCGAGCTCCGCCTCCATTTCATTCCATCTCTGGATCGTTTCTCTCCACCCCAGGACCTCCACAACCTCTGCGAGAGTGACAGCTCGCTCCCAGCCGTGTCACAGCGAGGAAAGGGAGACCGGACCACTAATCCGGCAGCTATGCGCCGCCGGCGCTGCCTGGAGGTGACGCTCGAGCCTCGGGCACCGACGACCCTTGAGGTAAGGACCTGGAGCATCCCAGCTCCTCCACAGTCGACCTCGACCAGTAGGTAGTCCCCGTTCTTCTTCTATTTCTCGAATTTTCATTTTCCCCCAATTCGCTCCGTCGCCGTCCATCGCCGATTCCGACCACCCTCACCCTCGTTTCGACCATCGGAATCTCCCATCATATCCGCCGTCTCTCCGCGCACCTTCTCCACCCACTCATCCAACCCACACGTGCTTGTTGGGTTATTTGCATGTATGGACTTATGATTTCAAGGTGTTAATGAATGAATTTATATTTTTGATATTTGCATAAATACCCCTGTGCGTGGTTTAATTGTGCATGTGCTTGATTTAGTGGGTACTTTACACTGAAGCCCCTGGACTTTTAGTACGTGTTACTAAATAGTCCAAGAACTTTAGTTTTCTTGCAAATAGGTCCCTGAGTGCCCAGGTCACGCGCCTCGCGCGTGCATCCTTGGAGAAATTACACCGGACCCCCTGGAACTTGTGTTAATTGCGTAAAGGTCCCTGTGCACTGTACCTTGGTTTTTATTTTTAATAAAATAGCAAATTAACTCCAAATTCGATGAAAATTGGACACATGGCTCCTGCCATGTCGTAAAATTTTCTCTAATTTTTGAAGACATTTTTTATTATTTTTGTTATTTTTAAAAATTCGAAAACAGGCATTTTTGTTACTATCTAGATAGAAAAAAAACAAAAAAATATTAAAATACCTCTAAAAATTACAAAAACAATATATAGTGTTGGTTTTGCCTTGTTTGATTTTCTGACCAATTTTGATCATTTTTAGATTTATAAAACACATAAAAATTACAAAACCTCTAAAAACCCATAAAAATTCTAATAATTAAAAGAAAAATAAAAAATTAATAATTCCAGTGGCCAAATTTTCCTTGTGTTTTGATCTTTACAGGAAAATTATCTCCAGGTGTTAATCGAGCCATTTTCCATTTTAATTCGTCCCTTGAAACCTGACTGGACAATACCTTTTATTTTCCGCCTTGTTTGATTTTTATAAAATCCAATAAAAATCAGAAAAATACCAAAAATTACCAAAAACAGTAAAAAATAAAAAAAAACATAAAAACTTTTTTGTTTTAATTTTTGGATGATTTTTGAGTAGATAAATAATTGTTTGTAGTTGCTTGATTTATCGCTTTTCTATTTTCTTAATTACATTAAAAATCCAAAAAAATATAAAAAGATTAAAAATCCACCAAAAAATACCTTTCTTTTATTTTATTTTATTTTATTTTAGACTACTTCGTAGGTTGTGAGGCCATCACGTGCTCCTTGTGTTCGACCCTGGTCGCTATACCAGGCTAATCTAATAGCGAGACCGCTACTTGAGCTTGTTTGATTTTACATTGTTTTGATGGTCTATATTTTTTCTCGATTGACACCGCTTGGTGACTTGGGTCACAACGACCCTTGCCGAGTTGCCAGGCGTACCATCAGAATGGCGTCGTTGCCGGGGAGTACGGCTTAGTAGTCTTTTCGTTTTTATTTTCTTTTCATTTTCTTTTTCGCAGCTTTTCATGGCCTTTTCTTTTTCTCTTATTTTTGTTTTATTTTATTTTCTTTTCTTTTCTTTTATTTTTGTTTTTGTTTGATTTTGCTTGTTTATTTTATTATCATTTTTGCACATATATCCATGTTTAGTTTCCTGCCTTTATTTGAATATTTTATTTTGGTCTGTGACACTCTGTTTCTTTCTTGCGAGGGCCCGAGGACCGAGGCGGCGACTCTCGAGAAGCCGACGCAACCGGGGGATTCGGAGGCGGCTCCCTTCTACACGGAGCCGCAGGAGAGCGTGAGAGAGTAGCTGAGTGGGAGAGGTTTAGATTAGCTTAGACTTTTATTCATTTGAACTGTTGTAATAAAACAGGGACAGCAGACTTGGACTTGGATACTTTCTCAGGTTTGTTTCGCCGAGCACCGGTGTGCTCGGGGGACCCAGTAGCTAGTTCGGTTTTTCGCGGCTTTCTTCGTGGTTTTTGTTTTTCGCTGCCTTTTACGTTTTTTCGCGGTTTTTCTCGAGCCCCTAGCCTTAGGAATTTCTGATTGACTATGCCGTACTGAGTAGGATCCGCACACCTAATAGATTGCTTGTTCCAATAGATCATTAATTGGACCTACTAATAAAAGATTAATAAAAATAGCTGACTCACCTCTTTCGAGCCTACGTGCCGCAGCCTGCCCTACCAAACGCAGCTCCTGAACACGATCTGTCGGGAGGAGGAGGGGTAGACTGAGACCGGACTCTTTGGATCGGAGGCTGGTGACCAGCTAGATGGTTCTTTCGAGTAGAAGTTGCCTGCTTAGGGACTCGGCTTTTCCCGCTGCACCATATAGGTAGTTTACTTTCTGTCTTTAAATTCTGCGCGGATCATATTGCATGTAGAGTGCTGGAGACAGGTACGCATTTCTTACTCTGCATGCATCATTGATTTCATCACGCATCAGCTTTTTCGTCTTCTCCCCCTGTTTTTAACTTAATAACCAGGAGAACCGAAAAATTCGGTAGGCATTTTTGTTTTTATTGAAAAAGACCTAAAAAGAAAAATAATAAAATTGGGACTGCTAAAACTATTGACCCTAAAAGACACCTCATTTAAAAACTTGTCTTGGGGAGAGCAACCCCCTCATTGTTTGGTTTGATTGTGCGAGAGAGTGATCCCGAACACTAGGCAGAGCCTTTCGATACTATTCTTGACTGATTACCAACTACTTCTGTGCGGGACAGTCGGTTGGGAAAGTATCGGGTATCCCAACAGGTCACGTAATCGCTCTGATATCTTGATTGTTCACCAAAATAAAATTGACAAGATAAATTGATCGAGCCTTTACGGTCTTCAGCTCGCGTTGCGTTGGTGAACTTGGGGGTTTGCTTGTGATCATAGTTTCTCCAGATCTTATCCGCCTTACTCGCCACATCAATATGATGGGTAGACGATCTCTTAGGTAGCCTCTGACTGCACCGCTTTCGGGCACGTCTACCCGTTCATCTAGGTTGGTTCGCGAGAGCCGAGACCATCTCTCCGAACCCGAGTATGACTCCACCCTGTTCCCCCTCGACCCCCTTTCTTTCTGTTCCGAGAGGCCAGTGCCAGAGGAGAGACTTTCATATTTATCGGCACCTGAGTATGGATCGTTTGATTTTGCAGAGACTATGGCCGGCAGTTCTGATGATCGTTCTAGAGGTCCACAGCCCGAGCATTTTGTTCTGGACCAGGGTGCGATCAACTCCACCCTGATCGCCTCCCTCGAGATAGTGCAGCAGCAGTTGAGGGATCAGGGAGCTTTCATGTTGGATATGAGGAGAGAGATGGAGCAGATGAGAGCAGAGCGAGAGCAGCGTAGAGACGGGCTGAGAGTCCCATATGATGCAGCCGCAGCGGCCGTCGTCGTAGCGGCAGCCGCTGCGGCAGGAGCAGGAGACCCACCAAGACCGATGCGGGAGTTTCACAACCCCGGATCGACACTGATGCATCACTGGGTTGTGCTACTAGCCATTGTGGGGGACTTCAAGTTCCCCCCGAACACCTTGCAGCTCCTCCTCCGTTTCCACGGGCTTGCCACGGAGGAGCCCCATCTCCACCTCCAGGAGTTTCTCATGATTTGCAGTACTGTCCACGATCGTCAGGTGGACCAGGACACCATCAGGATGATTGCTTTCCCCTTCTCTTTGGCAGACATAGCAGCCACCTGGCTGAAACATCTGGGGAAGTTTGTGTACACTTAGGAGCAGCTCCGCACCGAGTACTTGCATAAGTACTACCCTCTCGGACGGACCAATGCCGCGAGAGCCCTGATCAGCAACTTCTCCATGCTCCCCAACGAGCAGTTCCATGAGGCATGGGAGACGTTCAGAGAGCTGACTGATAGATGCCCGCACCACGACATTTCCAAGCCGAACCTCGTGCAGAGCTTTTTCAGCGGGCTGACACCAGAGCTTCAGGGCATGGTGAACGCTTCTTGTGGTGGGTCTTACTTCGCCAAGGATCACGACCAGGTCTGGACCATCTATGAGGAGATGGCTGAGAACTACATGGTGATGTCCCAGACCCGGTTGTACACTCAGGACAAACCCCAGCATCCACAGACCGTGCAGTACCAGAGGATAGCACGGGTCGACGCCGGTCCTTCTAGTTCGTCCGCGGTAGCAGCAGCACAGGCCGAGTCATCAGCCGCGGACATGGGGATCATCAGCGAGAAGCTGGACCGGATGGATATTATCGAGAAGAAGCAGTGCCAGGGCATCACTCAGATGGAGCAGATGGCACAGACTTTGAGTGACTTGAAGACACAGCTCATGTGTCTCCAGGAGGCACAGACGGCTTCCCAGCCCCGTCTTCAGTCACGAGGCGATACCGGCAGCAGCAGCAGCTCGTCCCAGTGCTCCAGCTCTCACCAGCAGCCTAAACAGGTTCACCTTGTACAGGCGGAGCCGTACCAGCAGCTGCAGCCCACCTACCAGTCACCACCATCTCCAGACTTGCAGATGGTGGTATACCAGCCGGATCAGCCTCTCGCAGTGCTCCTGCCACCCCAGTACGATGCAGAGCCGTTGATGGATGTCAACGGGATTTGGTATGACCGCCCTCAGCCCGGTATCTGACGAGACCATCCCAGATTCCGTTGGGGACTGGAGGTACCCAGCCCCAGCAGCAGCCATCAGGACAGGGGGCCAGTACAGCCATCAGAGAGATCACCAGCAGCAGCAGCCCCCAGTGTACCCACAGCCACAGCAGCAGCAGTCACAGTATGGTCATCGTCCCTATCAGCAGGGACAGTCTTGGAGGCGAGATCAACCTCACCAGCAGCAGCATCCACCACCTACCTACCCCTCTCAGCAGCAGCACCAGTTCCAGCAGCCTCCCTACCAGAGAGGCTACCCGTCAGGCTCTCATGGTCCACCCTACGAGAGCCCCGCCTTGGATGATATAGCCCGCCTTCTCACAGATCAGCAGGCTACTTTTCGACGGGAGATGGACGAGTTCCGCCAGGAGATGCGGGACATAGTGAGAGGGAAGGCCGCCATCCCTGCCCAGATTGAGTCGAACCCCAACAGCCTGAAGAGGAAATCTGAGCAGGTAGCTTGTACTGAGTATACCACTCCTAGTGATGCATTTGGTGATATGACTGGATATCTTTTTGATACTGATTTTGTCACACTTAGGAGCAGTAGGATGCCAGCAGGTGGCGCCTCGTCTGAGCGATACCTTGAGGATGCACCCAGAGCACCCGACGAGGAGGAGGAGAGCGGTACTGAGGCCGCTAGAGATGATGACGGTGATACTGATGCCATCAGGGATGTTGATTCCACTGGCGGTGCTGAGTCCACCGATTCACCAGTTGTAGGAGGTGGTACTAAGGCCACCCTTGATGCCGAGCCAGAGCGTGGTACTGAGGCCGCGAGTCTTCCAGTCGATCCAGCCGATGGTGGTACTGAGGCCACCCATGCTTCTATTGAGAGACCTGTAATTTTTCCTACTTCTGATGTATCTCTGAACTCTGCTGTGAATAAAGGAAAGGGTTTGGTTTTTTCTGGTCCCACTGTGGTGCATGATGTATGTGTGGATCCGGCCGTCGAGCCGTCTAGACCCTTTCCTAGTCCTTCATCTGAGAAGGATCATGTCATCCCCTTCCCTAGAGCCCTTCATATGGGGAAGGGGAAGAAAAAAGAAAATACAAAAAAGAGAGAGCAGGAAGAGTTTAGCCAACAGATGATAGATCGGTTTCACATACAGTTGACTCTTCAGGAGGCTTTGCAGCACATCTCCCTTCTTCAGCGTTCACTGAGAGACAAGACCACAGTCAGGAGGAAGAGGAGGAACCACCACTCAGAGATCCATGTGCTGACGAAAGCCACGCGTTTCGCGATCCAGAACCGTCTGCCGGCCAAGAGGCCAGATTCCGGAGCCCCTTATGTCAGATGCCACATCAGAGAGCAGAGGTTCGACCGTACTCTATTAGATAGCGGATCGTCGATCAACCTACTTCCGGCAGCCCTTCTCGACCGCTTCGAGTAGGGCACTCTTAGACAGAGCAGGACAGTCCTTCATTTTGCTGATCGATCTGTCAAGAGGCCAAAGGGATTGTTACGAGACGTTGTCGTCATGATTCAGGGCCTGCAATTCCCCGTGGACTTCGTAGTGTTGGACATAGAGATCCCTGAGTCAGTGACTGATACCCCCATCATTCTCGATCGTCCGTTCTTGGCCACAGCCAAGGCAGTGACTGACCATGATAGCGGGAAGGTATACTTTCGCGTCGAGGGCGAAAGTGTACAAATAGAGACGGTCGAGGATAGCAGAGCCAGAGAGAGCATGCTCAGAGACCACCTCAGATAGAGCAGATGACAGATATCGGGCTAGACATCCACCAGGACTGTGACTTTGTGATCACAGACGATGAGGCAGTTTGGGCAGACCCAGCAGCACAGGCCATTATCTCATTTTCAGATTCCGCTGATGCAGAGATGACAGCAGATGGAGAGCACATTCCTGGTCTAGGATACTTCTGAGGCAGCAGAGCCGGTTCTCGACTGCGAGACAGATTCTTGTGATGATGGTGGTACTGATGCCACCTTAGATGATACAGATCCCTCAGAGTCAGAGTCTGATTGGGCAGATTGTGAGGATTACATGCCAGACCTGATTTCCACTGAGCCTACAGCTGAGGAGGAGGTAGATGCCGAGCAGAGCAGAGACAGTCTAGCAGGGCAGCCTTCTCCAGTTTGTGAGATTGAGAGAGAGTTTCAGTTCTCCCATGCAGATTTGGCAGCGTTCACGTAGACTTTCAAGAGGCCAGATCCACCAGCACCCAGTTGTCCAGAGCTGAAGCCGCTTCCTACTTCACTGAAGTATCAATTCCTTGCGGGTGAGCCTGAGATGTACCCAGTCATCATCTCCGTCGATCTGACTGGAGAGTAAGAATCCCGTCTGATGGGGGTTCTTGAAAAGAACCGCAAGGCAATCGGATGGAGCGTAGAAGATCTCCAGGGGATAAGTCCGGCCCTGTGCTCCCACCATATCTATCTCGAGGATGAGGTGAAGCCGTCGCGTGAGTTCCAAAGGCGGCTGAACCCGAATCTGAGAGAGGTTGTCATGAAGGAGATTTCGAAATGGTGGAGCGCCGATTTTATCTACCCCATCTCCGACTCCAAGTGGGTCAGCCCTTTGCATGTGGTGCCCAAGAAGACGGGCATCACTACAGTGATTAGCGAGTCTGGAGAGGAGATTGCTACACGAGCACCCACTTCTTGGCGGGTCTGCATTGACTACAGGAGACTCAACCAGGCCACCAAGAAGGATCATTTCCCCCTGCCCTTTATAGATCAGATCATTGAGAAACTGGCAGGGAAGAGCCACTATTGTTTTCTGGATGGGTACTCGGGCTACAACCAGGTGGCCATCGCTCCCGAGGACCCGGACAAGACCACCTTTACCTGTCCCTTCGGCACATACGCCTTCCGACGCATGCCATTTGGGCTATGCAATGCCCCTACGACCTTTCAGAGATGCATGCTGTCGATCTTTTCGGACATGGTGGGGGAGTGCTTGGAGGTCTTCATGGATGATTTTTCGGTTTACAGTGACGGATTCGACTCCTGTCTTTATTGCCTAGACCGAGTCCTTCAGCGATGTATAGAGGTTCACTTGGTGTTATCTTGGGAGAAGAGTCACTTCATGGTGACTCATGGGACGGTGCTTGCCCACATCATCTCCAACAGGGGCATGGAGGTTGATCCGGCCAAGGTAGATGTCATTAGAAAACTCGCACCGCCATCCAATTTGCGGCAGTTACGGTCATTCCTGGGGCACGTCGGTTTCTACCGACGATTCATTCATGATTTCGGTAGGATTGCCCGACCGTTGACTGACCTGCTGACGAAAGACACCGAGTTCCTTGTCGATGACAAGTGTCTTTCGTCCTTCGAGACTCTCAAGAAGTGTGTTATAGAGGCTCCTGTTCTCCAGCCGCCTGATTGGTCTCTCCCATTCGAGATCTTGATGGATGCCTCCGATTTTGCTGTGGGGGTCGTGCTGGGACAGAGGAGGGATGGAGTCCCATTTGCTATCCACTACGCTAGCCGCACATTGGATTCCGTCCAGCGGAACTACACAGTCACAGAAAAGGAGATGCTAGCCGTAGTGTTCGCCCTAGATAAGTTCAGATCATACATTATTGGATCTAGAGTGACCCTGTTTACTGATCATACCGCCATCCGATACCTCATGGCAAAGAAGGATGCCAAGGCCAGAATGACTAGATGGATCCTTCTACACCAGGAGTTCGACATTGAGATCAAGGATAAGCCTGGAGTCAAGAATGTGGTGGCGGATCATCTCTTCCGATTAGAGCAGCCTGAGGATTCTGAGCAGATTGATCCTATTTGTGAGACCTTCCCAGATGAGGCGATCCTTGCTATCGCCTTACTCCTGTGGTATGCCGATATTGTGAACTTTCTTGTTGCTAAGAAAGCCCCACAAGGTTATCCCAGGCAGAGGCTTAAGACCTTCCTCGCGAAGGCCAAGTCCTACCACTGGGAGGATCCCATCCTTTACCAAGAAGGAGGGGATAGCGTTTGGCGTAGGTACATTCCTCAGGAGGAGCACCATAGCGTCCTCACTTACTGCCACAAGCTTGAGGCAGGAGGACATCACTCTGGGAGGAGAACAGCACAGAAAGTGCTCCAATCCGGCTTGTGGTGGCCTACCCTCTTCAAGGACTCTGATGAGTTCGTGAAGAGGTGTACTGACTGTCAGAGGATGGGCACTTGTAAACAGCGTGATATGATGCCGATGGAACCCATTCAATTCTGTGAGGTTTTTGACGCATGGGGCATCGATTTCATGGGTCCATTCCCTAAGAGTCAGGGATTTGAGTACATTCTGCTAACCGTTGATTATGTGAGTCGTTGGGTTGAGGCCATCCCCCCCGAGCCGCTGATGCCAGGACAGTTTGCAGATTTTTGAGGAAACACATCATTACGCGGTTCGGGGTACCTCGAGTATTGATTTCAGATGGGGGGTCTCATTTCATCAACGACCAGGTGAAGGCCCTTGCTAGCGAGTTTGGCATAGACCATCGCGTTGCTACTCCTTACCATCCACAGACGAATGGTCTAGCCGAGGTGTCGAATAGGGAGATCGAGACTATTTTGCAGAAAGTCATCCCCCTGACCGAAAGGATTGGTCACAGCTTTTGGACTCGGTCTTGTGGGTATATAGGACGTCTTTCAAGACACCTTTGGGCACATCTCCCTTTCGCCTCATTTATGTCAAGCCGTGCCATTTACCTGTTGAGCTGAGACACAGGTCACTTTGGGCAGTCACTGAGATACTTGTTGATCCAGATAGTGTAGGAGACCAGAGGAGGGCAGAGTTAGCAGCCTTGGAGGAGCTTAGAGATACCGCCTTCTCAAACAGCCTACAGTACAAGGAGAGAGTGAAGGAGTGGCATGATTCTCACATCAGCCACAAATATTTTGAGCCTGGACAGAGAGTATGGCTGTTTGATGCGAGGCTTCGTCTATTTCCAGGGAAGCTACAGAGCAAATGGAAGGGACCCTACTTGGTGAGAAAGGTACACGACAACGGTAGCATTGACATATCCGAGTTGTCTTCTGAGAGTACCTTTCGAGTGAACGGCCAGCGGCTCAAGCCATTTCTAGATCATGAGCCGCGGGTCGTTGATGTTGCCCCGATTCATTTTGCGTGAGATGTGGTCTCTTGACTCACATCTATTGCATCTCACGCCTGATTATCATTGTTCTTCCGACCTGTATAGATCCAGATGTCCATATCACTATATTCTTTAGTCCCACATCCCTTTCTTCATCTTTTGATTATGCTATACTTAGGGTGTACTTTACCCTAAGTATAGGGGGGATGTGGGACCTTTGGGTATTTCTTTTGATTCTTTCTATCCCTGTTTTGCTGCCTATACTTAGGGATATTTTAGCCTAAGTATAGGGGGGGTAGACCCTGTACATTCTCCACTCGGTTTTCCCTTTGTGTACAGCCTGCTATACTTAGGATTATTTGATCCTAAGTATAGGGGGAAAACCCGAGACCCTCTTGATTTTCTATTTCATTCATTCGTCTTTGTATATAGCCTTCCTTTTCACTTCCCTATACTAAGCACGAGTTATGTCTTCTTCATCGCTCTTGACTCTGAGGACATCGTTCGAGCTAAGTATAGGGGGTGTGTATATATTTCATATATACGTTAGCCATAACTCGTACTTTGTGTGAGTGTTAATAAATAAAAATGGCTAAAACCTTAAAAAACCACAAAAATTAAATTTTTTTTCCTGTAAATAATCATTCTTTTATTGCACATACATAGCTAGTGTACAAATTATTTTTGTAAAAATGTTTTCAAAATCTTTTGGTGTAAAGTTTGTGTAAATATTTTCATATCAAAATTATGTATATAGTACAATATTTTTCCAAAATGTTTTGAAAATCAAAAGTTTGCAAAAATCTTGTGTAAATGTGTGTAAATACTTTTGCAAAACTTGCATTCATGCATTCATCCATTCATGATTTCAAAACATTTTTCAAAAATTTTGCATCTTTGTAAAAATCGTGTAAATAGCATCTTTGTATATATGTATATAGTTTTTATGGATGATAGTTGACATTTAAACTACTCTGGAATTAAATTGGGAAATGAATCTTGATTAAGATATTAGTCCACCTAATTTATAAGAGGAACCTTATAGGGCTTAGGTTTAAGGCTTTTCAGGTCCATGGTGACTTAATTCTTTGAGTCCACTAGGCTATGATCACATGTCATCTCAATGAGCCTAAGTAGAGCACTTAACAACACACACTTGACTCATATAGACAATGGCTTTACTTGGGCACAACACTTAGCACTGAGCTCTCTACGGATGAGGTGGTGAGGAGGCAGTCTTCCTTGACTTGGGATAGTATATGAGGGTAGTACTTCTAGGCGAAACCTCTCTTCTTCTTATAGTGAAGGAAGTGTGTCTCAACTTGGTCTGGTTGTCATGAGGTCTAACGACAGGAGTTGTGGGTTGCAATAATACTTCAAAAGAGGGATAGTCTACTGGCTCAAGAGGAAAAACTCCTTGTATATATGTTGCACATGTATATGTTGTATATATGCACTTGAAAAAAAATGCAAAAAGAAAATAACTCCAAAAAAAGTGGTGGGTCTGATAGAAAATGATAATCCCACCGGAGTATGTATATAGAGTGCAAATAAGAAAAGCTTGAGATTCATGTCCCACCTTATGTAGCTTGTAGCAGGGAGACTTAGCTACACTGGTTGAGCTCCCAAGGATACATGGCTACACTGGCCATGGTCCATTATCTTCTTCCCCCTCTTCTTTAGCCGGTTGAACTTGAACTTAGACGGGAATACCTCGCTCCTCGAGGAAAGAGTGGCCAGATTGAGGTCATAGAGTTACCTTGCTGGAGAGGGTTGTCAAGTTGCCATTTCTGAGGTGGAGAGCTTACACTTCACATTCACAATACAAGGAAAGATTCATGGTCTTTAGGGTTTGTGTTTGGTGACTTGTTCTGATGTGGATTGTTGAGGAGTCTTGATTATAGATTGATGGAACTTAGAGGCTGTTGAGTTTTAAACTTAAGTCCAAATAAGGTTCCGACACATTAATAATCCAAAGATCTGGTCGAGCTCCATAATTCAATTTAGTGAAAGCAAGTTTAATATTCAACCTTGATCCATGTGCATTCTCCTCTTTTTCTTTTTCTTTTTCTTTTTCACTTCTTTTTCAAATAAGTGTTTGCTAAGGGACTAGCAAAGTTAAGTATAGGGGGTCATGAATACTCATTCATCACTCTTTATTCTTATATTTTATCTACAAAAACCTTTGCAAATGCATGTATATGTGTGTAAATACAAAAAATTGCCCAAGAGCATGCATAGTGTAAAAACTAATAATTAGCATGTTTTTGTGCAAAAATAAAAGAATAAAGAATAAAAAGAAAAAGAAGGAAATATTTAGAATAAATATTGAGCAACCTAATCCCAAGGGAGGGCTCAGCATGGACCTGACCGCATAAAAGCCAAAGTAGAGAGAGATAGGGAGCTCATATGTGTAAATAGACCTGTAAATATAATAAAAATATTTTCCTCTAAAAATAGAATAAAATGAGCTTGTATATATTTGTAAATATTTGTAAGTACAAAATCAAAATAAAAAGAGAAAAATTAAAAAGAAAACAAAAATAACCTTTCTTGTACATATTCACCATGTATATAAACCCACTTCTATATTTATTTAGCCTTGTAAATAAATAAAGTAAAATCCATAAAAATTTGTATATATTATATATTTTATGGTGAAAATAAATAAAAACCATGAAAACAAAAATAAAATAAAAAGAACAAAATTAAAAACCCAAAAAGAACTTTGTAAATATACCATGTATATATATGTAGATATCTAATTATTTAACCCTTATATACAAATAATAAAAATAAAATAAAAATACCTTTTTATTCCTAATTATATGCTATAAATAAATAAAATATAAAATGGGAATAAAAATGTACAAAAATAATCAATTAAAAATCAAAAATTAAAAACCCATATTGTATATATACCTATATATAGCACTAAAGTGTAAATACCTTATTTTTATTTCATAAAATTAATTAAAAATCACAAAAAATAGAAAAAATTAAAATAAACATTTTTCATGTTTTGAGTTTTTAATAATTCGGTCATTTAGTATTTTATTTTTAATTTACAAATAATTATGACGTGGCCTGCTCTCATTGGTCCACGGGGGATGTTGACCCCCGGTCAACTCCCCCCCTGGACCACTGAGTCTCGGATCCGTGCCCGCAACCCGATTTCTCGAAATTTTGCACACTTTATCCGATCATGAAATCTGTTAACCCCGGGTCCTAATCCGAGCTTGATCATCCCTTATCCACGCCTGGGGTGGATTTTGGGGATCCACGCTTTGAGCTGCTCGCCCGACTCCCCGATAGCCGGACCCCTAGAGGTATAAAGTCCGAGCTCCGCCTCCATTTCATTCCATCTCTGGATCGTTTCTCTCCACCCCAGGACCTCCACAGCCTCCGCGAGAGTGACAGCTCGCTCCCGGCCGTGTCGCAGCGAGGAAAGGGAGATCAGACCACTGATCCGGCAGCTATGCGCCGCCGTGCGCCGCCTGGAGGTGACGCTCGATCCTCAGGCACCGACGGCCCTTGAGGCAAGGACCTGGAGCATCCCCAGCTCCTCCACAGTCGACCTCGACCAGTAGGTAGTCCCCTTTCTTCTTCTATTTCCTGAATTTTCATTTTCCCCCAATTCGCTCCGTCGCCGTCCATCGCCGATTCCGACCACCCTCGCCCTCGTTTCGACCATCGGAATCTCCCATCATATCTGCCGTCTCTCCGCGCACCTTCTCCACCCACTCATCCAACCCAGTTTGCACAGGAACTGGGATTGGGGCTCCTTCGCTGTCGCTTCGCCGGAGCCCCTACGCCCCACCGCACCGTTCACCTTCACCTCCGCTTACAGGGTCGAGGCACTTTGCCCTCTACCCGTGAGTCCGTTGCCGTGCTTTTCAGGTTCATCCGAGCCCATCTGAGGGCCTCGACCATCTGGTGCAGCAGCTCGACCTCCGCCGACGTCGCCTGAGCTCCCAGGAGATCCGTCGCGCCATCGGAGGACCCCATTAGACGCGGGAGGCCAAGGCGATTCTTCTCCGATTAGTAGCAGCCCGCGAGGAGGTCTCCAGCGCCCACACGAGCCCGGCGAACCTCGTCGGAGTCCAGTTCTTTGTGTAACCTCCGGAGCCGTTCAATCCCCCTCCAGCTCCATATTAGATCTCAGACATCCATCAGAGGAGCCACGCCAGCCGTTGATCTTCAGAGGGAGGGTCTCGACCGTCCGATCAGCGAGGTCTTCTCACGTCGCTTCCCATCCATCCGATCTTCCACGTGGGGAGATTCCAGCCGTTCGATCTCGTCGAGGGATCCTTTGCTGGGCGCCACCTTTCCCCGACCGTTGGATCTCCACGTGGCGCCTATCTGAGCCTCGACTTAATAAAGGATAAATTTCTTCTTAGGTCCTTAGCTTTTTAGGTGTTTATTTGTAGTCCTGTAAATATTTTGAAACTTTTATTTGTGTTTGGTAATTTGCATAGAGGACCCTGTCGTTTTCTATATTTACGTTTATACCCATGTTTGTAGTGGAACACGTGCTTCGACACGTGCTTGTTGAGTTATTTGCATGTATGGACTTATGATTTCATGGTGTTAATGAATGAATTTATGTTTTTGATATTTGCTTAAATACCCCTGTGCGTGGTTTAATTGTGCATGTGCTTGATTTAGTGGGTAATTTACACTAAAGCCCCTGGACTTTTAGTGCGTGTTACTAAATAGTCCAGGAACTTTAATTTTCTTGCAAATAGGTCCTTGAGTGCCCAGGTCACGCGCCTCGCGCGTGCATTGATGAATCCACATTTCATCATCTTTATTCTATCATTTTGGCACCAAAAACCCTAGCAAATGCCTGAAAATACCCTTAAATAGAGCATCTTAGCATTCATGCACGTGCATCCAAACAGTGTATAAATTACTGTAATTAAGGCCAAAATTATAGAATAAATAAAGAAAAGAAAAAGAATAAAATATTGTAAATATTTTATGACCCAAAACCCCCGAGACCTAGGCATCTTGATGAATAGGTCGACAAGGAATAAAGTAGGGGGAGATAAGGTCAGAAATACAGTCAAAATACCTATTCATTCTATTCATTTCTTTATTCATTTTGGGACCTATTTTTGGTTTCACTTTTTGTACATCAAATAAAGAAACTTTGTACACAAAAGTTGTAGATAATTAAATAAAGAAAAATACAAAATTTATTTCACATAAAAAGAATACATAGATAAAAAGTTATGATCTGAATAAGAATCCAGAATCCCAACTTGCCAGACCCGTATCTCACAACTGACAACTCCAAATGTAGCAAACTCACCTTTAATTGTATATAGAATAAAATAATCTATCCAATGGCGGTGGTTTCGCATTTGGCGGAGCTACGGTTTGAAAGTTGACTTTTGGACCCACATTGTATACTTGGACATATTAAAATATTCAATTTATTATTTATTTATTATTTTTATAATTTTATATTTTTATAATGTTGTAAATATTACTTATAATAATTATGTGTATTAAAATCAGAATAAAAACATAATTAAAATACAAATAAAAATACTTGTATATATTCAATACATAGGTACATTACCTATATATATATACCTATACAAAATACACTTGTATTTTATTAAATATACAAAACATATCAGAAAAATAAAATAAAAATATATTTATGTATATAAAAGTACTCTATAATTTTGTAAAATATTAAATAAAAATAATAAAATTAAACTACTCAAAATAAAAATAGAATACTAAAATACATAGGTATTATACCTATATAGGGTTAAAAAGGTAACTTGTAAAAATATAACTCCTAAAAATAATTAAAAATCAAAATAAAATACTACATAAAATTCTAAACATTTTTTATTTTATAACTTTTATCTAATTCGGCCATTTAGTATTTTAAATAGAATTAATAAAATATTTTTTTTGGGTTTTTCTGGTTGGTCCACGTGGACCAACCAGGAGGCCAGGACTGTTGACCTAGGTCAACAGTCTGACCTACACCCTATAGCCCTTGTCAGGTCTGCTTTTGACCCCAACTTCACCATTTTTTCGAGGCACGAGCTTTCATCCTTTGAGCTCGAGTTCTTCTGCAAACTTTTTCCCCTACTACCCATCTTGCTCGCCCAAGGATCTTCTTGGGCTGAGGGCCTCTGAATCGAGCTAGGCGCCTCGTTCTTTCCACCCCCTCGTCAACCATACTTAAGCTCCCCCTTGACCTCCTTTTGAATTTGAACCGCAAATTCCAACCAAACTCTCCCCCTTGACCTTGCTTTGAGATCCCGGAGGTGACAGCTCTGTGGAGCGCTCGTCAAGGCGGTGAACCAGCCAAGTTTGGGGCGTGTTCCAACCTCCGGCGACCGCCGTCGAGGTACCCTCTTCCCTCGCCTGATCTGGGCTCGAGGTCGTGCTTTATTCCTTAGTTTTTCGCCGTAGTTTTACCCCTTGCATTCCCAGCTCCATTATCCCCCGATTATCTACTTCATTAGTGCATCGATTCGCTAAGTCGATCGCTCGCCGGAGACACCTCCGGCCACCGTCACCCCCATTCATCTATCACGCACCTCCACGCCTTCGCGAGGCCCAGGCAATTTGCCCTGGGCCTTTTCACCACTTTTTGCAGGTCATAGCGCCAGAGAGCCTCCACCTGGGGTCGATTTTTGAAGGTATCGAGCTACCTGGAGCCACCGTTCTTCCTCAAGCTCGCGGCGGCGCATCGGAGCTTCCCCGCCCATTTTGGCCCTGCCGTGAGCTCGAGGGACCTTCCAGGAGACCCAGGACCCATTTTGGGGCGTCGAAGCCCACCGGAGGAGGGAGCGAGCTCGATTCCAAGCTCGCCATCGGCGAGTTAATCCTGTGTTCTTCCTCCAGCGCTCAGCACCGTCAGATCCGGCTTGTTCTTGAAGATCAGCAGTAGCCGTCGGATCGAGGGTGCCCTTGGCCGTTGATGGACTCCTGATGATCTAATCCAGAGCGTAGAATCTGAACCGTCATCGCGCGTCCTCGTTGCGCCACGTGGCGTAAGTGCCGCGCCATCAGCCGTCCGCTCGCGCCTAAGTTGGGTATTTGATGACCGATGGATCACGAGAGATCAAGGGAGATAAATAACAGGTCGTTGCGACCTCAATCCCTCGAAAATCGATCAACAAGAAAGATCAATCACTCAAATAAGATAAAACAAGCAAGCACACAATAGAGCGATCTAGCTATAGGATTAACCTGGTATAGCTCCCAGGGTCGAACTCAAGGAGCACAGATTGGCCTTGCGGCCTACGATGTAGTCAGAAATCCAAGAAAGTCTTTTTTTTTTATGGTTTTTATTTGTTTTTATATTTTTTTAGATTTTTTTAAAAGATGAGAAAATGAGAGAAAGTAAATACAAGGCAACTTCAACAATTTATACAACACACAAAAATGAAGCAAAAATTCCAGAAAATTGGTTTTTAGGTTTTTCAAGTTTTTTTACTGTTTTTGGTGAGTTTTTGGAAATTTTCTAATGGGTAAATTATTTATTAAAAATCAAACAATGCGACAAAAATAGGGTACTGTCCAGCAAGGCTTAAGACCCAAAAATAAAATACTCTTGGATCTCAAAAAGCCCTAAAGGTAATTTTCCTATAATCTACAAAGAGTAAGGAAAATTTAGGCACCCTAATTATTGTTTTTGGATTTTTAATTTATTTATTATAATTTTTATGAGTTTTTAGGGGTTTTTCAATTTTTAGGGTTTTTAAGTGATGAAAAGTCACCAAAAATGGCTGGAAAATCAAGCAACCAGCAAACAACAAATCCTATTTTTTTTAGAATTTTTAAAGGTGATTTTATATTTTTTGGTATTTTTAAAGTCAAACAGTGGCGAAAATATGGGTTTTTGAATTTTTAAAAATAATAAATGAAATCAGAAATGTCCCCAAAAATCATAGAAATTCCTACACCATGGCAGGAGCCATGTGTCAAAATTTCATTGGATTTGGAGGTCGTTTGATATTTTATTCAAAAATAAAGGTGGGGCACTGTGCACAGGGACCTAAGTGCAAATACCCAAAAGTTCTGGGGTCCTGGTGCAAAATACCCAGCAACACACGTGCCAAGCACGTGCCTGGGGCACTCAAGGACCTAAATGTAATAAAAATAAGTTCCAAGGACCAATTGATAACTCGTATCAAAAGTCCAGGGGCTTATATGCAATTTACCCAAAATAATTCGCACATGTGCAAAATCAATGCTCACAGGGGTATATATGCAAATAAACAAAACTTTTCATTCAATGAGTAACATCCAGAACTACAGGGCTTCGTATGCAAATAACCCAACAAAACACGTGCCCAAGCACGTGGGTCTCTACTGGCAGGGGTATAAATGCAAATAAAATTAAGCGCGAGGGTCTCTATGCAAATATCCCAGAAAATAAACAACTGAATTAAAAATTACAGGACTTAAACGAAAACAACAAACTACGATGGGGTCCTACGATATTTACCCCTTTATTAATAGCGACGGCCCGATTCTGACGCGTGGCAGATCTGACGGTGGAGAACAAACGCGCCTTTACTCCTTCGGCTCTTGGGCTCGATCGACGGCGGAGAGAGATCCACGTGGCTGATCTGACGGTGCTGGGCTCCTGCGCCTCTCTCCTCGGTTGCGACGGTCCAGATGAGATCCTCAGATGGATCAACGGCTGCTGCTCCTCTACAGATCGACGGCTAGGATGAGAACTGGAGTGAGGTCTTCATCGGACGGCTCTGGAGGGTGGAGGAAGAACTCGACGCCGGCGAACTTCGCCGACGTCCTGCGTGAACTCCGATCCTCCTCAGCTGCGCCTGAAGGTCGGAGAAGGTCCGGCGTGAAGTTGCGCAGCTGCTGCGGGTGGCCAAGGGCCCAACCGAGCCCTGGAGGGGCTCCGGCGAGGCCTAGTGGCTCGACGCTCCTGGCTGAACTGTGAAGGAGGCTCAGACACCCCCTTTGGACCTGCAAAGTGGTCAAGAAGCTTCGCGGGTCGAGGGCAAAGTGCCTCGACCCGGTTAGGTGGCGTGAAGGTGATCGGTGCGGTGGGGCGGAAGAGCTCCGGCGGGGCGACGGCGGTGGAGCTCGACTCCCAGATCCTGTGCGATCTGGGTTGTGCGAATGGGTGAAGAAGGTGCGCGGGGAGATGGCGAAGGTGAAGGTAGGGTCGGATGGTCGAGATGATACGCGAAGTGATCGGAATCGGAGATGTACGTCGGAGCTATGATTTGGGCGTAATCGGAAATTGGAAGAAATTAGAAGGAATTAAGGCTACCTGATGGATGCTGGAGACTGTGCTGGAGCGTGGCTATCTCCGGGTCGTAGCTTCGAAGGGCGTCAAGGCCTGAAGCTCGATGCTCAACGCCGGCGGCGGAGCAAGGCGGCGAGAAACGCCGGATCGATGGTAGGGGCACCCTCACCTCACTGCAACAGGGGCTAACTCGAGCTGTCACCTCGGGCTTTGCTCTGGAGGTCACGGGAAGAAGGATGGCTATCCAAAGATGGGGCGCGGAGGCGGCGGAGGGAAGAATATATATGGTGACAGCGTCGACTAGGGTTGAGGGTGGACGGCTAAGGAAGGCGTGGATTTGATGGCGGAGGATCCGGCGAGGGAGAGGGATGAACGGCGAAGAATCCGGGCTCGAGATATGCGTGGGGGACAGCCTGGAGTCGCGTGGGAAAATCGGCGAAGGAGGCGCGGCACGCGTGGTCCAGAAAAGGAAGGAGGTCGCGGGGGAGTTGACCGGGGTCAACATTCCCCCGTGGACCAATCAGGAGCGGCCACGTGTGCCCGAATTTTGTTTATTTATTTTAAGGCAGAAATAGGTCGAATTAAATAAAACTCAAAACATGAAATATTTTTCTTTTATTTTTTTCTATTTTTTGGTGATTTTTAATTAATTTTTGGAAATAAAAATAGGTTAGCTATATACATAGGTATATGTACACTATATGGATTTTTATTTTTGAATTTTTTTATTTGTTATTTTTATGTATTTTTATGCTCATTTTGTATTTTATTTAATTACAAGATAAAATGAGGAATAAAAGAATATTTTTATTTTATTTTTATCACTTATATACAAGGGTGAAATAAATAGATATATACATTTATATACATGGTATTTATACAATGTATTTTTGTATTTTTAATTTTGTGATTTTTATTTGATTTTTGTTTTGTTTCTTGTTATTTATTTTATTTATAACATAGAATATTTACAAAAAGTTTAGAAAATAATTGAATTTATTTATAGGGTTAAATAAATACAAAGGTGTGGTTCATGTACATGGTGAAGGAAGGGTATTTTTGATCTTTTTGTTTTTCATCTTTTTATTTTGTTTTTAATAGCTTTTACAAAATATATACAAAATATTTACAACATATTTTTGGGTGAGGAAAATATATAATTTTATTTACAGAAGTATACACACATGAGCTCCTATCTCCCTCTACTTTGGCTTTTATGCGGTCAGGCCCATGCTGAGCCCTCCCTTGGGTTAGGTTGCTCAATATTTATTCTAAATATTTCCCTCTTTTTCTTTTTGCTCTTTATTCTTTTATTTTGTGCACAAAAACATGCTAATTAAAGGTTTTTACACAATGCATGCTTCTGGTAATTATTTGTATTTACACATATCTACATGTATTTGCAAAGGTTTTTGTAGCTAAAATAATAGAATAAAGAGTGATGAATGGGTATTCATCACCCCCTATGCTTTAACTTTGCTAGTCCCTTAGCAAACACTTATTTGAAAAAGAAGTGAAAAAGAAAGAAAAAGAAAAAGAAAAAGAGGATGTACATGGATCAAGGTTGACTTATTAAACTTTTCCTTCATTAAATCGAAATATGAAGCTTGATCAGATCTTTGGATTATTAATGTGTCGGAACCTTATTTGGACTTAAGCCTAAAACTCAACAGCCTCTAAGTTCCACCAGTCTATGGACAAGACTCCTCAATAAACCAGATCAGAACAAGTCTACATACACAAACTCTAATGACCATGAATCTTTCCATGCAGTGTAAGTGATATGTGGCTCCCCACCTCAGAAGTAACAAAGAAACAACCTCCCTCAACCTGGTAACTCTAATGCCTCAGTCTAGCAACTCTTTCCTCGAGAAGCGGGGTATTCCCTTCTAAGTTCAAGTGCAACCGGCTCAAGAAGAGGAGGTAGAAGTATAGAGTTTTGGAAGCTTAGCCAGTGTAGCTAAGTCTCCCGCTGCAAGCTTCATGAGATGTAACATGATACCATAAGCTTTTGCTTTTCACTCCGGTGGGGTTATTAAATTTTCAATCCGACCCACCACTTTTTTGGAGTTCTTTTTGTATTTTTGCATTTTTTTTTTCAAGAATTTCTGTACAACATATCTACATGGTGCAGCATATAAGAAATTTCCCCTTTAGCCAGTAGACTATCCCTCTTTTGAAGCTTTATTGCAACCCACAGCTTCTGTCTTTAGCTTTCAACACCACTAGACCAAGTTGAGGTGCACTTCCTTCACTATAAGAAGAAGAGAGGTTCCGCCTAGAAGTACTACCCTCATATGCTACCCCAAGCCAAAGGAAACTGCCTCCTCACCACCTCATCCATGGAGAGCCATGTGTAAAGTGCAGGTGCAAGTTAAGCCATTGTCTCTGAGAGTCATGCGTGTGTTGTTAAGTGCTCTACTTAGGCTCATCAAGATGACATATGCTCATAGCCTAGTGGACTCAAAGAATTAAGTCCTTATGGACCTGAAAAGCCTTAACCCTAAGTCCTATAAGGTTCCTCTTGAAGTTAAGTGGATTAAGATCTTGTTCAAGCTCCATTTCTCAATTTAATTCCAGGCTTAGTTTAAATGTCAACTCTCATCCAGGAAAAATTATATACATATATGTACAAAAGATGCTATTTACAAATATTTTACAATCATGCAAAAATTTTGAAAAATGTTTTGAAATCATGAATGAAGATGCATGAAGTGCAAGTTTTGCAAAAAGATATTTACACACATTTACACAAGATTTTTGCTCTAATTATTTAACCTATCATTTTAATTCCAAAAATTCCATTAAAAATGGGGTTAAGCCTCCTGGCATGTGTACTTTAACGGCCACATATTTAGTTTTGATTTTATTTTATTTTATATTCATTAAAAATCAAAAACTTGCTATTTGTGCACTGTCTAGCTTAGAAAATATTCAAAAAAATATTAAAACACCTCTAAAAATTCCAAAAAAAAATTACCTAGTGCCTATTTATCCTATTTTAGTGTCAGTCCAAAAATCATTAAAAATCTCAAAAGAAAAACACTAAAAATTGAAAAACACTCAAAAACTTCAAAAAATATAAAAAATAGTAGAAAATTCCAAAAAATTGCAAACGCAGCTTTTGTTTGCTCCTTATTTTATTCTTGTTATTTGAAAAATAGTGGGGTAAATTTTTAGCTACTGGTTGATATTTTTAAATCTCATTTTATTCACAGCCAGCCTTATTTGCACTGTTCTGCCTTATTTCAGTATTTAAAAATATCAAAAACACCTTGAAAAATCCCCAAAAATCACAAAAACAGTAAAAAAATTATAAAAATACCAAAAAAACATCTTAGTTCTGAATTTTTGGTTATTTTTGTGCATTTTTATAAATACTTAGCTTGTCATTTATTTATATTGCCTCTACTTTCCAATATTGAAAAAGAAATAAAAAAATATAAAACCTAAAATTATAAAAATCAGAAAAATTAAAAATCAAATACAAAATTAAAAATTTAAATAAAAAAATTTAAAAATTAAAACCCACAAAAATTTTATTGGCTTGCTTTCTTAGTGTAGACACATCACACACACACACACACACTTTAGCACTTGCTTGAACTACCCTGCTTGCTCCCTGTGTTCGAACTCTCTGCATACTTGACACTATACACCATTTGTGCAGAGTTAAAAATAAATTTTAACTCCACATTATTTCTAATTTGTTGATCTTTAGTGTGGGTTAATTGTTGACTTTAGTCCGAATTTAGTGTGGTCACCACACCGACTGAGTTCACGCTTTGTGTTGAACTTAAGACCACCTATTTGCGGCTAAATCAAATGGCGCTGTTGCCGGGGAGCAACAGCGAATAGTTCACATTTTTGTCTGATTGTGTGATTGTTTACCATAGCATCATTTTCCATCTCTTACATTTTGATATATCTTGTTGAGCTATCTGACCACTCTTCTTTGACTTCTTGCGAGGGGACCGCGGAGCGAGGCGGATCGCTTAGGTGACCCGACGCATCCTTGGGAAGCGGAGCCGGCTATTCTTTAGCCAAGCCGGCAGGAGAGAGCACGGAGAGCGAGAGAGAGTGACGAGCTTAGCTTTTCATTTATTTTTGGTGAGAGAGTGATCTATTAATTTGTAAATAATACAGGTACACTTGGACTTGGACACTCAGACTTTCGGGCCAAATTTCCGGGTGTTGTTCACCCGGGGGCTCACTGCGGATTTCATCGAGTTTTTATCGCTGTCATTTTCCGGTTTTGTTTTCATTTTTCACTTTCTTTTGTGGATTGAGCTCTTAGTTCTAGGTTCTGCTGACTCGATTTAGAATAGGTCCAAACACCTAATTATCTTTGCATGCTCCTATAGATTCGTATTTGGACTTAGACTATTAAACAGTTAGCTAGTAGCTTCCAAATCCACGCGCCGCGAGCTCACACCCGAACAAGCGCTTTCTCCTACCCCAAATGTGTTGGGCAGAGGAGGGGTGAGCCTAGACCGGACACTCGGATTAGGAGTTTCTAGTTAGCTTGTGGTTCTTCACGCTAGCAGCTGCCTGTTCTAGGACGATTTCCGCATGCATATCGCCATATAGCTTAGGTTTAAAAAATTCTGCTTTGCATCCCGCATGGAGAGAGCTGGGATTCGCTGTAAGTCCTCTTACTTTGCACGCATCATCTAGGCACAAAGGTGAGATTTCCACCTTGGTGTCGACTTGCACGGCTTTTCCGACTCTATTCTCCCTCTGTTTTTGGAACAAAGTAGGATAAAGGAAAATACAAAAACCGTTAGGCGCTTGTTTGAATTTACTCAAAAGAAGCGGATAACACCAAAAAATTAAAAAGGGACTGCTAAAGAAAACTTGACCAAAATAAAATTGGTATTTGGATTCATTGCTTGGGGAGAGTAATACCCTCACTTGTCTTCAGGTTGCATGGGAAGGTTTCCTTCCAAGTGAGGTGAGCGCTTCGTAAGGATTAGAGCCCAAAAACCCAACTTGTGGCTGCCTTGTGTATCGCCTGGATTTCCGAAGTATTGGCACTACTATCGTACGTAGTCGAGTAGGACTTGGTCGCCATTGGTGACTCTCTATTGTGAGAGCACCGACCTTGTCCGAAGTACCGAGCTTAGGCCACGCCTTCACGGGTGTGTCTGTCTCACCGGCTGCGTCCGAGTAGATCTTGCAGCTCACGGGTGATTCCGTTGCGAGCGAGGTCCGAAGTATCGGTTTCGCCTATCGGCTTCCTCCCTCTATTTCTTTGCTGAGTAGGGATCCAGGAAGGGTTACAAGGACCTCAAAAAGCGCAAGTTACAGGTTACACAGGAGGAGGACAAGTATGGGGACACTTTCCTGGCAGTACTCTCGCTCTATAGCGTAGCGCTCTAAGGACTCGTGAAAAGATAAATACCTGAAAACAAGCTAAAACTGACAAGATAAAAGCCGATCCTTCACGGCTTCACGAGTTGAGTTGGTGAACTTACCCTTGCTTTGCGTTTGAATTGTTAGATTTATTTAGGTCAAGATCAAAAACATCGCACAATTGTGCACAATTTTGTTGCATCTCATCTTCTTCTTCTCTTGCATTTATCCTGCTCTTCCCGAATAATCAAGATGAGGGACGGAGATCTCTTAGGCCGACCTTGTCGGCACCGCTATCTAGCACTCCTCCTTACTCATCTAGGAATGCCTCGGAGAGTCCGCTCTCCGAGCCTGAGTTTACATCCACCCTGTTCCCCCTCGACCACCCTTCCCATTCTCCTTCCCTCAGTCCAATTGTGTCAGAATTCAGTGCATCACAGAGTTCAGCTCATTCAACAGCACCTGAAATGGCCTCTTTTGCATTTTCAGAGCATCCAGCAATGGCAGACAGAGGCGAGCACCCAGATGACCACGACCATCCTCCTGTTCATTATTGACCAAGTGGCCATCAACAATTCCTTGCTAGCGTCCCTGGAGACTATGCAGAGGCAGATCCGAGACCAGGGCACTTTCATGGGTGACCTTATGAGAGAGATCGCACAGCTGAGAGAGAACCGACCTGGAGGAGGCGGTGGCGGGAGAAGGAGGAGGACCTGATGCAGGAGGAGGCGATCCAGACGCTGAGTGACCGCCACAGACTATCATGAGGGAACTGCACAACCCAGCTTCGTCCCTCACTCACCGGTGGATCAGACTCCCGCCAATCCACGGAGACTTCGAGCTTCGGCACCACACGATTCAGTTGCTACCCAAGTTCCATGGGTTGCCGACCGAAGAGCCGCACCTCCACCTCCAAGAATTCGAAATGATTTGCAGCACTATCCATGATCGGTTGATGACCGAGGACACCATCAAGATGATCGCCTTCCCGTTCTCATTGGTTGACAGAGCCGTCTACTGGCTCAAACATCTAGGGCGATTCGTCGATACTTGGGCAGATCTCCGGTCCGCATATTTGAAGAAATACTATCCTCTCGGCCGGACCAACGCAGCTCGAGCCATGATCAGCAACTTCGTCATGATCCCAAATGAACAGTTTCATAAACATGGGATCGATTCAGAAAGCTCATTGACCGGTGTCCACATCATGATATCTCCAAGCCCAACCTGGTGCAGAGTTTCTTCTGTGGGCTGACACCGGAGCTGCAGGGGCTTGTGAACGCCTCTTGCGGTGGGTCATACTTCTCCAAGGAGAAGACGACGTCTGGGCCATCTACGAAGGCATGGCAGAGAACTCTACAGTGATGACCCAGGCCCGAGTCTACACACAACAGAAGCCCCCGCAAGGAGCGGGATCATTTCAGAGGATCGCCCGCATCGATGCCGGTCCCAGCACAACATCGGCAGCCGCAGCCCAAGCCGAATCAGCAGCAGCCGACATGGGCATTATTAGCGAAAAGTTGGACCGCATGGAGATCCTCGAAAAGAAGCAAAACCAACGTCTAGCCCAGATGGACCTTCTCACCAAAACAATGAGTGACCTGAAGACTCAAATTCTCTGTATTCAGGAGGCACAAGCCCATTCCCAACAGCCTCCCAGGTCACAGGTTGCGTCCAGCAGCAGCAATCCCAACCAGGCCTCTACCTCATACCGCCAGGTGAACCATATCCAGGCGGAGCCGGTTCCATTGCTGCAGTACCATCCAGAGCAACCGCCATCTCAGAGACGCAGATGGTGGTGTATCAGCCGGAGCAGCCACTGGCAGTTCTCCCTCCATCCTCCTTTGAGCAGGAACCATTGATGGAAGTCAATGGGATCTGGTATGACCGATACCCTCAGCCCGCAATTCGTAGGGATCAACCTGGATTCCGTTGGGGTAATGGTGGATCCTCATCCCAACAACATCCTCCTGCTCAGGGACAGCAGAACAGCCAGCCACAGCAGTACAACCAGCAGCCCCAGTATGCCCAGACATCACAGTATCAGAGTGGTCCTCGTCCCGCCTATCAGGGACAACAGTGGAGGCAGCGTCAGCCGCCTCAGCAGTCTTATCACCAGCCTTCCCCCCAGCATCAGCAACAAAACCAGCAGCCCCATTTCCAGCCGGGACAGACGTCCGGTTCTCAGGGTCCATCCTTCGAGAACCCTGCTCTTGATGATCTTGCCCGCTTGCTATCTGAACAGCGAGCATCGTTCAGGCAAGAAATGGGATGAGTTCCGGCAGGAGATGCAGGATTTCATCCTAAGGCAAGGTCGCCATACCCGCTCAGATCGAACCTAATCCTAATAATTTAAAAAGAAAATCTGAGCAGGTAGAGTTCATAGAGGATGCCTCTCCTAGTGACAATTTGAATGATATGTCTTATTCTGTGAGTGATGCTGATTTTGTGACTACTAGGAGCGGTAGGATGCCAGCCGGCGGCGCCTCTTCTGAGCGACAACCAGATGCTGAACCAGGAGCGCCAGAGGAGCAGACTAGCGGTACTGATGCCGCTAATGATGATGTTGAAGACGGTGGTGCTGATGCCACCAATGATGGAGTCCAGGACAACGGTACTGATGCCGTTGTGATGCCAGATGCAGACGGTGGTGCTGAAGCCACCATTTTGGATGATGAACCAGAGCGCGGTGCTGATGCCGCAAAGACCGGTGCTAGTGGTGGTTCTGAGGCCACCACATCTACTTTTGTCGAGCCATCAACTGTTATGTTACCACATTTTGTATCTAGAGACTGTGGGAACAAAAACAAAAACAAAAATATGAATAAAGGAAAGGTTTCTGTTCAAATTGTGGATCCATATGTGTTGAATGATAATTATTGTATGGATTCTCCGTCTTCACAGGCTCAGGACCGATTCCTAGTCCTCCATCTGAGGAGGCCCCTACCATCCCCTTCCCTGAGGCACTCCGCTGGGCAAAGGGAAACAAAAAAGAAAATCCAAAAAGAATCAGCAGGTAGAGTTCGGCAACGGAAATGATTGACAGATTTCAGATTTCAGCTGACTCTACGGGAAGCATTTGAGCATATCCCCTTCTTCAAAAAGAATTTGAAAGAGACAACCACTGTTCGAAGGAAGAAGAGGCACATAGATCAAATCCATATGCTCACTCATGACACATGTTGCATCATCCAGAACAAGTTGCCAGCCAAGCGACCAGACGCAGGAGCTCCCTATGTCAGATGCGAGATTCAGGAGCAGCAGTTTGATCGTACTCTATTAGACAGCGGCTCTTCATTTAACCTTCTTCCGGCAGCCTTACTCAAGCAATTCGAGTTTGGTCCTCTTCTTCGAAGCAGAACCGTCCTTCAGTTTGCTGATAGGTCGATTAAGAGGCCGAAGGGGTTATTGAAAGACGTGGTCGTTACCATTCAGGGCCTGAAATTCCCCGTGGACTTCGTTGTGTTGGACATGGAGATCCCTGAGTCGGTAACTGATGCCCCCATCATTCTCGGACGTCCATTCTTGGCCACAGCCAAGGCAGTGACCGACCATGATAGCGGGAAGGTATGTTTTCGCGTAGAGGGCGAAACCATACAAATAGAGACGATCGAAGAAATCAGAGCTAGAGAGTTAGAGTGCTCCGAGCAGTCCAGCGAAGCAGCGCAGATGACAGAGGAGGAGCTAGACATCCACCAGGTTTGTGATTTCGAGATGACTGATGATGAATCCAACTGGAAAGATCCCGTAGCACCGACCCTCGCCTTGCCTACAGATTCACTGTATCTCAAGCTCATGGCAGTCGAGAGCCGGGAGAGCACCGCCCTGGATGAGGATATCTCTGGAGGCTGACAGTGTCGTGATGAGTGGTGCTGAGGAATTTCAATCTTGCTCATCGTCTTCTGATCCCTCGATTCAGACATTGACTGGGATGACTTTGATGATTATTTGCCTTGTCTGATTCCTTCTGAGCCAGCAGCCATGACAGAGTGCGAGCCAGTGCAGTTTATTGATAATTCAGCAGGCCGCCCTTCGTCAGGAATTCATGCAGAGCGAGAGTTCTCCCATGCAGACATGGTAGCATTTACACAGACTTATCAGAAACCAGATCTGCCACCTCCCAGTTGTCCAGAACGGAAACCTCTACCGCAGTCGATGAAGTACAGATTCCTTGCTGGAGAGCCAGAAATGCACCCAGTCATTATCTCAGCAGATTTGACTGGAGAATAAGAACTCTCGTCTGATGGAGGTTCTTGAAAAGAAACCGCAAGGCAATCGGTTGGAGTATAGCTGATCTCCAGGGGCTGAGCCCAAATCTTTGCTCCCACCACATCTATCTTGAAAATAACGCTAAGCCGTCGCGTGAGTTCCAACGACGGCTGAACCCGAATCTTCGAGACGTAGTCATGAAAGAAATTTCCAAGTGGTGGAGCGCCGATTTCATCTATCCCATCTCCGACTCCAAATGGGTAAGTCTGTTACATGTGGTACCCAAGAAGACGGGTATCACTACAGTTGTTAATGAGTCTGGAGAGGAGATCGCTACCAGAGTACCAACTTCTTGGAGGGTCTGTGTGGACTACAGACGATTGAATGAGGCCACCAAGAAGGATCACTTCCCGCTACCATTCATTGATCAGATTATCGAGCGGCTAGCTGGGAAGAGTCATTATTGCTTCCTTGATGGGTACTCTGGATACAATCAAGTGGCCATTGCGCCCGAAGACCAGGAGAAAACGACATTCACCTGTCCGTTTGGGACCTATGCTTTCAGATGAATGCCCTTTGGTCTATGTAACGCTCCGGCAACATTCCAAAGGTGCATGTTGTCCATCTTCTCGGACATGGTGGGTGACTGTTTAGAGGTCTTCATGGATGACTTCTCGGTCTATGGCGACGGGTTCGACGCTTGTCTTGACTGCCTAGACCGTGTGCTGAAGCGCTGCATTGAGGTCAATCTTGTCTTATCCTGGGAGAAGAGTCATTTCATGATGACTCAGGGGACGGTCCTTGGTCATATCGTCTCCAACAGGGGCATGGAGGTCGATCCGGCTAAGGTGGATATCATCAGAAAACTCAATCCGCCGTCCAATTTGCGTCAGTTATGGTCTTTTCTAGGGCATGTCGGTTTCTACCGTCGGTTCATTCAGGACTTCAGTCGAATTGCCCGACCGCTTACTGACTTGCTCACCAAAGACACCGAGTTTATTGTTAATGATAAGTGTCTTGAATCATTTGAGACTCTCAAGAATATGGTTGTCTCAGCTCCTGTCCTTCAGCCACCCGATTGGTCTCTCCCATTCGAGATCATGACGGATGCTTCAGATTTTGCCGTTGGGGCTGTGCTTGGACAGAGGAGGGATGGTTTACCGTTCGCCATTCACTACGCCAGCCGGACTTTGGATGCCACGCAGCGGAATTACACTGTGACTGAGAAAGAGATGCTGGCCGTAGTCTTTGCTCTCGATAAGTATCGATCATATATTCTCGGATCTAGAGTGACCATTTACACTGATCATACCGCCATCCGGTACTTAATGGCTAAGAAGGATGCCAAAGCACGTCTCACCAGATGGATCCTTCTACTCCAGGAATTTGATATTGAAATTAAGGATAAGCCTGGAGTCAAGAATGTGGTGGCGGATCATCTCCCAGATTGGAGAATCTTGAGGAATCTGAGCCCAGCGCACCTATCACAGAAACATTTCCAGATGAGGCGATCTTGGCTGTCACCTCACTCCCATGATATGCTGACTTTGTAAACTATCTTGTTTGCCAAGACAGTCCCTCAGGGTTGGCCCAGGCAGAAACTTGAGACCTTCCTAGCTAAGGCCAAGTTTTACCATTGGGAGGATCCCGTCCTTTATCATGAAGGAGGAGATAGTATCTGGAGGAGGTGCATTCCTCAGGAAGAGCAACATAGCGTCCTCACATACTGCCACAAACTTGAGGCAGGAGGACATCATTCTGGAAAAAGGACAGCACAGAAGGTGCTTCAATCCGGCCTATGGTGGCCTACTCTCTTCAAGGATTCTGATGAGTTCGTGAAGAGATGTACTGACTGTCAGAAAATGGGAACCTGCGGACAGAGAGACATGATGCCCATGCAACCTATTCACTTCTGTGAGGTTTTGATGCATGGGGAATTGATTTCATGGGCCCATTTCCTAAGAGTCAGGGATTCGAGCATATTTTGCTCGCTGTGGATTATGTCAGCTGATGGGTTGAGGCCATCCCCCGCCCGAGCCGCAGATGCTAAAACCGTATGCAAATTTTTGAGGAGAAATATCATTTCACGGTTCGGAGTACCTAGAGTCTTGATTTCAGACGGGGGGTCTCACTTTATCAATGACAAAGTCAGGGCCCTTGCAGACGAGTTCGGCATTGACCATCGGGTTGCCACTCCTTATCACCCTCAGACTAATGGTCTTGCCGAAGTATCGAATAGGGAGATAAAGACCATCTTGCAGAAAGTTGTCCGCCCAGACCGAAAGGATTGGTCACAGCTTTTGGACTCGGTCTTGTGGGCTTATCGGACATCTTTCAAGAATCCATTGGGAACATCTCCCTTTCGTCTCGTCTATGGCAAGCCGTGCCATTTGCCAGTGGAGATCAAGCATAAATCTTTTTGGGCAGTTACTGAGTTGCTTTTAGATCCCGAGAGTATAGGAGACAAAGAAGAGCAGAATTGGCAGCCCTAGAAGAATTGAGAGACACAGCCTTCTCCAACAGCCTACAGTACAAGGAAAAAGTGAAGACATGGCATGATTCACATTATCAGCCATAAACAGTTTGAGCCAGATCAGAGAGTATGGTTGTTTGATTCCAGGCTGAAATTATTCCCAGGGAAATTGCAGAGCAAGTGGAAAGGACCGTATGTGGTCAGGAAGGTACACGACAATGGCAGGATCGACATATCCGAACCGTCATCTTCCTCTACCTTCCGCGTCAATGGTCAACGCTTGAAATTATATCTTGATCATGATCCGCCGACCATTGACGTTGCCCCCATTCTTCTGGTATGAGATGTGTCCTCATCATCTACATCTCATACATGGTGACCAATTCTATCTTCCCGCTGTACAGATCCATCTGTTTATATCACTCTGTTTCTGTTGATTTATTTTCTTATTTTCTTCTTTTCTTCTTTTCCTTTTCTATTTTCTGTATCTATCAATAAGGTGCTGCCCGTGTGGACAGTTTTCCATACCTTAGGACGTACTTTGTCCTAAGTATAGGGGGGTTGGCACCCCGAGTTTTTCTATTCTTTTCGATCCTCTCCATTGTCTCCTCTTCTTGTCTATACATAGGGATATCTTACCCTAAGTATAGGGGGAGACAACCTGAGTACGATCTGTTCATTCCCACCCTTGACCCTCCCTGCGTTGTGTACAGTCTGCTATACTTAGGATTATTTGATCCTAAGTATAGGGGGGACGGTCAACTTCTCAGTCATTGATTCATTCATTTATTCTTTAGACTTGTCTATACTTAGTACGAGTTATGTCTTCTCTTTCTCTCCGATCTATGAGGACATAGCTCAAGCTAAGTATAGGGGGGTCGTATATACTACGTATATACTTTAGCCATAACTCGTACTTTAGTATTTTCCTAACAATATGGCTAAAAATTATTTAAAATTCAATAAAATCCTTAATAAAAAGATGTGATTATTCCTCAAATTCTTTTTTGTATTTACTGATTAATAAATCAGGTGAAAATGTTTTTTGCAAAATGTTTGAAAAATAGTTTGAAACTTTGTGAACATCTATTGAAAACTATTTGAAAATATTTTTGTTACACGTTTTCAACCTCTGTAAAAATGGGTGGATTGTAAAATTTCTTTTCTTTGTGTGAAATAAAAATGTTTGAAAATAGTTGCAAAAATGATTTGAAAAACCTATATATACTGTTTTGAAAAGCCTTTGCAAAATGATTTTCAAATGTTTGTAAAATGTTTGTAAAAACTATTTTGGACTATAGTTTCAAAAATTGTGTGTAAATTGTTTTCAAAATCAGTCTGAGGAATGTACACATCACACCAAAAATCCACTATATATATATATATATATGTATAAAATTGACCACTTACCCTTGTAAATTCTAAAATCCACTTCTTGTATATATAAGAAGCACTCCCGTGTACATAGTTTTAACCTATTTTTCAGCCAAAATCTTTTTTGTTTTCAAAAGTCCAAAAACATTGCAAAAATTAAAATCCAAAAACATTTGAAAAATCTTTTTGAAAAATACAAAAAAATGCATCTGCATATGCATGCATCATATTTTCAAAAACCCAAAAAAGTTCAAAATCCTTGAAAATTGCATCACAAAAATATTTTCTGCATCGCATTGCATAGCATGAGCATTTTTCGGATTGAGTTTGATAGTTGAACGAGTCTAAGTAAAATCCGGAGATTGGAGCTTGATTGGACCTTATAATCTACCTAATAACAGGAACCTTATAGGAACTGAGTTTGAGGTACTTCAGGTCTAGTTGACTTAATTCTTTGAGGATCACGGGACTTGGTTCAATGGATTCTTGACTGCCTAAGTAGAGTATTTCGGAGCACACGCACGACTCTTGTTGATAATGACCTAACTTGGACACCTGCACCTTTCACAAGGCTCAACTCAGTTGGAGTGGTGAGGGGATTGGATTTGCCGGTATGAGACGCACACAAGTGGAAACATTTGTCCTCCTCTAGGGAGGGAAGTGCACCCCAACCCGTCCAGTGATTAGGAAGTCTAAAGACAGGAGGCTGTGGGTTGCGATAAAGCTTCAAAAGAGGGATAGTCTACTGGCTCAAGAGGAAAAACTCCTTATGTAAATGCTGCTGTATATAGTATTCAAAAAAAAATGTGTTCAAGCATGTACAAAAATAAAAAGCCTGCAAGTATGTACAAAGTCAATAAGCAAGCTTGAGTTCCAAAGTCATATCATGTGAGCCTGCAGCAGGATGACTTGACTACACTGGTCTTGCATCCTCGGATAGGTAGCTACACTGGCTACCGTCCATTCTTCTCTTCACCCCCTCCTCTTGAGCTGGTAGCCACTTGAACTTAGAAGGGAATACCCCGCTCCTCGAGGATGGAGTTGCTGGATTGGGGAATCATTGGGTCGTCGTACTGGAGAAGTCAGTTTCTTTGTCATTCTAGTTGGGGAGAGCCACCATCACTTACAATGTACAAGTCAGATTCATAGTCGTAAGAGTTTGCGTATGAATTGAGATATTTCTGACCTGGCTATTGAGGAGACTTGGACAGAGTTTTGGGATTCTCAGGGACTGTTGGATTTCAAACACGGTTCTCACTAAGGCTCCGCGCGCACTAAAGTTCCAAAGGTCCGACTTGAGCTCCAAACTTTGATTTTGCGAAGGCAAGTTTGATAATCAAATTAAATCCAAGTTCTTCTTTTTCTTTTCTTTCTTTTTCTTTTTGCACTTATTGCATAAGTGTTTGCTAGGGACTAGCAAAGGTAAAGTATAGGGGGATGATGAATCCACATTTCATCATCTTTATTCTATCATTTTGGCACCAAAAACCCTAGCAAATGCCTGAAAATACCCTTAAATAGAGCATCTTAGCATTCATGCACGTGCATCCAAACAGTGTATAAATTACTGTAATTAAGGCCAAAATTATAGAATAAATAAAGAAAAGAAAAAGAATAAAATATTGTAAATATTTTATGACCCAAAACCCCCGAGACCTAGGCATCTTGATGAATAGGTCGACAAGGAATAAAGTAGGGGGAGATAAGGTCAGAAATACAGTCAAAATACCTATTCATTCTATTCATTTCTTTATTCATTTTGGGACCTATTTTTGGTTTCACTTTTTGTACATCAAATAAAGAAACTTTGTACACAAAAGTTGTAGATAATTAAATAAAGAAAAATACAAAATTTATTTCACATAAAAAGAATATATAGATAAAAAGTTATGATCTGAATAAGAATCCAGAATCCCAACTTGCCAGACCCGTATCTCACAACTGACAACTCCAAATGTAGCAAACTCACCTTTAATTGTATATAGAATAAAATAATCTATCCAATGGCGGTGGTTTCGCATTTGGCGGAGCTACGGTTTGAAAGTTGACTTTTGGACCCACATTGTATACTTGGACATATTAAAATATTCAATTTATTATTTATTTATTATTTTTATAATTTTATATTTTTATAATGTTGTAAATATTACTTATAATAATTATGTGTATTAAAATCAGAATAAAAACATAATTAAAATACAAATAAAAATACTTGTATATATTCAATACATAGGTACATTACCTATATATATACCTATAAGAAATACACTTGTATTTTATTAAATATACAAAACATATCAGAAAAATAAAATAAAAATATATTTATGTATATAAAAGTACTCTATAATTTTGTAAAATATTAAATGAAAATAATAAAATTAAACTACTCAAAATAAAAATAGAATACTAAAATACATAGGTATTATACCTATATAGGGTTAAAAAGGTAACTTGTAAAAATATAACTCCTAAAAATAATTAAAAATCAAAATAAAATACTACATAAAATTCTAAACATTTTTTATTTTATAACTTTTATCTAATTCGGCCATTTAGTATTTTAAATAGAATTAATAAAATATTTTTTTTGGGTTTTTCTGGTTGGTCCACGTGGACCAACCAGGAGGCCAGGACTGTTGACCTAGGTCAACAGTCTGACCTACACCCTATAGCCCTTGTCAGGTCTGCTTTTGACCCCAACTTCACTATTTTTTCGAGGCACGAGCTTTCATCCTTTGAGCTCGAGTTCTTCTGCAAACTTTTTCCCCTACTACCCATCTTGCTCGCCCAAGGATCTTCTTGGGCTGAGGGCCTCTGAATCGAGCTAGGCGCCTCGTTCTTTCCACCCCCTCGTCAACCATACTTAAGCTCCCCCTTGACCTCCTTTTGAATTTGAACCGCAAATTCCAACCAAACTCTCCCCCTTGACCTTGCTTTGAGATCCCGGAGGTGACAGCTCTGTGGAGCGCTCGTCAAGGCGGTGAACCAGCCAAGTTTGGGGCGTGTTCCAACCTCCGGCGACCGCCGTCGAGGTACCCTCTTCCCTCGCCTGATCTGGGCTCGAGGTCGTGCTTTATTCCTTAGTTTTTCGCCGTAGTTTTACCCCTTGCATTCCCAGCTCCATTATCCCCCGATTATCTACTTCATTAGTGCATCGATTCGCTAAGTCGATCGCTCGCCGGAGACACCTCCGGCCACCGTCACCCCCATTCATCTATCACGCACCTCCACGCCTTCGCGAGGCCCAGGCAATTTGCCCTGGGCCTTTTCACCACTTTTTGCAGGTCATAGCGCCAGAGAGCCTCCACCTGGGGTCGATTTTTGAAGGTATCGAGCTACCTGGAGCCACCGTTCTTCCTCAAGCTCGCGGCGGCGCATCGGAGCTTCCCCGCCCATTTTGGCCCTGCCGTGAGCTCGAGGGACCTTCCAGGAGACCCAGGACCCATTTTGGGGCGTCGAAGCCCACCGGAGGAGGGAGCGAGCTCGATTCCAAGCTCGCCATCGGCGAGTTCATCCTGTGTTCTTCCTCCAGCGCTCAGCACCGTCAGATCCGGCTTGTTCTTGAAGATCAGCAGTAGCCGTCGGATCGAGGGTGCCCTTGGCCGTTGATGGACTCCTGATGATCTAATCCAGAGCGTAGAATCTGAACCGTCATCGCGCGTCCTCGTTGCGCCACGTGGTGTAAGTGTCGCGCCATCAGCCGTCCGCTCGCGCCTAAGTTGGGTATTTTGCGCTTTAAACCCAACTGGTTTTTGTATTTTACAATAGAAACTCAAACATTCATCTGTAGCGTTATTAATTTTGTAATCTTTGCGGTTAGGCCCCGAACTTTCACATATTTACAAATAGCCCCCTCGCCACGTCACCTCACGTGACTAGTTCACGTGAGGGGGTGGGCGTTTTGCGAGGCTACCCTCGGTTGTTTACTTATTCTGTTTTAGTCCTGAAACATTAGTATAAAGTGTAAACTTTTTGGATATTTTGCAAGTAGGCCCCCAGGGTTTGAGAAATTGCATTTCAGTCCTCGCCAGTCGCGTGCAAGTCACGCGCCCTGGTGGGTCAATTGCTTGCGTGCCCCTGCGGTTTTTGTAATTGCTTTTTGATGCTATAAATTAAATATTCAGTGTATATTTTTGTGGAAAATTGCATGTATGCCCCTGGATGTTTGATATATTGCACATATACCCCTGCCAGGACTGTTTAATGTTTGGATGTTTGCTCTAATTATTTAACCTATCATTTTAACTCCAAAAATTCCACAAAAATGGGGTTAAGCTCCTGGACATGTGTACTTTAACGCCACATATTTAGTTTTTGATTTTATTTTATTTTATATTCATTAAAAATCAAAAACTTGCTATTTGTGCACTGTCTAGCTTAGAAAATATCAAAAAAATATTAAAACACCTCTAAAAATTCCAAAAAAATTACCTAGTGCCTATTTTATCCTATTTTAGTGTCAGTCCAAAAATCATTAAAAATCTCAAAAGAAAAACACTAAAAATTGAAAAACACTCAAAAACTTCAAAAAAATATAAAAAATAGTAGAAAATTCCAAAAATTGCAAACTTAGCTTCTGTTTGCTCCTTATTTTATTCTTGTTATTTGAAAAATAGTGGGGAAATTTTTAGCTACTGGTTGCTATTTTTAAATCTCATTTTATTCACAGCCAGCCTTATTTACACTGTTCTGCCTTATTTCAGTATTTAAAAATATCAAAAACACCTTGGAAAAATCCCCAAAAATCACAAAAACAGTAAAAAATTATAAAAATACCAAAAACATCTTAGTTCTGAATTTTTGGTTATTTTTGTGCATTTTTATAAATACTTAGCTTGTCATTTATTATATTGCCTCTACTTTCCAATATTGAAAAAGAAATAAAAAAATATAAAACCTAAAAGTATAAAAATCAGAAAAATTAAAAATCAAATACAAAATTAAAAATTAAATAAAAAAATTTTAAAAATTAAAAACCCACAAAAATTTATTGGCTTGCTTGCTTAGTGTAGACACATCACACACACACACACACACTTTAGCACTTGCTTGAACTACCCTGCTTGCTCCCTGTGTTCGAACTCTCTGCATACTTGACACTATACACCATTTGTGCAGAGTTAAAAATAAATTTTAACTCCACATTATTTCTAATTTGTTGATCTTTAGTGTGGGTTAATTGTTGACTTTAGTCCGAATTTAGTGTGGTCACCACACCGACTGAGTTCACGCTTTGTGTTGAACTTAAGACCACCTATTTGCGGCTAAATCGTGCATCCTTGGAGAAATTGCACCAGACCCCCTGGAACTTGTGTTAATTGCGTACAGGTCCCTGTGCACTATACCTTGGTTTTTATTTTTAATAAAATAGCAAATTAACTCCAAATTCGATGAAAATTGGAAACATTGCTCCTGCCATGGTGTAAAAGTTTCTCTAATTTTTGGAGACATTTTTAAATATTTTTGTTATTTTTAAAAATTTTAAAACAGGCATTTTTGTTATTGTCTAGATAGAAAAATCACAAAAAATATTAAAACACCTCTAAAAACTACAAAAAAATATATAGTGTTTGTTTTGCCTTGTTTGATTTTCTGACCAATTTCGGTCATTTTTAGATTTATAAAACACATGAAAATTACAAAACCCCTAAAAACCCATAAAACTTCTAATAATTAAAAGAAAAATAAAAAATTAATAATTCCAGTGGCCAAATTTTCCTTGTATTTTTACAGGAAAATTACCTTCAGGTGTTAATAGAGCCCTTTTGCATTTTAATTTGGCCCTTGAAACATGACTGGACTGTACCTTTTATTTTCCACCTTGTTTGATTTTTATAAAATCCAATAAAAATCAGAAAAATACCAAAAATTACCCAAAAACAGTAAAAAATGTAAAAAACATAAAAACATTTTGTTTTAATTTTTGGATGATTTTTTAGTAGATAAATAATTGTTTGTAGTTGCTTGATTTATTGCTTTTCTATTTTCTTAATAACATTAAAAATCCAAAAAATATAAAAAGATTAAAAATCCACCAAAAATACCTCTATTTTATTTTATTTTATTTTATTTAGACTACTTCGTAGGCCGCGAGGCCATCACGTGCTCCTTGTGTTCGACCCTGGTCGCTATACCAGGCTAATCTAATAGCGAGACCGCTACTTGAGCTTGTTTGATTTTACATTGTTTTGGTGGTCTATATTTTTTCTCGATTGGCACCGCTTGGTGACTTGGGTCACAACGACCCTTGATTACCTTTACCCGAGTTGCCAGGCATGCCATCAGCCGTCGGTTGTAGAAGACGAAGGGATTACATAGAAGATGAAGAGATAAGGCATGTGAAGATTCATCGTGGAAGACGAAGATGTTGGACATGCGAGCCCACGGCGAGCCATTATGCAATAAATGTTATTGAAATTCACTCCTTAATCTGAAATAAAGAGTACATAGTTTGCATAATAGGTCCCTTAGTGCAATTAGGGTTATGTACCATGGCCATCTTAATGATCATGCAGCTGTTGATTCAATTATTGAATCATAGAGGCTGTTGCTTAGATGAATATCTAATGAGTTAGATTGAGGACTCATCAAGCATCGTCAAATGATTATTAAGAGATGATCTCCAGCCTGAGTAGGAGATGGCAATCCTTTCTCAGTTAGGCTGATATCTGACCGACTTCTTGATGCAGGTCCTCTGCATAGGAATAAAGATTCGGAAGTGTCAGGTTAGTTAGGTCAAAGAGTTGACTTAACGAGATCGAGATAGCCAAAGTCCTATATCATATGCTGTCATGATATAGGCACACATCCTCTGACCGGAGACAGATGTGTTGCTATATGTCTGAGTATGTACATTTGGCAGACCAATAGGTTGATGACCTAATCAAGGTCTATACACCGGCGCGCTGGTGTGCATACAAGGGCATTTGAGTAATACGATCTCTCAAAGGGATCATACAAGTTTACTACTGAACCGGAAGACATGAGCTCACTCATGAGATATTGGGAAGAATCAAATTCCGTGCGCACGGTCGTCTCGCTTTGGAAGCTTGACTGAATTTGCTGGTTTGATATATACTTTTGGAAAGTATATGATCAAGACTAGGTATGATATATGCTTTTGGAAAGTATATGATCAATACCGACTCCCAATGATCGAATGAGAAACTTACTGATAAAACCATGAAGTAGATAGTATAAAGTTGATCCAATACTTCGGGTTTAATCTGAGTCTTCCAGTATGCAGGATGTACAGGTGTTAGGAGTGCCTGAGGGTGATGTGATCATAAACGGTTGTATAACCATGACGCTTCCATTCCTAGGGAGTGATGAAACGGGTCTGGATTTTAGTGACTCCTCTCAGTAGAGAAGTAATCTGATCTTAGTCTAAATGTGGACATTGATCTGAATGTGATTCAGATTCAATGAGAAGATTAGATTTGCGGTCTTGATTTAATCAAGCATCTATGGGAGGCCCGAGATCTAGATTTGAGATGTGATCTCAATATCCATGTCACTATACGTGGAACAATACAATCGCCCTGTCCTTATCTCCAAGTATTCGCGGAGAAAGCGCATTATCCTTGAAAGAGTTCATGGATAATTCTATTGTTGATATATGTATCCGAGCATTGATAAAATGGATAATTAAATGTGATTTAATTATCATGAATAATACGAATTTGATTCATATTATAAGGAGAGTTATCTTAGATAATTAAATGTGATTTGATTATCAAAGATGTAATAATATGAATGTGATTCATATTATTTGAGCACATGAGAATAAGTTATCCGTTATAATTAAATGTGGTTTAATTATTATGGATAAGAATAATGTGGATAGTAATATCCAATTATTCATAATATATTATAAATGTGATTTATAATGTATTAGAGAGAGTTAAATATAATTTATATTAGTAGATTAATTATTAATGTGTATTGGATACACATTGTCTAATTAATTGAAAATGTAAATTACATGTTGTTTTGGGTTGTGAATATGATTCACAATATTCCAATGTCAAGATTGCAATATTCCCAAATTTAATTGAGAATTATTTTGGTGAATAAAAATCCCAACAAATAGTTGTTGGAAAATAAGTAGAGAGAAAATCAAGGAGATGTCCAATCTCATGGGAATCCATGAGATTGCCCTTTAAAGGGGAAGGTTGATCTCCTTTGTATTTTCTCTCCTTATTTGATTGATTTAATTTGGTATTAATATTTATTTGATTTATCAAATATATTTTATCAAAATTAAATCACAAGTTGTTGGTTTTTACCAACAATAATCTTGACCATTGGATTGACATAAATCAATCTCATCCATTGATTTTATATGTCACATGGATTGAGATCCATGGATCCCAAAACCCTATAAATAGAGAGGCATACAATGCTCTCTATTTTACACACAATGCTTGAGAAGCATCTCTCTCTCTTTTCTCTCTACTCGACAGCCCTCTCTCCCTCTCATGTGGCCTTCCACCATGGATGACCTAAGAGAGGTTCTCCATCGCCGCAGCATCGTCGTTATGTTGCCCGTTCTTCTGCTCGTGGATCTCCGTCTCCTTCGGTGCGCCTCGCTCGTGAAGAAGACGTCAGATCTCGTGTGTCGAGATCAGGAGATCCGCCGCTTGGATCATCAACATGGATTGCGAGAAGCACGCGGTTCATCCCCGCGCTCGCAAGCGTCTCCTCCGTCGGATCGGACTTGAGACAGGAGGTCTCTTCATTTAGAGACTCGATCGCAACCACGCTTCAAGAGGTAATCCTATTACTTGTTTGTGGTTTAGACGAAACGATCCGAGAAGTGTTCTTGGATCATGTGGTTTCGTCGTAAGAAAATTTTTTAAATTCCGCTGCATCGTGCAACTAGTGCGACTAGTCGCTCTTCGTCGTATTCGATACGACGCTCACGCTTCCGTGATGTGCTTGATGATCTAACCATATCCCTCAAGTGGTATCAGAGCCTTAGGTTGACGGTTTAGAATATGATTCGCTAACCGAGGACGACTTGGGTTCGTTAAGGTCGCGAAAGTTTTCTTCGCATTTGATTTCACAGATCTGTTTAGTAAATAAATTCGGCACTGTTTAAATTGTTTAAGCACGAATTATTTACTTGGATTTTGTTCCCCATTAAATAAGGAAACCATAGGATCTGAGTTTGCGTAAATCGGATTTCGTATGCTCTAGATATGGTAGTTTTAATGAACATGTATTCACTGTTACGGGAACTGCGAATCTTAACGTAATTAAGGAGTTAATTACTGTTTAGAGACGCCTCGAAATGCATGCAAATCACATAGGTTCTGTTGTAAATCAAGTTGGCAAACTATGGAAACTTACTTTGCTTAATTTGGATTTAAATTGATTGAGATATGCTAATTTTAGTAAGTAGGGGTCACTGCTGAAATTACTTTCCTAATCAAGAACCATGTGATTGTCAATTAGTGAAATTAATTGTTAATTTCATGAAATAATTATGGAAAATATTTGAGAAATATTGGAATATGATTATTTCCTTAATTGACTTGACCTCAATCAATTAATTGATTAGATTTGATCTAGATCATAATTGGAAACACAATCATCAAACTCCTTGCTTGAATAGGATTGGGAATTTGTCTAGCAAATTTCCTTATAATCAAAATTGTTTTGATTACTATATGGTATAATTTCGGTTGAAGAACCGATGATCATCTCAAGTACAAATTAATCAATTTGGCATTATCCTTTCTCGAGGCGGATATGGTGTCTAGTCGGGGATCGCTGAGGTAGCGGGTTGCAACGTATACGGTCCGTCCCACTCCCGCCGGTACTGGCCATGACAGCGGGTAGGGCCGGGATAATGTCCGAAGGATTAAGATGTATTTTCTAATTATTAAAATACGAATTAATACGTACTTTGAGAATAATACCATATATATTCAAGTAAGACAATCAAGTTTGATTGATTGAATTGGATTGATAATTAATTTAATATGATTAAGTTAATTATGTCCAATTAAAAAATACTCTAATATGATTAGAGTTGATAATTCCCTTAGAAGAATTAATTATGTGAATATGATTCATGATAAGTAATTAGAATTTGAATATGATATGGAGGATCACATAAGTGACATCCATGGTCTCCCGTCAAGGCGAAGAATTTCGTCGCCAGATATTATATGTAGGAGACGCCTGTCCGAAGTGACAGCTCCTGCATATGATCCATTTGGATCGGGCTCGTCGCTTCTCAAAAGAGTAAGGACGTATGCGTAGTGACCCCAATATCGGGTCCTCATATTATTGGGCGATATTGGATTGCGCATAGCGAGTTGTATTCCTGTTGACGGTTGGTTCAATTAATGACGGGTCAACATCACCTTAGGGGCGGTGGGCCCGGGTATTAAAGACCGAATTGGGAGAAGCAAGTTGGACTTGCAAGGTGGAATGTGTTCCCGCTTCTTTTTATCCGAGTTGTAGGTTCTCATATTATTGGGATACAACAAAGATAAGGAAGGAGATCCCAGATCTTGCTTGAGATATAATGGTAAGTATATCTCTTACATTGAAAGTGATTAAGGGAATGAACTTTCATTGTTGACATGGCAAGACAACTTTGATATAAAATTCCTAATTCAAAGTAAAACATGTATATATATATAAATATATACCCTTATGCAAATTACTTATTTCAGATAATCCTTCATTAAACCCACTCAATGTTATACTCATTAATAACCAGTAGAATATCATGGATTGGACCCTTGATCCAGATATTGTACTTGCGATTGGACACATAATGTATGTGGTTGCAATGTGCAAGTTTCCTCATAATAATGAGAAGTGATAATTAAATAAGACAATAGGACTAAAACCCTAGGGTTTGTATGTCTCTATAAGTCTTGATCTTATCGAATGTACTTTTGAAGTGACATGTCGATGATGATCGTAATTATCAAATTAATCCTTATAAAATCAATAAAGATATTCTGGCATACATATGTGCTCTTGACATTTAATCATGAATGACATGGTTCTCTACATCATGTAGAATGGTAGCTCTATTAGAGATAATGTATTCAAATTGTTTGAGTACCTACCTGAACCTATGCTTTAAGAGTTTAGATGGATGTAGGTGATGAGTGTCATCATTCTACTATCTTTACTCTAGTCATTCATGAAGCTTCATAATATTCATATTGTATGAATTTAATGAAGCGTGTATAAGTGTTGAAATACTCTTATATTGAAATTTTTTATTTTAAGATAAGAGATCCTTTAGTCTTGAGCAATGGTTGCTTAGAGATAAAGGGAGCGCAGAGGAAGCATGGGTTGGACCCCACGTAAGAGGTATAGTCAAAGAAGTTGACTGTATTTCTGTAACTTCCATATGACATTCAAAGAGTTGAATGAATGCCAATACTGCAATAAGTTGATGTGTTGATAGTATGACTATCAAATCTATCTAGAATTCTTAGAGAAGGAATCAGATAGTGCATCAGATTAATCTACATATAATCATTGATATGAACTTACTTATTTGATAAGATAAAGTCTAATAATTGCATCTCAATCTTCTAATGACACTTGCAATCGGTTGCATCTGTATTAGAATATTAGAAATTTGATCTTAAGGTTTATTGGTCATCCATGTTGAAAGTGATGCAAGTGTTGCAACAATTTCCATTAGATCAATAGACTTCATATTTTCAGTGGGAGCCCTTAGTCTTAGAGAATGTCTCTATGACCTAGATATTAGAATACACTCATTGTTTATTTCTAATTGTTGGATATAAACATGAATTCTGTAATAAATCTATCATAAAGAGTTATGATGGAGATATTTCAGATAGTAATCTAAAATCTAGTGGACTCTATTAAATTAGAAAATTAATGAATGGTTCATTAAGTTTTTTTTTAAAAATACTGTGAATTAAAAAGATCAATAGGAGGATAAAGATCATGTGATAATGATCTGACATCAAATTTTGGACATATGTCTGTTGATGTGATCAATAGACTGATAAGAGATGAACCTTTAGATTGTCTAACTGTTCAAATCTTACATACTTATGAATATTGTATTCAAGAGTAAAAATGTCCAATACACCCTTCTTTGGGAAAGGTGTAAGATGTTAAGGTATTCAAGATCTCATACATATTGATGTATGTGAATCATCTATATCAGAATAAACATTATGGATATGTGATATCTATTAGTGATTATTTGTGATATGAGATTTCTTCTCTTCACTAGAAAACTTTGAAATGTTCAAAGATTTCACATTTTGATTTAGAATCAAAGTTTAAAGGAAGATGAAATAAATTTGATCTAACTAAGGTAGCCTGTACCTATTAGATGAATTCAAGAACCTTATGGAGATGTGAATATCATTTCTATCTCACCCCTCCTAATGAACCTTAACTCAATAGAATTGTAGGGAGATACAATTGTTCATGTATGACATGATTTGATCAATGATTAATCTTAACATAATTATCTCTTAGTTTCCAGGTATATGTGGTAGAGACTACATTATACACTTAATAAGGTCCCAAGCTGGTAAGCTGGAATCTAGCACCAGAGAGTGCTACTTCATTAGGAAAATAAAGGATGGTATTAGATACCTACTTTATGACCTTGAGATTCTTAAAAGATCTCATCTTTGAGAATATGATTCTTATAGGATGACTCTCTTGAGAATCAAGATGAAAATGAAGTAAAGGAACTCATTTAATCTTGAAAAGATAATGAGGCTCCTGAAATCGGAAACTAAGAATAGATAATTAACACCTCTTCAAATAAGTTTGAGGATGGATTCCATGTGTCAGTTAAAACTGAAAATGATCGGACTTCATGTGATGAAGCTCCTGAGGATCATGACATGGAAAGATGGATGTTAGCAATAAAAGTCTAATGTAGACTTCATATACAAGTGTTGTATATGGACCCTCGAGGATCCACCTATATGGGTCAGACCCATTAAGGTGTAAATGGATCTTCAAGAGAAAGAGGGAACCTGATGAAAAGGTAGAGACCTTCAAAAACATGGTTCATAGCCATGAGCTACACACCGAAGAGAAGACATCGCTTGCGATGAGACTTCCTCTCCAGTGACCTTGCTTTAACCCATCAGAATATTGCTAACCATAGCTACACAACTTGACTATGACATCTTCATGATGTAAGTCAAGATTGCACTCCTCTATGAATACCTCTCTGAGGATATTCATATGAAGTAGCCCCAGGGCTTCATGGTTGAGGAAAGCAAGGTGTGCTAGCTGAAGAACTCCATCTTTGGACTCCAATAAGTTTCTTGAAGTTGGAACATAAGATTTTATGAAATTATAAATGTTGTGATTTCAGATAAATCTTGATGAACCATGTGAAGCTTAGTGGGAGTGCCATTGTGTTCATCGTGCTAAATGTAGATATTATTCTAATCATTTAGAATGATATAAGAATAATAATAAGTGTTTTATAATTTGGTTGTTCCATACCTTGAGATACAATTTCAAGGATACCTCTTAGATCTTAATTCTGAAGTCGTTCAGAAGCAAAGAAAAGAGGGTATTGGGACTGTCGCATTAGTAGTACACCTTGGAATTATTCCATTTTCTGGACAATTCCAAGAAAAGCTTCCTTCCCTTAAGATGTGGTAGTGACCTGTCTAGAGGGATAGCACCTCAAAAGAGTTGAGGAAGTGAATGCTAGAACTGCTTGCACTTGTGCATCAGTTATGAGAAGCTGAATGTATGCTAGATGTATACAAGAACCAGTTGTTTACCATGCAGTGGGAGTAGTAAGCTGTTACTAATCCTACTATGGAGATAAAACACTTGATTGCAGTAATAACAATATCTTCAAAAATGATGAAACTTAGAGATAGTGATCTCAAAAAGTCTTATCTTCAAAGGTTTAAGACCTTGTAGATAGTGATCTATAAGGGTCTTAACTGTAGATACCTTAGGAGATAGAGATCTTCAGGAATGAAGGTATTCTAATAAGGATTATGGAAATACTGGTTATGATAATTGATAAAATGTAGTGTCAAGGACACTATAACCAACAAAATTGAGTATCGGTTGCATGAGATGCAACATTCGCATTGGATGCGAGCACTGTTACTAGGAGATATGCAAGTGCCGTAAAAGGACTTGGCGTAGTCTCTTGGGAACGGAGTGACTGATCAGCTTACCTAGCTATTTTCTAAATAGCCTATGATTGTCACATGAGTGTGGGTTTAAATGATTAGCCCATTAATGGCTCTTTGGGCTAGTGGGAGATTGTTGGACATGCGAGCACACGGCGAGCCATTATGCAATAAATGTTATTGCAATTCACTCCTTAATCTGAAATAAAGAGTACATAGTTTGCATAATAGGTCCCTTAGTGCAATTAGGGTTATGTACCATGGCCATCTTAATGATCATGCAGCTGTTGATTCAATTATTGAATCATAGAGGCTGGTGCTTAGATGAATATCTAATGAGATAGATTGAGGACTCATCAAGCACCGTCAAATGATTATTAAGAGATGATCTCCAGCCTGAGTAGGAGATGGCAATCCTTTCTCAGTTAGGCTGATATCTGACCGACTTCTTGATGCAGGTCCTCTGCATAGGAATTGAGATTCAGAAGTGTCAGATTAGTTAGGTCAAAGAGTTGACTTAACGAGATCGAGATAACCAAAGTCCTATATCATATGCTGTCATGATATAGGCACACATCCTCTGACCGGAGACAGATGTGTTACTATATGTCTGAGTATGTACATTTGGCAGACCAATAGGTTGATGACCTAATCAAGGTCTATACACCGGCGCGCTGGTGTGCATACAAGGGCATATGAGTAATACGATCTCTCAAAGGGATCATACAAGTTCACTACTGAACCGGAAGACATGAGCTCACTCATGAGATATTGGGAAGAATCAAATTCCATGCGCACGGTCGTCTCGCTTTGGAAGCTTGACTGAATTTGCTGGTTTGATATATACTTTTGGAAAGTATATGATCAAGACCTATGTATGATATATGCTTTTGGAAAGTATATGATCAATACCGACTCCCAATGATCGAATGAGAAACTTACTGATAAAACCATGAAGTAGACAGTATAAAGTTGATCCAATACTTCGGGTTTAATCTGAGTCTTCCAGTATGCAGGATGTACAGGTGTTAGGAGTGCCTGAGGGTGATGTGATCATAAACGGTTGTATAACCATGACGCTTCCATTCCTAGGGAGTGATGAAACGGGTCTGGATTTTAGTGACTCCTCTCAGTAGAGAAGTAATCTGATCTTAGTCCAAATGTTGGACATTGATCTGAATGTGATTCAGATTCAATGAGAAGATTATATTTACGGTCTTGATTTAATCAAGCATCTATGGGAGGCCCGAGATCTGGATTTGAGATGTGATCTCAATATCCATGTCACTATACGTGGAACAATACAATCGCCCTGTCCTTATCTCCAAGTATTCGCGGAGAAAGCGCATTATCCTTGAAAGAGTTCATGGATAATTCTATTGTTGATATATGTATCTGAGCATTGAGAAAATGGATAATTAAATGTGATTTAATTATCATGAATAATACGAATTTGATTCATATTATAAGGAGAGTTATCTTAGATAATTAAATGTGATTTGATTATCAAAGATGTAAATAATATGAATGTGATTCATATTATTTGAGCACATGAGAATAAGTTATCCAATATAATTAAATGTGGTTTAATTATTATGGATAAGAATAATGTGGATAGTAATATCCAATTATTCATAACATATTATAAATGTGATTTATAATGTATTAGAGAGAGTTAAATATAATTTATATTAGTAGATTAATTATTAATGTGTATTGGATACACATTGTCTAATTAATTGAAAATGTAAATTACATGTTGTTTTGGGTTGTGAATATGATTCACAATATTCCAATGTCAAGATTGCAATATTCCCAAATTTAATTGAGAATTATTTTGGTGAATAAAAATCCCAACAAATAGTTGTTGGAAAATAAGTAGAGAGAAAATCAAGGAGATGTTCAATCTCATGGGAATCCATGAGATTGCCCTCTAAAGGGGAAGGTTGATCTCCTTTGTATTTTCTCTCCTTATTTGATTGATTTAATTTGGCATTAATATTTATTTGATTTATCAAATATATTTTATCAAAATTAAATCACAAGTTGTTGGTTTTTACCAACAATAATCTTGACCATTGGATTGACATAAATCAATCTCATCCATTGATTTTATATGTCACATGGATTGAGATCCATGGATCCCAAAACCCTATAAATAGAGAGGCATACCATGCTCTCTATTTTACACACAATGCTTGAGAAGCATCTCTCTCTCTTTTCTCTCTAATCGATAGCCCTCTCTCCCTCTCATGTGGCCTTCCACCATGGATGACCTAAGAGAGGTTCTCCATCGCCGCAGCATCGTCGTTATGCTGCCCGTTCTTCTGCTCGTGGATCTCCGTCTCCTTCGGTGCGCCTCGCTCGTGAAGAAGACGTCAGATCTCGTGTGTTGAGATCAGGAGATCCGCCGCTTGGATCATCAACATGGATTGCGAGAAGCACGCGGTTCATCCCCGCGCTCGCAAGCGTCTCCTCCGTTGGATCGGACTTGAGACAGGAGGTCTCTTCGTTTAGAGACTCGATCGCAACCACGCTTCAAGAGGTAATCCTATTACTTATTTGTGGTTTAGACGAAACGATCCGAGAAGTGTTCTTGGATCATGTGGTTTCGTCGTAAGAAAATTTTTTAAATTCCGCTGCATCGAGCAACTAGTGCGACTAGTCGCTCTTCGTCGTATTCGATACGACGCTTACGCTTTCGTGATGCGCTTGAGGATCTAACCATATCCCTCAGAAGAATCTCCGCAGAAGATGAAGAGACCTTGCATTTACTGTACGTGTTAATAATGGTGTCCCTTCGTATACCCCCGGCTTGTGTATATAAGGAGGGGTAGAGCTCATTTGTAAAGAACACACTCAGAATGAGTCTCTTGCTAATAAAAAAGAGGTTTTAATGCCAAAGCTCTTGTGTCCTTGTGCTTGTGCGCTTGTGTTCGAGTGTTTGAGCGTCGTGGTGATTTGATGTGTTGGTGTATGTCTACACGCAAAGAGAAGGCTGGTTAGCTTACGAGAAGCTAACACCGCACAGATTAGTCTCGAAAATCAGTTTTGAGATTTCGACCTTGTGAGAGTAGCTGTGTTGTGGTATCGAGAGGTTCCCACAGTAAGGGCTCACAAAAACCCCTAAATTCATTTGAAGTGTCTGCAGTAGCAGCACCTTTTGCGACGGTTGGCTCCATTCTCTGTCGCAAGTAGCTCCTCTCCACGTGTCACCGCACCGTGTCATGTGCCATCAGCCCCAGCCACTGCAATATCCTCCCCGCAGACTCCTTCCACCTCACCGCCATCTTCTCGTCATCCCGCGCCTCCCATCCACCCTCCTAGACCGCCTCAGATTTGCCATCATCACCGCCCATAGACCGATCGGCAGCATCTAGTACAGATCCTCAATCGTGTCTTTCATCACTGATTTTATCGAGAACAACATTTCCTTCACCAGCACTATGATGTCCGCATACCACAATGCCAGCCCAGCTTCGCGACAGTCCCAACTGGCGCATTCAAGTAATTCACCTTACACTGTTTCACCTCATATTTAGGGACATTGGGTCACAAGATAGGCCATGAATTGCGTAATAATGCGTTTCCAGCCATCGTATGACATTCTAGTGGCCCGGAGAAGTAGAGCTGGTGGGGGTTGTATTGGCGGCGGTTCACCGCAAACCGGTACTGCCTGTTGCGCTCGAAGACTCGAGCGGGAGATTGGTGGTGATTAAGGAGAAGATGGAGTATATCCACGCAAAGATCATGACGACGGAGCCCGACATGAGGTCTCCACCTTCACATAGCTCCGCCCCCACAGCAAGTCCTCTTGCAGCTTCGCAACAACTCGTTTCTATGCGGCGAGCTTCTTTAGAAGCATATCCAACCTGGGTGGGTCCACCTTTGAAGTCCAGGTCATAGTCGGAGGACCTCCGGCAGTGATCAGTCCATTGTAGTTACGCCACCGCTCGAAGTTCCACTCGGACGCTTCGAGTCGGCCAACGCCTCAAGGTCAACTGCTTGGAACACGGAAGTGGTGGAGACGTACCCCTCTATCTTCTTCATCTTATTCTCCAGGTCGGCTAATGCCTCCATCTCACGGTGGAGCGCAGAGATAGCGGAGAGTTACCCCTCCATCTTCTTCACATTCTTGTCAAGGTCCTTGTGGGGAACCCGAGCGTGAAATCGGTGTCTCATCGGGTTTGAGGTCATTGTAGAAGAGGTCAAACCCGCGAGGCCAATTGACTGGCAGCGCATGTCGAAGTTCGCGATGGGCGCGGCAGCATTATCGAGGTCTTCGACGATCTCAGCATAGACGAAACAGAGGAGGTGGATGTTGTCGGTGGAGTTGAGGTAGGCGATGCCTTGGGAAAGCAGCATGCTCCAAATTATTGAGACTATATATATAATTTATCTTTGTTACTATTCCCAGTATAATTATTAAAATATATTTACAACTGTATTTCATAAAAATATCCTTGTAAACTTACAATTTGACATAAATATTCCAGCAAATATTGTATTGAAAAAAGATCCTTACAAAATTCTTCAAATAAAAATACACTTTCATTAACAGAATGTTCAATTATACCATTAAAACTAAGATTTTTAAATAAGTAATATTGTATTGCTCTTGATGTAGGAATGTAAAGGATATATATATATATATATATATATATATATATATATGTTTTAAAATAGATACATATACCAATGCATTTTGATGTCTACATATATTTGTGTGTGTATCTATATATTTGTTTTAATGTATATCTGTCGATTTATTTTTATTGCAAATAATAAAATCTTTTACTTTTTTTATATATTTGATATAGTTTTTATGAAATAAATACATACATATATATATATATTTATATCATAACAAGTAATTCAATTCATATATAACACATTTCCTGATACTATGGCCTCCTTAATAGGACATGGACAACAAATCTAACTTTCGCGGAGTACTTAAAGCATCAATTCAAGAAGTTGGTTAGAAAATAAGAGACAATTTTCGCTTTTTTTTCTATTTTGTAAATGCTTTATTTTTTCTTGTGAAATTGCAAATGTTGAAGCGTATTGTATATCTTATATACATTTTTTAGAAACTAGTAGTACATTATTCATATTCGTTGATATTAACATCAACATCCATAATCATGTAGATATATATATATGGAAATACTTATACGCTTATCCATAACTAACCATTTATATCACGATTTTGGTATCTTTTGGAGAATGAGATTACTCTTTATACTCTAGCTGATTATCTTAATAATTCCACTTTTTATTGAGTTTATATTTTTAAATGAAAGTATTTAAAAAAATATATAATATGCATTGTACAATGTGTAAATACTAATAATATATTGCTAATATATAAATGCTAATAGTCAATTTTATTTCTTTAATAAAAGGAATAGTTTTCTACAATAAAATGAGTTTCTATGGATGTTTTTTTAATCAGTCATATTTCATCTATTTTAAGTATACAATAATGAATATTGGTTGTTACAGAATAATTTTTATATTAGAATTAGTGGTTAATGCCATATTTGTTGCTACATTAGTGAAGAATCATATATACTGCTTACCAATCGCTATTTTTCATAATTTGAACTAATCATCGCTATTTAATTTGTGGTAGCTTAGCGTTTCTATATGGATAATAATTATCGATGTAGCAATGGGTATTTCATTTATCCTTAATTTTATGTATAAAAAATTATTTCACACTAAAATAATACATGTCATTAATAATTTAAAAAGGGACGTTATGGTGATGAATCAATGATCACTATATAGTTACTTTGTTGTTGTGGTTATGTGTAACATGTAATTACGTAAAACATACAAATGTTGATAATTAGATTATTGACTTCATCTCATATTATTATTTTTTAGTGGGAGACAAGAGGGATTAAGGATGCATATAGACATATACAGATATGGATATAGGTATTCACATATCCTTATCTGTTTTTATATATGAATGTGATGCATATATAAATATTGACGGATGAACAATATATTACCATATCCATAAAAAATAGATATCGATATAAAACAGATATCGATCATATAGGAGTAATATTATAAATACTCTATATACGTTGGACATGCGAGCCCACGGCGAGCCATTATGCAATAAATGTTATTGCATATATCATTCTCTGATCTGAAATGAAGAATAGATAATTTGCATAATAGGTCCCTTAGTACAATTAGGGTTATGTACCATGGCCATCTTAATGATCATACAACTGTTGAGTCAATTATTGAATCATAGAGGCTGGTGCTTGGATGAATATCTAAAGAGTTAGGACTCATCAAGTACCGTCAAATGATTATTAAGAGATGATCTCCAGCCTGAGTAGGAGATGGCAATCCTTCCTCATTTAAGTTGATATCTGACCAACCCCTTGATGTAGATCCTCTGTATGGGAATAGAGATTCAGAGGTGTTACATTAGTTAGGTCAAAGAGTTGACCGAACGAGATCGAGATAACCAAAGTCCTATATTGTATGCTGTCAAGATATAGGCATGCATCCTGTGACCAGAGACCGATGTATTGTTATATGTCTAAGTATGTACATTTGACAGACCAATATGTTGATGGCCTAATCAAGGTCTATACACCGGCGTGATGGTGTGCATATAAGGGCATACGAGTAATACGATCTCTCAAAGGGATCATACAGGTTCATTACTGAACCGGAAGACATGAGCTCACTCATGAGATATTGGGAAGATCAAAGTCCGTGCATGGTCATCTCGCTTTGGAAGTTTGACTGAGTTTGTAGGTTTGATATATACTTTTGGAAAGTATATGATCGACACCTGAGTATGATATATGCTTTTGGAAAGTATATGATCGATACCAACTCCCAATGATCGAATGAGAAACTTAAAGATAAAATCCTGAAGGAGAAAGTGTAAAATTGATCTTATACTTCGGGATTATTCTGGGTCTTCCAGTATGCAGGATGTACAGGTATTGGGAATACCTGAGGGTGATGTGATCATAAATGATTGTATAATCATGATGCTTCCATTCCTAGGGAGTGATTGATACGGGTCTAGATTTTAGTGACTCCTCTCGGTAGAGAAGAAATCTGATCTTAGTACAAATATTGGACATTGATCTGAATGTGATTCAGATTCAATGAGAAGATCAGATTTGCAGTCTTGATTTATTCAAGTATTTATGGGAGGCCCGAGATCTGGATTTGAGATATGATCTCAATATCCAAGTCACTATACATGGAAAAATACAATCGCCATGTCTTTATCTCCAAGTATTCGTGGAGAAAGCGCATTATCCTTGAAATAGTTCACAGATAATTCTATTGTTGATATATATATATATATATATCCGAGCATTGAGAAAATGGATAATTAAATATGATTTAATTATCATGAATAATATAAATTTCATTCATATTATAAGGATAGTTATCTTAGATAATTAAATGTGATTTAATTATTAAAGATGTAAATAATGTTAATGTGATTCATATTATTCGAGAACATGAGAATAGAGATCTAACATGATTAAATTCGATTTAATTATCATGGATATGAATACTATGGATAGCACTATCCATATTAATCATATATATTATAAATGTGATTTATAATATATAAAAGAGAGCTATTTTTAATTTACATTAGTTAATTAAATGTTGATGTGAATTGGATTCACATTGGATATTAAATTGAAAATATAATTTACATTTTATTTTGGGTTGTGAATGTGATTCACAAATTTCCAATGACAAGATTGCAATATTCAAAAAATAATTATGAATTATTTTTGTAGAATATTTTACAACAATTGTTGTTGAAATTGGAGATATGAATAATCATGAAATCTTGGATTTCATTGGAGAATCTCACATTCCAAATTGGAGGCGTAACAAAACCGTAATTAACAAATTAATCACGTTCTGTTCTGCAGTTCCCGCAACTGTGAATACATGCATATTCAAAAGGCCATATCTTGAGCAAATTAAATCCAAATTTATTAAACTCAAGTCCTATAGTTTCCTTGTTTAACGGGAAACAAAATCCAATTGAATATTTCGTGTTCAAACAATTTAAACAGTGCCGAAAAAATCAATTAGACAGAGTTGCGAAAATTCAAATGCGCCAAAAATTTTTCACGACCATTTCAAATCCAAGTCGTCTATGGTTCATGGATCATATCCAAAACCTTTTTCGACCTAAGGCTCTGATACCACTTGAAGGATATTGAGAATCCTCAAGCGCATCACGGAAGCGTGATAATCGTATCTAATACGATCGGGGTGACTAGTCATACTAGTCGCAAGCTGCAGCGGAATTTAAAAAATTTAAATCAAATGATGAAACCACATGATCACGGGAACACTTCTCGGATCGTTTCATCAATCCACAAAGTATAAGGAATAACTTTGAAGCATGGTTGTGATCGCGAGATCCCAAACAAGAGATCCTCCTGTCTCAAGTCCGATCCACGAAGAACGCACTTGCGGGCACGATGATGAGTCACGTCCCTCCCGCAATCCTTGATGAAGATCCAAGCAATAGATCCCCTGATTTCGTCAAGTGAAATCCGCCGTCTTCCTCTGCAGCAAGTAGCCACGAAGAAGAAGGAGATCCTCGAGTCGTCGAAGGCGAAGGCGAGAACTTCTCTCCTTTCTCAACAATGGTGGTCGGCCACCTTATGGAGAGAGAGAGAGAGAGCACGAGAATGAGAGGGGGAGAGAGAAGTAGAGTAGGCGTCTACTTGGTGCGCACTCAAGGGCTAAGACTACCCTCTTTATATATTAGTTTGGGATCCAATGGATCTCAATCCATGGCTCTCATGGATCCAACGGTCATTGTAATCCAAGAGACATCCAACGGCTATGATTGTTGTTGGTTAAAAATCAACAACATTAATTTATATTAAATTAAATATGTGTTGAATTATTATCAACAAAATTTAATTAACATAAATTAATTTATCAAGAGATAATAAGTCAACAAATAAGAGGAGACAACAACCCCTCCTAAAATCAAGGAGGCGTCACCTATGACTAAGTCATAGGTGACGCCACCTATGATTATAGGTGGTTTTGTCTCCTTTTATTTATATTATTATCTCTTGATTATTTACAATAATAATTATTGCAATAATATCCACCAAATTAATTCCATATTAATTTGTGAATATTTCAATCATGCCATTGAAAAAAATGTGAATCATATTCACATCCCAAACTAATTTGTAAATTACATTTCCAATTAATTAACTAATGTAGATCCAATCCACATTAATAATTAACAAATATTATTTACAATGTCTCTCTCTCTCTCTCTGATATATTATAAATCTCATTTATAATATACACAGATATTCTAGATATCACTATCCACGATCTGCTTATCCTTGATAATTAAATCTCGTTTAATTATCTTGGACAATCATTCTCTCAACATGAATCTTATTCATATTGTACTTGATAATTAAATCTCATTTAATTATCTTGGACACATTCTCACAATATGAATCTTATTCATATTATACATGATAATTAAATCTCATTTAATCATCAAAACCTTCTTTCTTGGATACTAAATTCGTCATAGGAATTATTCTTGAACTCCTTCAAGAATAATGTGCCTTCTCCGCAGATACTTGGAGATAAGGACAGGGCAATTGTATTGTTCCATGTATAGTGACTTGGATGTTGAGATCTCATCTCAAATCCAGATCTAACGGACCTCTCATAGATGCTTGATTAAATCAAGTCCGTATACTTAATCTTCTCATTGCATCTGAATCACATTCAGATCAATGTCCAACATTTGGACTAAGATCAAGTTACTTCTCTACTGAGAGGAGTCACTAAAATCCAGACCTGTTTCATCACTCCCTCGGACTGGAAGCATCATGGTTATACATCGTTTATGATCACATCACCCTCAGGTATTCCCAATACCTGCACATTCTGCATACTGGAAGACCAATGATCAACCTGAAGATGAAGATCTATTTTATATTGTCTTCTTCATGGTTTGATCACCAAGTTTCTCAATCTTGGTCATTGGGATTTGGTATCAATCATATGCTTTCCCAAAGCATACATCATACCTTCAAATTCTTGTCATGCTTCCAAAGCACGACGACCATGCATGGAATTTGATCGGTCCCAATACCTCATGAGTGATCTCATGTCTTCCGGTTCATAAGTGAACCTGTATGATCCCTTTGAGAGATCGTATTACTCATATGCCCTTATATGCACACCAGCTCGCCGGTGTATAGACCTTGATTAGGTCATCAACCTAATGGTCTGCCAAATGTACATACTCAGACATATAGTAACACATCTGTCTCTAGTCAGAGGATGTGTGTCTATGCTGTGACAGTATTCAACATAGGACTAGGTTATCTCGATCTCGCTAAGTCAACCCATTGACTTAACTAATCTGACACCTTCGAATCACTATTCCCATGCAGAGGACCTGCATCGAGAGGTCGGTCAGAAATCAGCCTATGCGAGAAAGGATTGCCATCTCCTACTCAGGTTGGAGATCATCTCTTAATAATCATTTGATGGTGCTTGATGAGTCCTCTATCTAACCCATTAGATATTCATCCAAGCACCAGCCTCTATGATTCATTTAATGAATCAACAGTTGTATGATCATTAAGATGGCCATGGTACATAACCCTAATTGTACAGAGGGACCTATTATGCAAATTATTTATTCTTTATTTCAGATCAGGGAATGATACTTGCAATAACATTTATTGCATAATGGCTCGCCGTGGGCTCGCATGTCCAACAAAATCCACCAAGAGTAGCATATTAATCTCAGCATCCTCAACATCATGCTCGACTTACTCCAATAATCAATGTAAGTCAAAATCCTCGAAGCGGGCCTCATCAATGTGCACAGCATTCCCGGGTAATAAAAAAGTGATACAGATGGGATGAGGAGGGCGGGCGAGAAGATCGGGGCATAGACAAAATTGGGTGTTCCACACAAGGCGGGAACACCGTCAAAATGGTAGTCCGAAGAGCATGCTCTCCTCGAACCTGAGAAGATGGGGATGGTACGGTGGATACGAGGAAGATGGTGAAGAAGAGGGAAACGAAGGACTTGATGAAGAAATGATTGAGCTCAAGCGCCAATATCACGACTCGATGCAGATGAGGAGGTATATGTATAATAGAGGTAGAGAGACTCAAAGATGAAAAATGCATGACTCACACGGACAGGACCGACTACTCTAATAATGAATGAAAATGCAACGAACTCCAAGTGACAATCAATACACAAGGCAAACCCCCGATTCACCTACTCTACACAGTGAAGACCATCAGGTGACGGTCATTTATATTTTCACTTTTAGAGTGAGTTGAGAATCACGAAGTTGTACAAACACTTAGGAGGCTTGATGGGATTTGGGCTCTACTCCTTAATGTGTACGTGAGCAATTAAAACGCATACAATGAGGGGGTTGCTCTCCCCAAGACAAGGTAGTCCATTATGTTTTATTTTTAGGTCCAATAGAGTTAGCAGTCCCAATTTTATTTAGGTTATCACTTTTTTGGGTATTTTCAATGCACGTGCCTATCGAGGTTTCAATTTCCATTTAGCATCCTAGGTTGGCAAAAACAGAGGGAGAAGGTCGGAAAAGCCGTGCAAGTCGGAAATCGATGATGCATGCTAAGTAAGAAGACTTATAGTGCCTCCAGCTCTCTCCATGCATGATGCATAACAAAATTTGAAACCTATGCTATATGCAAATGCAAGCCGAAGAAATCACCCTAGGGTAGTAACTGCTATTATCGTGAAGCACTACAAGTCGCTCACCGATCTTCAATCCAAGAGTCCGGTCTAGGCTCACCCCTCCTCCTCTCGACACATTGAGTTCAGGAGAAGCGCTTGGTAGGGTGAGCTCACGGCGCGTAGGCTCGAAGATGATGAGGTCGACTGTTTAGAGTTTGATCTAGGCCCAAAGCAAATTATAAGTACATGCAAATATATTAAGGTGTTTGGACCTAATTCTACGAGCAAGCAATTCCTATGGCTAAGGGCTCATTCACACAAAATAATAAAAATAAAATAAAATAAAGAAAAAGCGTCAAAACCATCAAGGCCCCCAAGGGAACAATCCCTCGGGAAATGGACCCCGGGAAGTCGGAGTGTACCTATGAGAGTCCTGTGTTATTACAATTCTTGTGTCACTCTCTCACTTGAATATACATAATAAAATAAAATAAAATAAAATGCATAAAAATAGAGTCTGTCTTCAAAAATTCTCCTTCATCTGCCCTTGATGCTCTCTCTTGTTGGCTGGTGTAGAAGAGCCAACTCCGCCTCGCTTGGGTGCGTTGGTCCTCCTAGAAGGTCCTCCTTCGCTTGGCGGTCCCTCGCATCAAAGATAAATAAAAGAGATGGGTCAGAACAGTCAATCAATAATCTCAATAAAAAAACAAATAAAGAAATGAATAATGGACATGAGCAAATAAATAAATAAATAAATAAACAACCATCCAAAATCCGCTGCCTCCCCGGCAACGGCGCCATTTGATGAAAGGGAAAAATCAAGGGTCGTATTAATCCACAAGGTGGATCAATAGTCGATGCGGTGACCGCTCAATAATCCCAAAATCAATCAACAATTAACCCACAATAAAATATATGCAATGAATATCAAAAATATGGAGTTAAAATTTATTATAACTCTACATGCAAATGTGTATAGGTGTAAGCATGGGTAGAGGTCGAACACTAGGAGGTGAATGGTTGAGTGGAGTAATTGATTGTGCAATTATTCAATTCTTGGTTCATGTCCAAGTCTTATTGTTTTTGTGGGTTTTAATTTTATATTTTTTTTATTATTTTTTGTTTTTATAAATTTTTTTAATTTTAATTTTTTTATATTTTTAATTATATAATATATATAAAGAGATATATATATATGAAGAGAGAAAAGTAATATAATATATGTATATATATTCAAAATATATATATTAGATATAATATTATTTGGCTTTTATATTTTTATATTTTTTTGTTATTTTTCTGGACTTTTCTAGTTTTTATGTATTTTTAATTCCAAAAATGTCCCTAATATGGAACTAATTAAATAGGCCGAAACTAATTTGGGTTTTAAAAATATAAAATAGGTTCAAAAATTACCCAAATTAATTTTAATATTTAAATAATAATATATAGATAATTATAAAAGAGAAAAATATATTTTTGGTATTTTTCTAGGGTTTTTCTTTTTTTGTTGGATTTTGGAGCTTTCTGATTTTTTTATTTTTATTTTTCTTATTTTTAGGGTTTTTCATTTTCTGGACTCAATATATATATAAATATACCATAAATAATTTATTTTGGAATTTTTCAAAAACATTTTATAATTTTTTTGTATTTTATAATTTAGACAGTGCAAGAATGGCTCCTTTTTCATTTTTAATAATTAGGTTAAATGCAAAAAATGCAAAATGGACATGTGGCGTGAAAGTACACTACATGAAGCATCTAACCTAATTTTTGTGGATTTTTAGGAGCTACATAGGTATTTTTAATAAATAGATAAAAGACACAAGTATTAAACAGCCTGGCAGGGGCATTTTTGCAAATAAAAATAACAATAGGGGGCTCTGTGCAAAAATACCAACATAAATAAACATTTATTTTAATTTTTGGAACTAATTTACAATTAACAAAATCTGCTAAGATTTACATGCAAAATTCATGCGCCTCACGTGGGACTGCACGTGAGGCACGGAGGGACCATTTTGTAATTCTAAGAAAAGCAGGGGCCCTGTTACAAAATTTACATTTTTATTTACGCTAACTATTTAATTTACAGAATTAAAATCTAAATACAAAAAGTTAGGGGCATATGTGAAAATTACCCCCAAAGGCGCTCCATCATACGATTGATATGCGTGACTTATACACGTGGCACCTCCACATTTGTCGATGACGGTTCACAGATCCACGGTGGAGATTAGATCATCTGGCGTGATCGGACGACTGAGGCACGGGTAGATCCGACGGTTGGGGCTCGATTTGGGGAGACCTCCTTCATCCGACGGCGGAGAGGCAAGGTGAAAGAATAGGGAAGAAGGCCGGGATGGCCGAACTTCCCCGCCTTCGATCTCGCTTCTCCGGCGTCCTTCGAGGCTTCTGAGGGTCCCATGGGTTTCCTGGCAGGTGGCTCTAGCTGCTGAAGGGGCCGGATCGGGCGGAGGATCACTAAAGCGCCTCCACGACGTCAGAGAAGATGCGGAGCTCCAGGTGCCTTCGATGAACTGCTACTGAGCCTCCTGGAGCTTCTCTTTGCTCCTAACTTGTAGGGAAAGGCTCACACGGCTCGAGGGGATGTCCCTCGACCGGACTTGAAGCTGCATCAGCCCAAAAAGGCGGGTGGAGATGTTCGCCGAAGCGGAGCTCCGGGGAACTACGGGTCGGGCGATTCTACCTAAGTAATCAACTAAAACATGCAATAAAAAATGATAAATAAAACCTATGGCTAATTCTAAGCTAAATAAACGAAAGAGCACAGCTCACACCTGGCTTGGGGGCCAAGGAGCAGAGGCCTCGCCGGAGCGGCGGCCTTGGGTGCAACCACCGCCTTCTCCGATCGATTCAAGGTACCAGGGGACTCCTCCTGTCACCAGGAATCCACCTAGACCGAATGCGAGGAAGGGAGACGCGTAATGGCTGACCAAAATTGGGAAGAAGGCGGAGGTTCATTATTTTTTAACGTCGGGAGCACCCTTATTGACCGGGTCGTAGCGACGAATCAAGGCTATGTACAAAAGAATAAAAGATTGGGCGAGGATGTACAATGATCGAGGAACACTTTTCATGAAGGCGGCGATGTCAGGAGATGGACGAGTCAAGCGCGAATATAGGGAGAAGACGGGCCGAAATGACAGGCGCGTCACATCGGGCGGCTGGAGGTGCAGTTGACCGAACGGTCAACGCGCGAAAAATCCGGATTGGTCCACATCAGCGAGACATTGACCTAATTATTAAACATAATAAATGACCTAATTTAAATTTGCTTAAAAAATAAAAAATGTTTATTAATTAATGTAGTATTTATTTATGATTTTATTTATTTTTTTGATGTATTTTATTACTAATTTATTTTAATGATGTATTTATAAGTATATTTATATGTATTTTATGTAATTTATTTTTATTTTGTATATTTTATTTTTATTATTTTATTTTCTTATTTTATAAATTTATTAATTATTTTTGTGAGTATAAATATATTTTTATTTAATTTTTATGAGTTCATTTACATTTTTAAATAAATAGGTCTATATATATGTAGGTATACTTATAGGTATTTTACCTATATTTTATATACATTTTATTTATTTAATGAAATTTATTTGTTTTTATTTTGAATTTGTATTTTTAATAAATTATATGTAATATTTACATTATTATAAAAATATAGATGAATAAAGTAATTAAAGAATGTATTCCCTTTTATTTATATACATAGATAACATAAGTATTTTGCCTATGTATTCCATAGACTTATTTTATTTTACAAATTATTTTTGGTTTTATTCTAATTTCAATATGTATATGCATTATGTATATTATTTACAAAATTCTAAAAATATAAATTTATAAAGATAATGAATAATAAATAAATTGAATATTTTAATTAGGTAAACTGTACAATGAGGGCCAAAAACCTAACTTTCACAGATGAACTCCAAAAATTATGAAACCAATTTTATTAAATAGTTCTTGAAAAGCTATATACAATTAAAGATGATTTTGATGGATTTTGAGTTTTTATTTGCAAGATATGGGTCTGTGAAGTTAAGATTCTGGCTTTTTATTCTATGTATAAAATGTACAATGTTTATTATTTTTGTACAAACTCAATTTTGTATTTTTATTTACATTATTATCTACAACTTCCGTGTACAAAATTTCTTTATTTGATGAATAAATAATTATATATAAAATAGGTGTCAAAAATGCATAAATGAATGAACAAATAAATGAGGTGTTTATTGTATTATTGGCCCTTATCTCCCCCTACTTTATTCCTTGTCGATCAATTCCATTCTAGACTTGGTCTCGGTGTTAGGGTCATAAAATATTTTCAATATTTTATTCCTTTTTCTTTTCTTCTCTTTATTCTATAATTTTGGCATTAAAAACCTTATTTTATGTACAATGAATACAATAAATAATGAATGCTATTATAAACAAATTGATGCTATTTACATGCATTTGCTGGAGTTTTAAGGCCAAAATGATAGAATAAATGTGATGAAATGGAGATTCACCATCGCTCCCGATCGCATACGATGCGATCCTCACGCTTCCGTGATGTGCTTGAGGATTATCACATATCCTTCAATATATTAGATTAAATATAAATGTATTGAATGGAACACAAATGATATAAATATAAATGTGCTTATATTATAGTAATTATATCAAATATGATAAAAGAACATATACAATTAAGTTATACGAAGATAAAAATAAATGTACAACTATTTATATATAAATGGATATATGGATACGGATATAGATTTTTATTGATATGAATCTGATATCTGTATCCATTTGAAAACAGACGTGGATACGAATGTTAATCTATATGATATGGATACAATGGCGGATCAGATACGAATATATCCATATCTATACAACTTTTAATTACAAGATGGGGGCGTTATATACAACTTGTTAGTGCATAGAGTTAACTAATTTTTATATATAAATTACATTCTATTATAATAATATAATATTTGTAGAGAATTATTGGGAGACCAAGGGCCAAGCCTCCCCCCGAGCATGTTTGATTGAGATTACTTGTATTGACCCTACAATTTCTTTGATATAATAATTTCTAATTATGTTCAAATAAAATTATTACCATAAAAACATATTATAATTATTAGAAAAGTTAATATAAGATATAATAAATATCACGTTTCATCACAATTATCATTCTAACCCTTTCAATCACCCAAACCGCTACTATTCTAAAGGGAGTATACCCAACCAAGCCCACCCGAATTACCAAACAGGCTCTTTGTGTCTGTCTCTCCAGGACGGTGACGAGCAGTGGAGGGAGATGAGGCGCGTCATGGTCTTAGAGGCTTGGAACGAGAAGATCCCGAGCTTCTGCTGTCGTGCCTCGTCAGCGTGGAAGGAGCCGAAGTCCGCGGCGGCGAGCCGCATGCGGAGGCCATTGCGCCACTACTTCTTGATGAGATCCACGTCTGAGAGACGCCAAGAGTGAACACTATGGGTCTGATATAGATTCGACATGCCTTTGCTCATTTCAAGGTCGAACTTGGTCAGCACCTCTTCCCTGGTTGTCGAGAGCTCCTGCAACTCCACCGCCAGGATATCATGTGGCCATTTTTGAGCTCCACTGTTACTACGCGAGAGGATGTCGCTTTGAGTCCTGCAGGAGGTAATTTAGAGTTTCATATTATCGAGGGTTCATCGTTTTGGATCTCGATGCAGAGTTACACAAAAGATTTAAAGACGTGTTAGAAACCTTAAACTACTGCTGATATACTAACTTTTGTACACGGAGAGATTACCTTGTGGACGTTGATCTCCAAGAGAAAGAAGGGAACTCCTCCCACTCGCAACACGGGCTGTGGCGATATGAACGATACGAGTAGGTCGAGCGATCTGAGAACGATGGGATGGAATCGGGCAACGTATCAGAGCTTTCTTCCTCGTCCATCGTGGAGCTCATAAATCGTCTACCTTCAACATTTACATATTAATTCCTCACGCCAATGGGTGGAAGTATCAACGAGAGAAAATTCTATAGACCTTGACTTGGTATCGTTTTTAGCCATCACCGTCGCTACGTTTTTAGTCATCACTCTTATTGTCGGGATTTCAATCCTACTTTAATTTCATTAATCTTTATGGTTCCTAAGTTATGTAGTGTCTAGAAGAATTTATTTTGCAATTCATAAAAAACTAGCAGGGCGATTGTTGCCTCTTGTCTCCATTTCGATGTAATCAAATTAAAGATTAAATACCTATTTCGGTCCGCCAGGTTCTGCTGAGGCCCACCAGCACCTCTACGATTGCCGCCTCCGCCTTCTCCCGGTCCGCCAGGTGCAGCGTCTGCAACAGCAGCACCTTCGGCGCCGGCTCCATCCTCTGCCGCTCGCAGCTCCTCTCCGCGTGCCACCGCATTGTGTCGTGCGCCATCGGCACCAGCCACTGCAGTATCCTGCCCGCAGCCTTCTTCCACTCCACCGCCATCTTCTCATCATACCGCGCCTCCTCATCCACCCTCCTAGACTGCCTCAGCTTCGCCCGCAGCGCATTCGGCAGCATCTGGTACAACTTATCTCTCGCGTCTTTCCCTGCAGATTCTGGCGAGAACATCTCCTCTGCCCGCACTATGACGTCCGCGTACCGCAACGCGAGCCCTACTTCGCCGACGGTCCCCTCCGGTGCATCCAAGTAATTCACCGTCCACGACTTCACCTTCTCTTTAGGAAAATTGGGTCGCAGGAAGAACGCGCTCCCGGCGGCAATCCGGTACTGCCCGTCGCATAAGAAGTCCATCAGAGGGAGCTCGGCGACGATTAAGGAGAAGATGGTGCAGATCCGCGCGAAGAGCGTGATGACGAAGCGCGACATGAGGTCCGCTATCTTCTCGTAGCTCCGCCCCCAAATCGAGCCCTCCTTCAGCTTCCTGACGACGCGTCGCTGCGCGGCGAGCTTCTTCATAAGCAGATCCGCCCTGGGTGGGTCTGCCTCCGAATTCCCGGTCACGGCCGGAGGCAGGCCGCTGTAGTTCCGCCACCGCTCGAGGTTCCACTCGGACGCCTCGATGTCGGCCAGCGCCTCGAGGTCGGCCGCTAGGAGCGCGGAGGCGTCGGAGACGTAACCCAATATCTTCCTCATCTTATTCTCCAAGTCGGTCAACGCCTTCATCTCACGGTGGAGCGCGGAGGTGGCAGAGAGGTACCCCTCCATCTTCTTCGCCTTCTTTTCGAGGTCCTTGTAGAGAAACCCGATCGCGAAATCGGTGCCGTATCCGGATTTGAGGTCGTTGTAGATGAGATCGAACCCGCGGGACCAACTGACTCGGCAGCGCTCGCCGAGGCGCGCGATGGACGCGGCAGCGTGGTCGAGGTCGTCCACAAGCTCGGCACAGGCGACGCGGAGGAGGTGGGCGTCGTCGGCGGAGATGAGGTAGGCGACGCCTTGGGATCGCAGCGTGGAGCTGCGGAGCTTGGCGAGCTCGGGGAGGGTGATGGAGCGGTAGAGGGAGATGAGGCGCATCATGATCTTCGCGGCTTCGAACGAGAGGATTCCGAGCTTCTGCTGCTGCCCCTCGTCGGTGTCGAAGGAGCCGAATTCCGACTTGGCGAGCCGCATGCGGACGCCCGCGAGCCACGACTTCTGGGGGAAGGCCTCCATCTGGGTTCTCTTCTCTGCCGAACCTCTTCTGCCGCTGCTCTCTCTCAGTGGCCGTATCTTTTCCTTTGTTTTAAGAGATTTTTATTACTGTAAGGGATCGGGTCGTGACAACCAACTAAACATGCGTTACCGAAAACTTGCATGATAATTAATGAGTATAGAGATATAATTTTTAACTAAAGTCCAATCAATATGAAAGTTCACTTATTACAAGTCCAACATGAGTATCATTGCAAAATGAACTACGAAATAAAATAGCATAACAATGTTCCAGTGGGCATAATGACATCTCTTCATAAACAATCTATCCATAGTCCGTACCGGTTCGACTTCACGTGACAGTAGTCTCCTTGAACTGGAAGTTAAATTACAGCCCGTGTTCTCCTGAAAAAAATAACAACACATGTTATGAGCTAACGCTCAGTATGTGTCGAGTTGGGGTCAAGCCGGCTAGCGTGGCAAATAAGTCTCACAATGCTACTTTAAACCATTATAACATAATCTCTTACCTGTAACATCTTAACAAAACAATGATACAATTTACACTATCATCTTACCGCAGATAATATGTACCTGTTCTCATATATTATCACTATGAGACTCGTAATTCAAGTAAACATGCATACAATGGAAATTCCTTTGGGATCCATCTATTAAAGCCATAATTTCATATATACTCTTAAAGTTTACCATATTTGCATATATGCCTTAACATTTTCATAATTTTCACTTGTACACTTAAAATTTTTCATAATTGCATATATACCCCAGTACAATCATAACACTTGCATAATGTCATTACTTTGCCATAGTTGCACACATGTGCCTTAGCAATTTTCAGAAACTATACACATACCATTGGTTTGTTTAGTGGTTAAAGTTATCTTAATTGTTAATCCTTAATGGTTTTGGTGGCTTTGCTGGCTTTACCGCTGGTACAAGCGGTCCATGAACATGTCATACTTGACAGTGTAGCTACAACTGTAGAGGACTTAGCTTTTGCCTCTGGGGTTCCTTGCAACCATACGTCCCTTGCGGCGTAGCCCCTTGGGCCTATGATAATTGGACTCTAGAGGTAGCTCCCACCATTAGGTGTAGCACTTAGCTCCGCTTATCGTCATCGTGCCAATACTTTGCAAACTTTATAAGTATTTATCTTGATTTGTGGAAAACTAGTATCCAAACTTAAGTAAGATGTATAACAGAAACAAAACATGTAACACACAATTAATTAACAAATAACTATAATAATCTACGATTTAATTGGTTTTGGTGACCTTTCGGGAATAATTCACCTCGAAGGCATGCTCTTATTAGTTGCTTATTTTATAAATCTTCAATCAATACTTTCTGCAAAATAAGGCAACTTAACTATGACGAGAAACCAATATTTATTGTAAATACAATGTAGTTTGCTGCCACTGTTCATCCATTACCAGCACCACTAGTGAAACCCTTGATTCACACTTAGCAACAAGGTAAATCACTCTGTTTGAGCAGAAAATGTAATGTTATTAATTTAATCAAAAAAAGTTCTCAGGCCGATACCTTTTAACAAAAACGATAATGCATTATGATGTAAGTACGTCTGGCATAAAATTCTCATTTTGCTATTAACATAACCAAATTCTCATGTCAATACATTTTTCATAAAAAACCATAAATACCTTATGGGATAATTATATCAGACAGATTATTCTCCTTTTTCTACTATAAAGATATTTTATTACTTTTCCAATGATTATTCATAATTCTTTTCTTTCAATAAACGAAACCAATGGTGAACCATAAATAGAGCAAATTAGAGAGAATAATTAGTGTGGTTCCTAAATCCATCCCATACGGCTTTCCTGTTTTCGCAAACAATGGCGACTATTTCGTGAATCATATACAGTAATAAAAAAAGTAAGGAATAATTATTCAGATAGTATATCACCCATATCTTCACAAGGATTGCTTCTTACTGTGACTATGCTATGGGAATTGATTTTGAAGATGATACACATTTTCCTACCTCGTACTTCATTGTTACTAATGACACGTGCATCCACGTACCATTGATTTGCAAAGAAATCAAATTTTACGTGGCGATCCTACGTGTTCGACACATACCTCAAGTTGACGGCTTCATATCTACCCGATTGTTATGCCTTCTTCTTGTTTCCGAACCCACGTTCTCCTCCACCGAGACGATGCCGACGTTCTCTGCGACGAGCATGATTCTCTGTGAGATCTCTCTCTCTCTCTCTAACCCTTACTCTCCTTCTCTCTCTCTTTGAAAAAAAGTGTCGGGTGGGGGAAATCCCTTGGGATTTTATGCCCCAAAAAGGACAATTAATTGGATAATAATATCCTTGAATGAAATTAACGATGATAATAAAAGGAAAATAGGGCTGGGATATGGAGCAAATGACAGCTGTTACAATTACATATTTGAAAACATAATTTCTCCCTCGATCATGTAAACTTGTTCCGTCTTACCTCACGAACTCTACCGTTAAATTGACATATTTAAAGTTAACTTCCTTGAGTTAAAAATGAGTTAATCTAACCAATCTGCGACCAGACGGCTATAATTAACCTAGAGAAGAAAAACATTGGGAGGGTAGCTCGACCTTGGGGGGGGGGGGGGGGCTCGGCTGGAGGAGGTGGGGTTCGATTGGAGGTTGGCGGTGGGCGGGTCCGGGGGGTGGAGGGGAGGAGGTTGGCAGGTGTCGAGGGAGGTGGGCTCGTCAGCGACGGGAGGGAGGGCTTCAAGTGGAGAGGGAGGGTGGCTTCGAGCGGGGGGGACTGGGCGTAGGTCCCGCCTTCGAGCGCGGGGGGGGGGGGGGGGTGAGGTTCGAGCGGAGCGACGGGACGACGTGGGGCTTTGAGTGCGGGGGGACTAGGCGTGGGTCCCGTCTTCGAACGACGGGTCAGGGGGCTTCGAGGCAGCAGGACGGCGAGGGCTTCGAGCGGCCTGGGGGGACAGGGGGTTGGTCGTGTTGCTCGTCAGTAGCGGCGGGGGTGAGGCCCTGCACGCTAGGGGTATGAGTGTAAAAATCCATAATAAAAATCACGAGTAACGGAATCCGATAAGTTTTAACGGGTAAATGGATGTGGGTTTATCATGAGATTTGTAAGGTAAAAGTTAGCAAGTTTATGGGGTCGAGAGAGAATTAGTTTGTTTTAAATGCTGTGGAAGTAATTGACAAAGATTATAGATTCTGCCGGATAAAAATCTCTTATTTTAATGAGAGTAGGAAGTTTCGAAGTAGATGATTTGCGCTGGCTGTCGTGATCACCTGAGCTGGTCAATCTTGATTGGACGAGTTACATGATTTTCAAGGACCGATAAAAAAAGTGTTAAGAACCGCGCGCAGGCTCCGCTGCATTTCCGTCTACCGCAGACGACCCAACCTCAGAGTATTGAAGTCTGGTGGGCAGTTGTGGGTTCCACGAAGGTTCTCTAACACGGCATTCCGAAAAAACAAAGGGATGGGATAACATGCGAGGGCGGCGGGAGTTTAGAGTTTTGAAGCAATTGGAGTGGTATTTAGGGTAATTATAAGAAAAGGGCCCCAACTATGTGCCAGTTCCGATTAGGGGCTTCATGTTAGAAAAATAGCAGACGATTTTTATGGTCTTCTGTAAGCTTCCGTGATCTTTATATGTCGACTAAGTTTTAAAATTGAAAGTTTTGTACCTTTTTGTTAGATTTGAAATATGAGACCTCAAATTGGAAAGAAATGCATTGCTGAGATATTTTGGTACTTATTTCTTACCATTCTTGACACTTGTATCCCTGTAAAAATGTTGATACATTTTAGTCCTGTAATATACACACAATTTCACACACCGGCCTCCTAGATTTCTGGATTTGCAATTTCATCCATTTTCGGATCAGAAGGCTTGTGAGGACCATTGCATAAATATCAAAATAACGAGGACACTGATGTACTTTCCATACTTTAAGGCATTAAATGCAAAACATCTTGCATTTGAACATTTTGCATTATTTTTTTAGATCATGGGAATTGTCCCATTAATGAAAGATTATGGAGTACAAGGAACGAGGAATGGCCGCATAGGACCATTCACCATTTACATCATTCTATAAAGAGTATGATGCAAGGTTGCGGGTTATAGGCATCCCAATTCTTGTGGCACAAACCACTTTGATTGTGTTAGACTTGCATAATGGTTTGATGGAATTCTCTATCAATCTTTTGATTGACCATGGTGAATGATGGGCGAGATTGATCATATCCACCACGGCTTTGCAGTCCGAGTAAATTGTAATGGTATTTCCCTGTATGCAGGCGGGGATGTCGATTGCTGCTTTGATAGCTAGCACATTTTCCTCTTACGAGGTGTAGGCCTTGACTAAGTCACATTTTGCTCGAAGTAGTTCCATGTCTTTATGAGAGATAATGGCAATAACGGCTTTGTTGCGACTGAAAGCTGCGTCAACTACCATACTAATATGTGATTTATGTTGTTGGGCTGATGCTAGTGGTGTATCTTGATTGGGTATAAGTTTCATTTATGTCGCTTAGGAGGTGCTATGAAATCATTGTGTTTGCGATGCACGTTGCCATCTTCTCAGTTTATTGATTGTAATCAAGAGATTTGCTTTATGGCCACTATATTTGATAGTACATCTATCTAGCCAGATCTGGTGCCGCAATTTGCAGGTGGATAAAAAGAGTAGCTTATCATTCCAGTCATTGAGCAGACCAAAGCAAACTTCAATGCCATTGGTGTTATGAGATGTCTTATATCCCAAGGCGAACCATAGCGCTCGAGTATATGGCAAGTTCTGAATAAATGACTTTCATCTTCTCCGGAGTTGTGGCACAAAACACATGTAATATCATACGCTTGAATCCTTCTTGATAACTGTTTGTGAAGGTAAATAATTTTAGAGTAGTTTCCACATGAACCGCTTGATGTGCGGATCTAGTCCATCAGAGGCTTATATATTTTTAATATATTCCATCGTATGATTGTCATGAACCCGTCTATATTGTGAGAGTCACGATAAGCCGATTTAATTGAAAATGTGCCTATGGAATGGGGTTTCCATAGTAGCATGTCTGACGCTCTTGGTATTATGATTGTGGTTAGAATACGTTGTATGAATGTTGGACTGAAACATTTTCTCAAAGTCAGCATATTAAAACTGCCGTTAGCAACTTAGCATCTATGAGCTGGGAAACCCGGAAAGGCATTTCTCTAGTGTAGGTCCTGGGTATAATACTCGCACCATGGTGAGGTAACCACTTATCTCTCCAAATTTGAGTAGAAGATCCATTTCCAACAAAGGGTAAGGGTGTTAGCGTAAAGCACGTGTCTTACTTGTATAAGGGCTTTCCATAATGAGGAGGAGCTTGGTCTTTCTGTAACTTCCCAGAAGTCCTCATTCCCATAATATTTGGCTTGAATAATGTCCATCCACAAAGCCTTTTGGTTGGTTTCTAGCAGCCTCCATGCGAGTTTCAGCAGTAATGCTTCGTTCATGTCTTTAGCCTTTCGAATTCCCAATCCACCCAAGTATTTTGGCATAGCTATCTGGTCCCAAGTTTAAGCATAGTAATGGTATCGAGAGTTCTGAAATCCCTACCAGAAATCCCTTGCCATGGCGTCAATGCATTTGCAGGCATGTTTGGGCCGCAGGAGTGGCGTGCTCATGATATGAAGCGGTATTGAGGTGAGAGCATTGGCAATGAGAGCCGTCTTATCGTCTTGGGATAGAAGTCTGGCTTTCCAGTTTGGAGCCTTTTTTTATGTAATCTTCTATGTTGATAGAAGGATTGTCCACATGCAATGGGGTCCCTTAATGCTTTGTTGGAATTGTCGTGGAGAGTTCCTTTGTTGAAAGTGACTTTGGATTTATGATAGTGGTGGAGTACTTGGTTGTATGCGTCATGAGTTGTAGCAGGGTAAATGGATCCTGGAGAAGATCCATTTACCCCATCTATGTGTTTAGTCCCACATCGTCTAGTGGTGGGACTTGGAGGCTTTGGAGAGGCTATATAAGGCGCCCCAGACCTCCTGTATCCATTGAAAAAGAGGAATGAAATATCCGCCTCGTTAAGGGCTTCTCCCGTGGTTTCATCCCGCTCCTCACAGAGTAGAGTTCCACGTAAAATCCCGTGTGTTCTTAAGTTTTTCTATCTTTATTTCGGATTCCGCTTCTGCTTCCGATTTTCTAACAGATAGTTTATTGCTTGGCCCGAAAATTGATAATATGTTGCTAACAACTGAGTGATTTTGATGCACTTCATTTCTATGGCCCTTCCAAATACCAAGGTGTCTTCGACATGGACTAGGTGTGAAATGAGTTGCTTATACCTCCGAACCTGGTAGCTTGAGATTAATTTGAGATGGAGGGCCTAGTCCATGAGTCTGATTAATAGCTCAGTACCAAATATAAAGAGAAATGGGGATAAGGGACATCCTTGTCGCAAACCTCTCCTGGGGAAGATGGTTGAGGTAGGGGAGCCATTGATAAGTAAATGCATAGAACATGATGTTATGCATGAGCTTACTAGGGTTATGAATCTTGGGGGGAGATGGAGCTCCGTTGATAGATCTAGGATGAATCTCCATGCTATTCGATCAAAGGCTTTCTCCATGTCAAGTTTTGTTGCCATGTGATGTCCTTTTGGTCTTCTAGAGTTCATGCCATGGATAATTTCAGACACTACAATAACAATGTCTGTAATTTGCCTACCGGGCAGGAACATGCACTGATTGAGGGAGATGACTCTTTGCAGTATAGTTTTTAATCTGTTGGCTATGAGTTTCATAGTGTCCTTGTATATAGTGTTCGTAAGTATGATTGCTCTAAAATCTTGAGGCATGTCTGCATCTCTCCTCTTGGGGATTAAAGCAATGTATGTTTTGTTTTTACTGTTGTCGAGGCTTCCCCTATGGAAGTATGATTGAACACAATGAATCACCTCAGAGCCTACTAACTTCCAATTCTTTTAATCGAAAGCAGCCTGAAAGCCATCTAGGTCGAGGCTTTTGAAGGGGCCATCTTTAAAAAGATGTCGTGCATATCTTCCTTATCTAGGATGGAATTGATGAACTTCAACTCGGTAGCAATCAATGATCTTTATCACCGAGTATTATGGGAAAGGAGCTAGCCTCATTGGAACTACAAAATCTCTAACATAATGATTATAGAAGGAGTTTTCTATCTCTTTCCTCTTCCATGAGTAAGTGTTGTCCTCGAGGTGAATCTATTTAATGTTATTTTTTCTTCTTCTATTGGTTGCGTATGAAGATAGAACTTGATAATTTAGTCATTGGTGTCTAGAGCGCTGGAACCAATATATTTCTTCAGTTTTTAGTAAGCCAACATGTTCTATATGAAGTTTCTGAAGTGTGGAGATGATGTTTCCGGTCAAAGGTTGGTGGGATAAGTTGTGGATTTATTTCTCTACTTACATCTTTTTAGCTCTCAACCGTATGGGTTCTTTTGAGGCCCATTGGGTTAATTTTTTCCCCACCACGTACATTTTCCTCTACAATGAGTAGGAGTGGTTGCTTTTTGTCCAGAAATCTGAGTAGGAAAATCTCGTTCATGCATCCACAGGATTCAAAGCGTCAGATTTTTTTTCCCTGTATCAGGGCTGTCCAACTTAAGCAAAATAGGTGCATGATCACTGCATATAGCTGGAAGGTGTAGGACTTATGCCGTCAACCAATTCTTGTTCCAGTTCACAGTTGCAAGTGCTCTATCTAACTGTTCCTTGACACAATGTGTAGATTGGCGTTGATACAATCAGTACTGACCTAGGATTTTCTAGAATTCACCAAAAAGGAAATTTACCCCAAACAATTATCACCCTTTTTTAATAGGAGTTATTATCTTACTTAATACCTCCAATATATCCATAAAAGCCCATCACCTTTAAAGATCTAGGTCATAATTTCTCCCCTATAATCTCGTGCCCTAGAGAGAGAGAGATCCTACAGGGAATCCTTCTCCTTCATTGGAGGAGATGAGATCGTGTGAAGGAGCACGTGAACTCGTGACATTTACAAAGTCACGTGCATGTGATCGCATATTGGAAAGATACGCATCTGGACTTAAAAAATGTGTTGAACCCTTAAGGACGGTCGACGATCACTTTCAAATCATTATCTTGCCCACTATTTTTGATATGATAAAGTCTCATGGATGATATTGGATGATTGTTAACGACAATTGTGAATGAATGCTTAAAATTGAAAGGTCTTGCCCACTATTTTTGATATGATAAAGTCTCATGAATGATATTGGATGATTATTAACGACAATTGTGAATGAAAGCTTAAAGTTGAAAGGTAAGTTTAATTGTCTTTCCTCACATTGCATTCACGTGAAATTATCGAAGATTTGAAGCTTGTTTTGGCAAGAGTTGTTCAATATATTAGGGTCAAATGTGTATCCGCCGTGACCCGGTGATTTTGACCCAGAATTAAAGGTACCCATGAAAAGGTATTCGTGTCACGACCCGTCCCGCTAACCAGGACATGCCACGACAGAGATCTTTCTTTTTCTTTTCTTTTTTTTCCCTCAAGCAAACATTTGGCAATCTCAAAAACATAACATCTTTGTATTTCAAGTTCACAACACCCAGAAGTGTATTACACAAGTTCTATCTATTACAACTTCTTACAAAATAACACAGACAGTACAGAAACAACCTAAAAGCAAAAGCCACCTCCTCCTAGTGTAAAAGCAGTCCTTTCTCCTGCTAGTCGTGATTCTGCTGATCTGTACATAATTATAATATAAAGGGATGAGTCTAAACCCATTATGAGCTTAGACCCAGTGAAAGGATCTCAAGCTTTTTACATATAACTAAAATCTAAAATATGAGCATCATGACAAGTATTTATGCTGAAAACTGTGAAATAACTTGAAAGAGACTTTATGACTGAAATTACATATAACAACATGCTAGTTTTGCAATTGAATATTGAAATCACTTCAAAAGCAGATAAACTGAAACATAATCATCACTATCAAGCTGTTTGTACTAATCACCACTGTGGCTAATTTATTGACTCATGAACGCTGAAACAAAACTAAGTCATACGCGCAGACGGTCCCAAAGACCAAAAACACCCTGCATACGGCCCAAAGCCTATATGTATACAGAATGCGGACCCAAAGTCCTCTTGATACCATATCTAATGGTTTGCCATATCTAATGGCGGTTTCAGGGTCATATCTAATGACATCACCATATCTAATGGCTAATTCATGATTTGTATAAAAGAGCAACTGTTGTGCTTATCTTCTGATTCTGATTCTTTTCTTGCCACTAATAAACTGTACTTTTGCTAATTCAATCTCATAATAGCTAAATCATGAACATAAAACACTCTTGGCATAACATACATATTCTGATAGCTAGAACTTGTTTAAGAACTTGAAAACTGAGCCATAATGCATAGTAACCGTGCAAAACATAATTTTTCACATAAAACTCATATCTAAATAGTGAAACATCATGTCTCGTGTTCCATCAAGAACAAAATGCATAAAAACGTGCTATCATGATAAAGCACCTAAAGCGACTTCTGAAATATGTTCTAAAGCCCTGATTTCATCTCAATAGTATGGTACTTGAAGTTCATGCGTAAAAAAACTTTTAGAAAAACACTATTTCATACTAACTATTCAAACCACGCATAAAAACTAAAGACTAGTGCTTTAAAATAGCGCTTGAGAATCCCTCACCTGATTGTTGTCTAACTTGGGTCGAAAATGCTTCTTTAGTGAAATATCCCTCTATAGCCGTCCTAGATTTGATTACTACGGCCTGATGCGGACAGAACTTCGTTACGGCTTTTAAAAACGCTCTCGATCACCGACAGGGCTTCGCCGTGGCTCCTCTCGTACTCCTTCGCAACCTCAGCGGCCTTGCGGCTCTAAGGTGGAGATATGGGCGTGGGATGAAGTGAGGAGGACTATGGGGGGTCATGGTAATTATAGGCCTCCACCCCCTTTACATGTGTGACATGTGTCAACATGTAAGGGAGGTTCATGTGTCTCTTATCCATGTATGAAGACACATGGCATGGCACATGGCTAAATCATAAGAAGACTTGTTGCCTAAGTAAGCGGCTTCACCATGACATGTGTTAGACTTAGGATGATGACACATGGCGCTATTGAGTTTTTGACACTTGTCCTGACTATATAACGACACGTGTCCCATGATTTCCTCTCCATGTGTCCTACTTTTGCTAATGACGCTTAATTATCACTAATGGCAGGTAATTAGGACTAATCATGCTTAATTAGTCTTAATGATGTGATCATGGCTAATGAGTATAAATCTATGCTAATGACGCTTAATTATCACTAATGACGGTTAATTAGCACTAATCATGCTTAATTAGTCTTAATGATGTGATTATGGCTAATGAGTAAATATATGCTAATGACGCTTAATTATCACTAATGACGGTTAATTAGTACTAATCATGCTTAATTAGTCTTAATGATGTGATTATGGCTAATGAGTATAAATCTATGCTAATGACGCTTAATTATCACTAATGGCGGTTAATTAGTACTAATCATGCTTAATTAGTCTTAATGATGTGATCATGGCTAATGAGTATAAATCTATGCTAATGATGCTTAATTATTACTAATGACGGGTAATTAGCACTAATCATGCTTAATTAGTCTTAATGATGTGATTATGGCTAATGAGTATAAATCTATGCTAATGACGCTTAATTATCACTAATGATGGTTAATTAGTACTAATCATGCTTAATTAGTCTTAATGATGTGATTATGGCTAATGAGTATAAATCTATAACATTATGGGCACTATGTAAGTAGTGGCTTCTACTACTTATAAGGTACAACCAAAATTCCAGATTGCTAGATGTGGTACTATGTTTTGAGGTGCTACACAATTCAGAGAACCTTTTGAAGTCCATTTTTATACAAGATGGTCTCTGATATAAACACAACAAGTTTCAATGAAATCATTGCATCAAGGCAAATCTATTGACCATGGTATCTGTAAAGTGTGAACAATATCAATCCAATATTTCCTTGAAATAACACTTGATAACATTAAAAGGCATAGTGTATAAAACGCGTATTACAATTCTCCCCTACTTGCAATAAATTTCGTCCTCGAAATTTAAGTAGCTTTGCTAGCTTGAAAATAAGTGGGGATATTGAGATCTCATTTCTTCCTCTCGTTCCCATGTGGCTTCTTCTATTGCGTGACTCCTCCATAAAACTTTAACTAAAGGAATCTTCTTTGTACGAAGCTCTTGTACTTTATAATCTAGAATTTCCACAGGAACCTCCTCGTATGAAAGATCTTCCTTTAATTGAATATCTTGAGGTTGTATCCTATGGGTTGGATCTGGAATAAACTTTCGAAGTGTGGAGACATGAAAGACATCATGTATCCTGGCTAGTTCAGCTGGAAGTCGAAGACGATATGCCACACTACCGACTCTCTCTGTGATCTCATAAGGGCCAATGTATCTAGGGCTTAGTTTCCCTTTCTTCCCAAATCTGATTAGGCCTTTCCATGGAGATACTTTTAGAAACACATGGTCTCCCACTTGAAATTCTAAGTCTCTCCTTCGCTTATCTACATAACTTTTCTGTCTGCTTTGCGCTGCCTTTAAGCATCTCTTGATTTCCTCAACTTTTTCTATTGTGCTTTGTATTAGTTCAGGTTGAACCAATTTTCGTTCTCCAACCTCACTTCAACAGATAGGTGTTCTACATGGTCTTCCATACAATGCTTCATAAGGTTCCATCCCAATACTAGTATGATAGGTGTTATTGTATGCAAACTCTATAAGTGAGAGATGTTCATCCCAGCTTTCTTTAAAGCTCAGTGCACAAGCTCTAAGCATGTCTTCTAGAGTCTGGATAGTCCGTTCTGATTGCCCATCTGTTTGAGGATGAAAGGCAGTACTAAATGCTAATTTTGTTCCCATGGCTTTATGTAAGCTTGGCCAAAGTTTAGAAGTAAATCGTGGATCTCTATCAGAAATAATTGACACAGGAGCCCCATGACGGCTAACTATCTCATTAACAAAGATCTTTCCCAAGTGGTCTAGACTGTATGTCATGTTAATGGCTAAGAAATGTGCAGACTTAATTAATCTGTCCACTATGACCCATATTGCATCGTGAACGCGACGGGTTCATGGAAATCCTGTAACAAAATACATAGTAATATGTTCCCATTTCCATTCTGGTATTGGAAGTGGCTGTAAAGTCCCTGCAGGTTTCAAATGCTCCGGTTTTGTTTGTTGGCATATAGGACATCTAGAAACATACTCTGCAATCTCTCTCTTCATGCCAGACCACCAATAGTAACTCTTAAGTGTTCTATACATCTTAGTACTTCCTGGGTGCATGGTATACAAGGAATTATGTGCCTCTTCCATAATCTCAGTCTTTATATCAGATTTCTTCGGAACACACAATCTTCCTTTAAAGAATAAGACCCCTTGACCATCTATTGTATACCCGGCTTCATCTCCTCCCTTAAACTTTTCAATCATTCTAATGATTTCAGTATCATGGACTTGTGCCTCCTTAATTTTATCATATAATATGGGTCTCACTTGTAGGGATGCTAATAAGGCTCCAGAGCTATTAATGGTTAATTTTGCATAAAAATGAAACCTCAGTTAGATCTTTCATCAACATAAATCTTCTAAAAATGATTCTAGATATCCTCAAGACTATAAAATCAATCACTAAATTATCTTCCAATACGTATAGGTCAACTCCTAATTTAATTCTTGCTCAAGGTCCTAAAACCTTTGCTCTGATACCACAAGTTGTCACGACCCGTCCCGCTAACCAGGACGTGCCGCGACAGAGATCTTTCTTTTTCTTTTCTTTTTTTCCCTCAAGCAAACATTTGGCAATCTCAAAAACATAACATCTTTGTATTTCAAGTTCACAACACCCAGAAGTGTATTACACAAGTTCTATCTATTACAACTTCTTACAAAATAACACAGACAATACAGAAACAACCTAAAAGCAAAAGCCACCTCCTCCTAGTGTAAAAGCAGTCCTTTCTCCTGCTAGTCGTGATTCTGCTGATCTGTACATAATTGTAATATAAAGGGATGAGTCTAAACCCATTATGAGCTTAGACCCAGTGAAAGGATCTCAAGCTTTTTACATATAACTAAAATCTAAAATATGAGCATCATGACAAGTATTTATGCTGAAAACTGTGAAATAACTTGAAAGAGACTTTATGACTGAAATTACATATAACAACATGCTAGTTTTGCAAATGAATGATGAAATAACTTCAAAAGCAGATAAACTGAAACATAATCATCACTATCAAGCTGTTTGTACTAATCACCACTTTGGCTAATTTATTGACTCATGAACGCTGAAACAAAACTAAGTCATACGCGCAGACGGTCCCAAAGACCAAAAACACCCTGCATACGGCCCAAAGCCTATATGTATACAGAATGCGGACCCAAAGTCCTCTTGATACCATATCTAATGGTTTGCCATATCTAATGGCGGTTTCAGGGTCATATCTAATGACATCACCATATCTAATGGCTAGTTCATGATTTGTATAAAAGAGCAACTGTGGTGCTTATCTTATGATTCTGATTCTTTTCTTGCCACTAATAAACTGTACTTTTGCTAATTCAATCTCATAATAGCTAAATCATGAACATAAAACACTCTTGGCATAACATACATATTCTGATAGCTAGAACTTGTTTAAGAACTTGAAAACTGAGCTATAATGCATAGTAACCGTGCAAAACATAATTTTTCACATAAAACTCATATCTAAATAGTGAAACATCATGTCTCGTGTTCCATCAAGAACAAAATGCATAAAAACATGCTATCATGATAAAGCACCTAAAGCGACTTCTGAAATATGTTCTAAAGCCCTGATTTCATCTCAATAGTATGGTACTTGAAGTTCATGCGTAAAAAAAACTTTTAGAAAAACACTATTTCATACTAACTATTCAAACCACGCATAAAAACTAAAGACTAGTGCTTTAAAATAGCGCTTGAGAATCCCTCACCTGATTGTTGTCTAACTTGGGTCGAAAATGCTTCTTTAGTGAAATATCCCTCTATAGCCGTCCTAGATTTGATTACTACGGCCTGATGCGGACAGAACTTCGTTACGGCTTTTAAAAACGCTCTCGATCACCGACAGGGCTTCGCCGTGGCTCCTCTCGTGCTCCTTCGCAACCTCGGCGACCTTGCGGCTCTAAGGTGGAGATATGGGCGTGGGATGAAGTGAGGAGGACTATGGGGGGTCATGGTATTTATAGGCCTCCACCCCCTTTACATGTGTGACATGTGTCAACATGTAAGGGAGGTTCATGTGTCTCTTATCCATGTATGAAGACACATGGCATGGTACATGGCTAAATCATAAGAAGACTTGTTGCCCAAGTAAGCGGCTTCACCATGACATGTGTTAGACTTAGGATGATGACACATGGCGCTATTGAGTTTTTGACACTTGTCCTGACTATATAACGACACGTGTCCCATGATTTCCTCTCCATGTGTCCTATTTTTGCTAATGACGCTTAATTATCACTAATGGCAGGTAATTAGGACTAATCATGCTTAATTAGTCTTAATGATGTGATCATGGCTAATGAGTATAAATCTATGCTAATGACGCTTAATTATCACTAATGACGGTTAATTAGCACTAATCATGCTTAATTAGTCTTAATGATGTGATTATGGCTAATGAGTATAAATATATGCTAATGACGCTTAATTATCACTAATGACGGTTAATTAGTACTAATCATGCTTAATTAGTCTTAATGATGTGATTATGGCTAATGAGTATAAATCTATGCTAATGACGCTTAATTATCACTAATGATGGTTAATTAGTACTAATCATGCTTAATTAGTCTTAATGATGTGATCATGACTAATGAGTATAAATCTATGCTAATGATGCTTAATTATTACTAATGACGGGTAATTAGCACTAATCATGCTTAATTAGTCTTAATGATGTGATTATGGCTAATGAGTATAAATCTATGCTAATGACGCTTAATTATCACTAATGATGGTTAATTAGTACTAATCATGCTTAATTAGTCTTAATGATGTGATTATGGCTAATGAGTATAAATCTATAACATTATGGGCACTATGTAAGTAGTGGCTTCTACTACTTATAAGGTACAACCAAAATTCCAGATTGCTAGATGTGGTACTATGTTTTGAGGTGCTACACAATTCAGAGAACCTTTTGAAGTCCATTTTTATACAAGATGGTCTCTGATATAAACACAACAAGTTTCAATGAAATCATTGCATCAAGGCAAATCTATTGACCATGGTATCTGTAAAGTGTGAACAATATCAATCCAATATTTCCTTGAAATAACACTTGATAACATTAAAAGGCATAGTGTATAAAACGCGTATTACAATCCGGGTTAGGTACATGTAAGTTTGTGACCCGTTCAACCAGATAACCTGGTGGAAAATCCGTAGATAGAACCAAGTACCTGGTTAGATAGCGGGGAACATTTGCCCCACCCAGTTTCTCGTAGTCCCCAGTTTCCAAAACACCATGTTTCCAAGCCGCCCTCTCTAACACCCCTTGCTGCAACCTCCTCCTCGCTCGCAGGAACCTTTCCCCCACATTCATGGAGAAAGCACCACCATCCCTTGTTCTCATCTCCGGCGAGTTTGTTGATCCGCAAGCTACCTATTGTTGCTACCTCGGGGCCACGCCCTTCCTCCTATGCAAAGTTGTAGGACCACTGCCCTCGAGTTGCCTGCTCTCAACAACCCCACCTAAAGCGACATCGTTGATACGGATGACAACGGAGAGTGCAGGGTGGTAGAGGGAGGGGATGCCGAGGCCGGGGTCGAACTTAAAGAGTATGTCATCGACTTTAAAGTCACCGAAGAGGAGGAAGACAAAAAAGTTAGTGGCTACATAGACAGTGGAGCAGAGCGCAAGCGAGGTGTCACACTAAATCAGAGTTGGATGCTTGAGCTTGTGCGCAAGATCAGATGTACTGCAATACACGAGTAGAATAACATTCACCATAAATCTTTTTTATTATTGTGGCAGCACTACAAAATTGTAAAAATAGATTTTAGTGATTATATAATCTTTCAGATACATAATTTCATGTACACTACAATGTATGTAAGTGCCCAGTTTACTTTTCTGTAATGCCAAATGTAAGCAGTGACGAGAACCAAAATGATGGTGAAGAGCTTCCAGAACAATGCCAGATCGACAACAATGGGGAATAGCTGGGCATCCCAATGCTCCCATCGAAATAATCTTGATGATTGCAATCCTCGCCTTGATGATAACGAATAGTGCAGCTAGTGTTAGGGAGAGAGCGGAAGTGTAGCTAGATAGTGACGATTTTTACGAGTACCCGCATGTACTTGTTACCCATTCAAATCATCCCGGTACCTGTTAGAATCGGGTACACGTTGGAACGGGTCTGATCGATCCATGGACCCAACTATAGTGGATCGGGCCGGGTCATGATCAAACAGGACGGATCGATCCATTGACCCAACTATAGTGTATAAAACTAGGTAGCATACCCGCGCTTCGCGACGGGATCAAACGGTAATGATGAGATTTAACAAATACTACAAAGTTTAATGGTAAATAAATTTAATAATGTAATTAGTAAGAATATGTGTTATAGATATTGATCTTTAAAATAAAACTGTATTGAAATCATATATATAGTTTAAGTAAAACTTTTGGGAAGCAAATAATGGGTGCAAGAAAGTGTGAATATGCATCATCAAGTCAAAAACTGAAGCTAGCAATCTACATAGGAATTGTCTGAGCGTTAAATAATAAAACAACAGAAAGAAAGTAGCTAAAAATAATAAAAAATTTTATAAGATAAAAATTCATATAACTTGTATATTTATAAACTATTATGTTAACGTATTTATAAATTTAATTAAGAATTATAATAGTTTTTACTAAAAAATTAATGGACTAAATTATTATTTGAATTTATATCTTTACTGGAATTATTATAATAAAAATATTCATTCATTTTTTCTTGATAATATATTCAATATTAATTTTAATTAAGTTATTATTTATACTGTAATTAATTGATCTCTGATTGCCAAAATATACTTTAGTAATCCGTATTTATATAAAATGTATAAAAAAATAATGTGAAAAGATTTCAAATCCAATTGATTGATGGATATAATTAAAATAAAAACTAATATTTATATATCACTCTAATTCCAAAAAATGAGGAAAAATAAGTTATATATGTAGAACATTTCAATTTTTTACTATTTTAGGATTTTAGATTATTTTTGAAAATTTTAATAATAAACTATTGATATAAGTTTAATTCTATCATTATCATATTCATAAATTAATTTTTATTTTATTATTTATTGAATTTTTGTATTACACAATAATTTAAGCATCGATTTGAAATTATTTTCAAATTATATTTTTGATTACTTATTATAAAATTTATATCTATAAATTTAAGTTGTTTTATATTATTTTAAATTAGTATTATATTTCACAATTAAGTTTATTTTAAGTTATTTTTAATTTGTATTATATTCCACAATTTTAACTTCGTATATAAGTATGATTTAATTTTAGTACAATAATAAAATATCTATATGGATGTTTACCCACATTGATTACAAAATTTGAATAAACTACTAAGTTTGGACAAAATGGAGAGAGAGAGAGAGGAGAGTGGGTAAAAAAGATAGAAAGTGATGTATTTGTTTTAGTACAATAATAAAATATCTACATGAGATTTTACCATTACAAAATTTGTATTTGAAAAGATTACTAAGTTTGAAAAAAATCGTTACTCTGAAATAATGGAGAGAGAAAGATAAGAAAGCTGGTAAAAAAGAGAGATAAAAAGTGACGTATATTTTCTTAATATGGTAATATTTATTTTTATAAAATTTGTTTTTTACTAAAAATTAAATAAAGTTTTAAGTTTAATTATGTTTATAAATTATATCTAAAAAATAAACTCAATACATACATGACACTCTTTTAAAAAATGTAAAAAATATATAACTTGCATATTTAACAATTATGTTAACGTATTTATATATTTGATTAAGAATTTTAGATTTTACAAAAAAAATTAATGGATTAAATTGTTATTTGAATTTATACTCTTATTTAAATCATTATGATAAGTTATTTTTCTTAAGATACTTTATATATTCGATATTAGTTTAAATTAAGTTATTATTTATACCGTAAATAATGGATCTATAAATGCCAAAATATACTTTAGTAATTCGTAGGAATATAAAATGTATAAGAAATAACATGAAAAGATTTCAAATCCATTCTATTGATGGATATATTTAAAATAAAATCTAATATTTATATGCCACCTGAATATAAAAAAGATGAGGGAAAAATAAGTTATATATGTATTACATTTAAAAAAATTACTATTATTAAATTTTAGAGTATTTTTTATTTTTTTATTAAACTATTGATATAAGTATAATTTTATCATTATCCTATTCATAAGTTAATTTTTATTTGTATTTATTTAATTATTGTATTACATATTAACTTAAACGTCATTTGAAACTATTTTCAAATTATATTTTCATTGCTTTATTATAAAATGTATATATGCAAATTTAAGTTCGATTTAAATTGTTTTTTAATTAGTATTGTATTTTACAATTAATTTTATTTTAAACTATTTTTAAATTATTATTTTATCTCACATTTTTCGCAACACATATAAATATGATTTGATTTTAGTATGATATATATGTGTGTGTGTTTACCTACATTTAAGTTTGAGAAAATGTAACTTTATAAGAGATTTAAAAAATTTTTAATTTAATAAATATAAATAATATATTAATATAATAAATCTAAAGGAAAATATGATATTTATAATATTAAATTTAACAAATATATTAGAAGAGAGAGAGAAAAGATGAGAAAGGGAGAGAGATAATGAGTGGGGAGAGAGAGGGAGAAAGAGGGAGGGGGAATTAGAGGAGAGAGAAAAGGAGAGAGGGGGAGAGAGATGGGTGTGTTTGAGAGAGAAGAGAAACAGAGGAGAGAGAGAGAGTGAGTGGGGGGAGAGAGAGAGAGAGGGAAGTAACGTGGAATTGATGGGGAGAGTGAGTGGGGGAGAGAGAGGGAGGTAACGTGGAATTGAGGGGGAGAGAGAGTGCGGGGATAGTGGAATGAGAAGTAGGAGGAGAGCTTGCCACGTGTCGATTTTGGGATGAAGTTGGAGAAAAGCCCACTATTAGTGTGGGTTATAGATATCTAGCATAAGTTGAAACGTATTCTAGAAATTCATGTCAACAACTTTAGGTATCCAATATAAACTGTTGCGATAATATAAAAACTTATGCTACGGAAAGGATATAATAATGGGATTTTTACCCGGCAGACCCTATAATCTTTTGCAATTACTGCTACGACCTTCGAAACATCGTAATTCCTCCCTAGACCCCGTAAACTTGCTCCGTCTTACCCCACGAACCCTGCCGTTAAATTGACACATCTTGAGTTAACTCGGGTAGGTTAAAACTGAGTTAATCAAACCATATAAAATCTAACGGTTGGATTTTTTTCTCTCATCCTTGTTCCTTCTTCTATCCTCTTCTTCATCTTCCCTTGCCTTCCCCAATCCACCACTGAGACAGAACCTTAAAACACAGCAACGTCTAGGGCACTTTAACATGGAAGGAGGTTCTCGGCCTGGGAGCAGTTCCATCGGTGCGCGGGGGGTGGAGGTCGGGAGGCAGTGCGTGAAGGGAAGGAGGTTTGCGGGGGTCGAGGGAGGAGGTGACCTGGGCTGGAGGGGGGAGGTTCTCGGCCTGGGAGCAGTTCCATCGGTGCGGCGGCGTCGAGGGGGTCGGGGCGGCCGGGAGCGGGGGACGATCTGGGCGGAGGCGGCGGGAGGAGGGGGGAGGCTTTCGATCGGGGCAGCCGGGGGCGGGGGGTCGATCTGGGCGGGGTTGGTGGGCGGTGGGGGGAGGGGGGGGGCTTTGATCAGGGTCGGTCTGGTCGAGATCATCGTCAACACACGAGCACCATCATCTGAACGAGACCACAGAGATTGTCGACACAATTTATATGTCTGATTCACAACATCTGAATCTACAGCAACAACGTGGATAGGATCTGAGAATCTCATCCGAAGCAACTCCTATTTGAGAATCTAAGCGACCATACCACATCAAAACAAATTATGTCAGAGATCAATCCCGAAATCACAAACAACATTTGAGTCTCAGAGATTCATTTGAAAGCATCTGATGGAAATACGTCATCATTCGTAGATTTGGATTCCACTATAATCATTTGAAGGTGCAAGAATTTGCAGTTCAAATTTCCACGAATTGGATTTGATAGATTACATCCACATCATAGAAACCGTGCATCCTCGGAGACTGAAGAGCACCTCCTGCATCTGGAGATCAATAAATGAACTGCCACATGTGTCTTACAGAGTTGGAGAAGAACGAAGAAATCTGAGAATCGAAGCTATCTCCAGGCCATGTTGGGGAAGAACAATAGTCTAGTCCATTATTTACAGGAGCCTTTCGATCAGTTCGGATGAACCGTTGTGATCGTGTCACACATCAAATCCACAGCCGCCCCACCGCTCAAACATAGCACGCGCTTCGCGCGTGCGAAGCCGTTCATTTGTGGATATTTTACGTTGCTGCCCTGCAATATAAACTGGGTATAATATAAACTGAGTTAATCAAACCATATAAATGTAAATTTGATAAACAAATTGGGTATAATATAAATGAACATAACAGAATCGGGTTAATTTTAACGGGTAAATGAACGGGAGTTAACCACATGGTCTGTAGGGTAAGGGTTAGCAAGATTACGGGGTTGGGGAAGGAATTACAATGTTTCGAAGGTCGTAGCGGTAATTGCAAAAGATTATAGGGTCTGTCGGGTAAAAATCCCTTACAAGTATTCCCAGTTTGGGCGGGAGGATGGATGCTCGCGGCAAATGGTTTGCCGTGCACGGCCAACCATTTGCCGCACGGTGAACAGTTTGTCGTCTGCTCCATGTCAGCATGGCAAACGGTTTGCTGCGCCACGTTGACCAGCGGCAAATCGCATGCCGATACATCCCTATTCTGGGCAAATTTTTTTGGCCGTACCCAGATTGGGACATACATCTGGCCCCAAACCCGGGAACCAATCGCATGTATGTTGTAGCACCGGATCAATATAGACTTTATCTCGTATTATTATAGGGATTTTTACCAAATAGAGCTTACAAGTAAATTGAAAATTACCTTTAAAATGTAATTATCAAAAATAAATTCAACATAAATTAGTAGATAAGTTACTTTATTAATAATTATTAATTATTCATAGTTTATGTAATATATAATATTAATTAACTAATGAAATTAAAAATTAATAATAAATTATTATTAACTTGTAAGCAATTAGTATTAGAGGAAAGGGAGCCTATCCAGATGTAGTTAACTTACCTACATCATGTTTCTTTTTTCTCAATTTTTTTTGAAAAATACTTTCATGGGTTTTCATAACTATATGATTATATCCCTCTAATATGTCATTCAAATTTCATCAGAAACAAAGACTCCTACGACCTCCATCCAGATAGCCATTTTTTAACGGTCACAGATTTGTTGTATTTACCTGTTCTAGATGGAGGCCGTAGCAGTCTCTGTTTCTAACGAAATTTGAATGACATATTAGAGGGATATAGTTATGAAAACCCACATAAGCATTTTTCAAAAAAATAAAAAAATGGGAAAAAAAGAAATATGATGTAAGTAAGTTACCTACATCAGGATGTAGGCTCCCTTTCCTCTTATTATTAATAGTAATAATCCCTATAATTAGGAACAGTTCTAATATTAATAATTAAAGAAATTGCTACTAATCTTAACTAATTGAAAAATAAATTCTTCTTAATAGTATAATCATTTTATACTTGGAGAGAACAGACATATGTTGTAAATAGATGAAGGTTAAGTATTTTTAATATTGATGTAAGAAAATATAAAGCAATAAAGTACTTCGATCTATTGCAAAAAGTGAGTTGTGATTTTTAACATCTAAGCGGGGCTTCCATTCATAAATTCTCAAAAGCATGTAAGCTGAAATATTTCATTTGCTCGATAAAAGATACATACGATAGTACATGCGCAAGAGATTCTGAAAGTAGACATATATATCAAGAGTTTTCGAAATGACAACATAATGTAGGAGCCCAACTCACGACCTCGACCTCACTCTCTCTCTCTCTCTACGCAACATGCTCAGACGTGCGTATTTCAATGCAATGGTGTAATGCAGATCAGATAAGTCTGCGTACAAATTGCCTTCCTCGTCATAATGTTCTGTAAGCAGTGACGTCTCGTTCTGTGATAAGTACGCCATTGCCAGGGACATCGATTGCGGGGAATAAGGGATGAATTCTGACTCGGACTGCATCGCCTGAGGCTGCGATAGTATCTCCACTGGATCTGATGGTGCTGTGGTTGGTGATATGGTTGGTGTCGTGGTTGGTGAGTGATTGGTGTCGTGGTTGATGTCGTGGTTAGAGGTAGATGCAGTGACTGTGGTGCAGGAGATGGTACACAGCTGGAGCCCCAACTACGTGGTGCACGCACTACTAAGAAACAGTTGTTGGGCAGACGCACCGACTTGTGAGCTGTGATACGTGTTTTTGACATGTCCTGTACGGATGTTATAACATTTGAAAATTAAATAAAATTTCCACATCGCCCTGACCTCTAGCATGCCTTCCAACAGTTCTCCTTTCAGGATTAACCGTGATCGAGCGATCTCTTCCGATCGTAGATCTACCACCCCTCTCTGATTGATACGTTTGAAGTACGAGGTGGATCTTAAATTATCACCGTTAAGGATTCAGTGGATACCCTGGGAAGATCCGTTGCTGATGATTGCATATCCCAAGTGACCGGTCTAACACCATACCCTGGGATACCCGTAAAAGAGGGCTGACTTTGACTTTGCTCCATCTGCCAGAAGTATTGTTGTGCTTGAGATGGCTGAGCTTCCTGCGTGGAAAGTAAGTCAAATAACGGTAGCGCGGAACCCATTTGATGCATCTGGGGAATATAGGGCCGGTCGTGGGTGTGTGTTGCCTGATACGACAGACCTACTTCATCTGCCCCAGAAGTGTATTGATCCCCGCACTGTTGAGAAGCAAATGTCGTGAGCTCGGTGTATGATGTGTACATGGGAGGGACATCATGTATTCCCGGATCCACTAATGACATATTCTGGATGGATCAACAAGTAATATTGCATTGCGACATGTGTGTTCCGCACGATAGCTACGCACTACCCAACTATCTCGGTGATTGTTGTACGATGCATGCAACCTCCATTTGCAATCATTAAAGATACAACGTGCAGTACTGGGAGCTCTTCGATGCATCCACCTTGAACTGGATGTGCTTTGCCATGCTCCAAGTGCTCAGCTCATCCACTAATGATGTCTTCGAGTCGAAGGAACGATTCAACCAATAATCTTTATCGGATGCGCGTTCGAACGTAGGCTCTGCAATTTCATTTAGAAATGGCATTTCCTCTGCAAATGTGTCAAAGATCCAATCATCTGACCTGAAGAAGTCTGGAAGATCCTCCATCAAATCCATATTCATCCCATAGTCTACTGATGGATCGAAAATAGGTTCCTGATGTATCAAATGAAGAAGAGACTCTTGACCGTGATCGGTCAACAGTCTCACCCTATCACAAGTACTGCTCCTGCATTGTTCTTCATTTACTTCCCCTCCAGCGTGTTCGTCTACATCTTCATCCTCTTCCTCTTCCTCTTCCCCTTCGTCCTCGACTTTGTCTTGGTCGTTGTATTCAACCTCGTTTTCATCATCGACTTCATCATAAATAGATCTATTAAGATCCAACTCTTGCATCGTTGATGGTCTCACCTCACGTTGGTATGAAGAAATCTCTACCGCTTCAACTTGTATTTTCATCATTCCCACTTGTCGACTTACTTGTAACATCAACTTTATTATTTTATCTGACCCAATAAGGATTGGACGGAATGAACTTGCATTTGCGGGCCACTTGCAGGTGATAGTGAACTCGAAAATGTCGGGTGTATATCCAATAAGCCTGTATATGTAAGCTAGCAAATCATTATAGCTACAGGATACACTCCGATAATGTCGCTTTGACCGCCTTCATAATAACCCCGGATTCGAAGTATGTTATTCGTCCGCCCCAGAACACATAGAGAGCAGCGACATCACCTATTTTCTATACACCACTAAAAGTTACTACAAGGTCTAATTTTTTAAACATTGATTGTTACCTACCATTATTTTCTGTTAAATCATTAGAGCTACAGTCTCTACTAATTACTCCCTACTTTTAAGTATTAATAGATATTATTAATAATATTTATTTCTAATTAATTATAATTACTAGTAATTTATATTAAGTAATACTAATTACTAATAAACTATAATTATTTATATTAAGTAATATAATTTATCATAAGTTAATATTAATTTACAATTAATATAATTAAGAATCATTGTTAATCTGTACCATTAATAAATAAGTATTGAGTATTCATTTGTCACAAGTTAGTAGTAATTAATGATTATTAAAAATAAATTTTATAATTAATATTATTAGTTATAAATAAATTGTACTATAATTAATATTATTAATACATTACTTAATAATAATATTTATTTACAATTAATTATAACTACTAGTGATTTCTTTAACTATTAATACTAGAATTATTCTTATTTATAAGGATTATTATTTATAATAGTACGTTGTTACATGTTAATAGTAATTTATTTTTAATTTATAATTTCATTAGTTACTAATAAACTATAATTGTTTATATTAAGTAATCATTTGTCACAAGTTAATAGTAATTTATTATTAATATAATTAAGAATCATTACTAATTAAATGGTAATTATTAATAATTTTTATAATTATTTATAATTACTATAAATATCTTTATTTGTTAATATAATTAAGAATTATTCATAAGTAATAATGATTATTATTACAAATATTAATATTATTACAAGTTAATACTAATTTGTTAGTAATTGTTATTCATTTTAGTTAGTACTTATTAGATATTTTCATTAATATGGGTAATTACTATTTATTGATAAAATGTGTGTAGACCTTCAACCTAGTTCTAATGAGTGAATTGAAAAACATGAGACCTATGGAAATTGTGTATTTACAAACCTAACTAGAATATCATCATGTGTGTGGTCCTTAAATTAAAATCTTTATATTAGAATAAATTATAATGACCAATGGAATAATTAAAAAACAATGACTAAAATCTTTATGTTTCAATTAATTGAGCAATTAATCATTTGTTTATAAACAAAAGTTATGAACAAATTAATAAAATATAGTAATAAAATGACAAAATTTTGAAATAAGATAAATCATACCTTGGGGAGAAGGACCTTGGATGAAGAATGGGAAGAGAAGTTTGGTGAATGGGAAGATGATGAGAGAATGGTGTGAGGGGAAGGGGGGGTCGGCGGCGGTTTATATAGGGTGTCCCACGGCAAATGGTTTGCCATTGCACAGCAAATCATTTGCCGTGTCGGGTGGGTCGTCGACCGGCCCTGTAGCAATTGTTCCATCCCCGCATCGAATACTCCTCGCCTCAAAGACCGATCGCCTCGCTCGCTGACCTAGCCAATGAACGCGGCGAACGGTCTGCCCTGGATCTACGTAGGCACGGCGAACGATTTGCCATGTCAAGTCCACGAGTGTCAAACCGTTCGCCGATACGTTCCCATTCTGAGAAAATTTTTGAATACGTACGGAAATAATTCTCATTCCATACCTGAAATGGGAAATAACTCACGTACATCCCAAGTACATTGTATACAATCATCGCCGTATCTCATATCTCAGTAATATACAAAGAAATACAATGGGCATTTACCATATAAATATTAGATATGTTTCCCAGTCCTTGGTTCCGCCACAGCTCGAGGTTCCGCTCGGAAGCCTCGACATCGGCAAGCGCCTCCATTTCGCGATGGAGCGGGGCTCAATCTTGTTCTCCAGGTCGGCCAACACCTCAATCTCTCGGTCGAGGGCGGAGGTGGCGGCGACGTGCTCGGCCATCTTCTTCACATACTTGTCGAGGTCCTTGCTGGGGAATCCGAGATCGAAATCGGTGCCGCGTACGGACTTGAGGTCCGCGTAGATGAGGTCGAACCCGCGGGGCCAATTGACTAGGAAGCGCCCGCTCAACCTTGCGATGAATGCGGCGGCGTGGTCGAGGTTGTCGACAAGCTCTGCATAGGCGACGCGGAGGAGGTGGTGGTCGGTGGAGTTGAACTAGGCGATGCGTTGGGATCGAACCATGGAGCCGTGGAGCTTGACGAGCTCGGACTCGTTGAGGGAGCGGTGGAGGGAGACGAGCCGCGTCATGGTCTTGGCGACCTCGAACGAGAGGATGCCGATCTTCTGCTGCTGCTAGAGCACCAATCGTGGCGTCACGTCGAACCCACGGGGCAGTTGTTCGCCTTGGCCTTTTAGGTCAATGATGGATCTACGTAGCTTTGGAACGCCTCTGTTCTTTCTCCACGGGGACATGTTGAGAATTTCTTTCTTCTGGAGGGAAGATGAATCGAATGTGTTTACGAGGGCGGTTGTTTGGTCGACTTGGAGAAGCCAAGAACGAACATGATGGGTCTGATATAGATTCGACATGCCTTTGCTCGTTTCAAGGTCGAACTTGGTCAGCACGTTTTCCCTGGTTGTCGAGAGCTCCTGCAACTCCTCCGCCAGGATAAAAAGTGGCCATTTTTTAGCTCTAGAGGATGTCGCTTAGAGACCTGCAAGTGGTGATTTAGAGTTTCATACGATCGACGGATCATCGTTATGGCTCTCGATGCAGAGTTCCACAAAAGATTTGAAGATATGTTAGAAGCCTAGAACTGCTGTTGATATACTAACTTTTGTACACGGAGGACGAATTGGAGATTACCTTGTGGACGTTGATCTCCAAGAGAAAGAAGGGAACTCCTCCCACTCGCAACACGGGCTGTGGCGATATGAACGATACGAGTAGGTCGAGCGATCTGAGAACGATGGGATGGAATCGGGCAACGTATCAGAGCTTTCTTCCTCGTCCATCGTGGAGCTCATAAATCGTCTACCTTCAACATTTACATATTAATTCCTCACGCCAATGGGTGGAGAAGTATCAACGAGAGAAAATTCTATATACGTTTTTGGTCATCACCGTCGCTACGTTTTTAGTCATCACTCTTATTGTTGGAATTTCAATCCTACTTTCATTTCATTAATCCCCAAGAAAGTTAACATCAACTCAATTAAAGAGTTCATACTTATTACCATTTGCAACACTATTTACAAAGTCGTATCTTCTAGTATTGCAAAAATGCTCAAGACTATTCTCCGTGATCTTATTTCTACTGGTCTTATTTCCAATCATATTGCTACTACTATAGAACTAATTCAACATCTAAATTAATATTGCGAATCGCAGAAGCAAACACATACAAAAATAATCAAACAAGTAAGACGTAAACACAGATTTACAAGGTTCATTCGTAACTGAGCTACGTCTTTGAGCGACAGCGATCGATTTCACTATATGCAGAAAAGATAATACATAGGATACTGAGAAGATACAGATATTAAATAAAAATCGGGATCAGAATGAAGATTACAGCATCTGGTGGCCCTAAGGCCCCTTTTATACTGTAGACGAAGAATACCATGTGTCTTCAGCAATACATCCCAATAGCTCTCAGCCAATCAGATTTCAGGGGATGGATCAGACATGTCAACAATCCATCCCATTCATTATTTTTAAAAATACGCCTCGAGGCATTGAGGTGTACGCCTCGAGGCTATAGCCTCATACAGCCTCAGTGAGTCGTGCGCCTCGAGGCTTATGAGGCACTGCCTCATGTATGGGCTTTTTTAATTTTTTCTGTAATATTTTTCTTTTCTTTTTTATTGCGAGTTTTTCATCTTTCGTAGACAAGTATTTTCAAGTCTTTAAGCTTATGATTCACTGAAATGCCTTTTTAATTTATTAACATATTAAACTTATTTTTATTTTGGTATGCATGTTTTTATAAATCAACATGAACAAAAAATTGAGTCTTGAGTCCTTAAATCTAATGCCTCTACTCTTTAGTATGACTCAAGCATATAATGCTTTCTTTATTAAAATGTATGGATGCAAGTCCCCTACTTTGACCTAAATTTTGAAAAGTATATTCTTGTAAACATGTCTCAACTTTTCTTCTATTCAATCGGGACTAAATTGATACACATCAAAGCATGCAAGAACAAAGATGGTCATAACATGCAATATTCAAGTATTTTATCCACTTAATCCTTATGGTAAAGTAAAAAGTGATCACAGATTCATTGCTTACTCTCTTATCCTTCTCAATTGAATGGCACTCATATCTCATCTAACTTTGAAAATGGTATGTTACATCTAGTCCCTTTAGTTAAATTTTATTGATAACTTTAAATTTTGTGAAGATTTACCCATTATTGTGCTTACATATCCATATTTACTTGACTCCTTACAGATTTAGAGTTCAAAAAAAGAGAGTTATAACAACTTGTATGTTTAAACCATGATGCATTGAAATTACATGGAGTTATGTATTTAATCATAACTACTTAATTTCTAGAACTTGAAAATTGTAATTTATGTTTTATAAAAAATTTCTTTCATGAGTGAGGCTTACACCTCGAGGCAATACTAGGAAAATGCCTTGATACACCTCATGCTTTTTAAAACCTTGATCCAGCAGCTCTCAGTCAATCAGAATTCAGGAGAGAATCAGACATGTCAGCAATCCATCCCAACAACTCTCAACCAATCAGTATTCAGGAGGCGGATCGAACATGTCAGCAATCCATCCCAACAACTCTCAACTAATCAGATTTCAGGAGGCGAATCAGACATGTCAGTAATCTATCCCAACAGCTCTCATACAATCAGAAGGCAAGACGTAAATCAGTGATGAATCCTCATTCATCACTCTTTATTCTTTTATTTTAGCTATAAAACTTTGTAAAACACCATGTATATGTTTGTAAATACAATAAATTATCAAATTGCATGCTTTGTGTAAATACCAATAATTAGCATGTTTTTGTGCAAAAATAAAAGAATAAAGAAATAAAGAAAAAGAGGGAAATATTTAGAAAAAATATTGAGTGACCTGAACCCAAGAGAGGATCCAATATGAGTCTGATCGCTAAATAAAATAAGTAGAGAGAGATAGGGTAACTCAACCTTGTACAACCCCCCCCCCCCCTTATGTACATATTTTATTTCATAAAATAAAAATATATATGTGTTTCCCTTATTTTGTATATATTTTTAAAATAAAATAAAAACCAGAAAAATTAAATAAAAACAAAAAGGAAATAAATTCTCTCTCTTTATTGTACATATACCATGTATATAAGAATAAAAGACTAATTTATTTTACCCTTGTAAATAAATAATAAAAATCAAATAAAAATTATTTTATATCCCAAATTTTATGTTATAAATAAATAAAATATAAAATTGGGAAAATTATACAAAAATAAAATAATAAAAATATAAAATACATAGGTATTTTATACCTATATATAAAATAATATAATGTGTATTTAATTTATTTTTCAAATAAATAAATAAATATCACTAAAAAATAATTTGAAAAATAATAAACATTTTTCATGTTGAAAATATTTTGAAATAAAATCATCTACTATTTTTTATTTAATTTTTAAATAATTTCCAAATGGAATTTTCTCATTGGTCCACGGGGGATGTTGACCCCCGGTCAACTCTCCCCCCAGGACCACACCTCCGCGGATCCGTGTCTTCGACCCGATTTCTCTGACTTTTCCAGATGTGATCCGCCACCCATTCGATCAAACCCCAGGCTCCGATTGTTGACACATGATCCATGACGCATGCCCGATCTTCTCTCTAGGGGTCCGTGCATCGAATTGCGCGTCCGACTCCCATCTTCCTGGACCCCTATCAGTATAAGACCTCGCCTGGAGCCGCAATTTCCTTCATCTTTGGCCTCCGTCTTCGACTCCCAGGAACTCCACTCTCTTTCCTTGAGTGACGGCAAGCTCGAGGGGGTATTGCAGCGAGGAAGGAGACGCGGTAGCCTCAGATCCGGCGGTCATCGCCGCCGCGCTCCGCCATTGGCGAGCTCGAGCCTCTAGAGACGTCGCTCAATCGAGGCGAGGATCCCAGAAGGTAGCTGACCTCTAGCACAGACGCTTCTGACCACCAGGTAGTCCTTTGAGCCAGTAGCTTCGTTTGATTCTCGATTTTTAGGTTTCGTGCCGCCGGCCTTCGCCGGCCAATCCACACCGCTCCGACTACCCATTTCACCTCCCGACCATCCCTACATCTTCACGAGACTTCTCCGCACATTCTTCACCTCTCTGATCATCCTGGTTCGCCACAGAACAGGAAACTCGGGTCTTCTCCGCCACCCCTCGCCGGAGACCCACGCCTCGACTCCCTCATTCACCCATTTCTCCCTTCACCGGGTCGAGGCAGTTTGCCCTCGACCCCTCTTGCTTCTTGTGCAGGTATCAAGGCTTAAGAGCCTCATCTGGAGGCTCAAATACTCAGGCACATTGTTCTAGCTACTCGTCATTGCCGGGGATCCTCCCGGTCCTCCCGGCCCCATCGGAGCATACCACTAGCTGCGGAACACACCAGTGTCGATTCGTCCATCTCAGCAGCCTCGGAGGACCTTCCTAGCACGCTCAGTGGCCGGGCGAAGTTCACCGGTGTTCAGTTCATCGAGGACCTTCCATCGTCGTTCGATCAACCCCTCGCTCCAGTTCAGATCTCTACCATCCGTTCGTGAGGGACTGTTGACCGATAGATCCATCTGAGGATCAGATCCGAGCCGCAGATCGTCGAAGGGGCATCCGTGAATCACAACCGTCCGATCATGTGGAGCTCCCTCGCAGTCGCCAGATCTTAATAAAGGGGTAAATATCACTTAGGCCTCTCTTTCTTTAGCATTTATAGTTTAGTCCGATAAATATTTATAGTAGTTGTTTTTATTTTGGGTAAATTGTACTTATGACCTCAGACTTTTAGTATTTGCGATTTAGTCCCTTTGTATGTGGAGCACGTGCATCTACACGTAATTTGTGGAACATTTGTATATTTTCTCCTACAATTCTGTGTTGTTACGGTTTGAATCTTTATAAATAGGAATGACATTTTAGTCCCTGTGAATGTGAATCGTGTGCTATCTGCGTGCTTGTTTGGGCTTTTTGTAGTTTCAGTCCCGGGTTTATTGTGCTTGTTATTATGTGGCTGAAAGGTTTTTATTAAGGGAAAAATATGTATGCCCCTTAGGGGGAGCTAACTTAGCTCCCCCCGCCCCTTTTTAACAAATTTTTTATTTTTTTTTGAAATCTAAAATTGTGTAAATTCATTATTAAATCGCTATATTATGTCATTCAAATTTCATGCGAAATAGAGACTCCTACGACCTCCATCCAAACGGGGACGATTTAAAAAAATCATGTTACTGTTAAAAAATGACTGTCTAGATGGAGGTCGTAGGAGTCTCCGTTTCGCACGAAATTTGAATAGCATAATATAGGGATATAGTGATGAATATTCATGGAAGAAATTTTCAAAAAAAAATAAAAAAATGGTGAAAATAGGAAGGGGGAACCAAGTTAGCTCCCCCTAGGGGCAACCCCATTTATCCCTTTTATTAGTTGTAGTTTGGTCCATGTGTGTTGTGCCTTGTTTATTGGTTGAATAAAATATCAAATAAACTCCAAATCTTGTGAAATTTGGACACGTGGCTCCTGCCACTGTGTAAAAATTTCACTAATTTTTTGGGATATTTTTGTACTGTTTTCTATTTTTAAAAATTCAAAAACCCTTGTTTTTGATGTTGTTTGAATTATATAATAAACTAAAAATATTAAAAACCCTTAAAAAATCTAAAAAACTAGCTACTTTTAGTTTTGTTGACTTCTTACTTCACTTCGATTTTCATATGATTTGGACTTATAAAAACCCTAAAAATTACAAAACCATAAAAACCTCATAAAATTATTAAAAACTTAAAAAATTCAAAAAATTGCAATTTCTTTTCTTGTAGCTTAATTTTTACTTGTAGTTTGATATAAAAATTATCTTCAGATTTATTTATATATTTTTAAAAAACCTTTCAAATCTGGCTACACATTAGCTTCCTGTTTTGCTTTTTTTATTTTTATAAAATCCATTAAAATTAGAAAATTATGAGAAAATTACCAAAAATACATAAAAATTCACAAAACCCAAAAATACTTTTATTACATTTTTTGAGTTGTTTTGATGTGTTGAATAATTTGATGAAGTGCTCTTTTTAGCCCTCCTTTATATTTTATTCATAATTAAAAATAAAAAAATTAAAAAACCAGAAAATCTACCAAAAAAATAATTTCTTTATTTTATTTGATTTTTAGACTACTTCGTAGGCTATTCGAGCCTATTCGTGCTCCTTGTGATCGACCTTGGTCGATATACCATGTTAAATAAATAGCGAGACCGCTATTCGATTTTATTGATTGATTACTTGAATTTAGTGGTCTTAGTTTTCTTGTTGATTGAGCCTTGCTATTTGGGTCGCAACGACTCTGATTATTTTTACCTTAGCCTGATAGTGAGATCTCGGTCATCAGAATGGCACCGTTGTCGGGGAGCACGGCTTAGTAGTCTTTTTATTTTTGTTTTTGTTAAGATTTTAGTTTCGCAGTTTTTTTCGCGGCTTTTCATTTCTTTCACGATTTTCGCGGCTTTTTCATCTTCTTTTGTTTTCTTTTTATTTTCTTTTATTTTATTTTTGTGTGTTTTTATTTTATTTATTGATTTCTATTTTTGCATGTATTTTCTTTTATTTTATTCATATTTTTATAATAACTTGGACTGATACACTTTTGTTTGCGTTTCTTGCGAGGGTCTGAGGACCGAGGCGGCTTCTTCGGGAGTCGACGCAACCGCGGGAGCCAGAGGCGGCTCTTTTCTGCATAGATCCGCAGGAGAGCGCGAGGAGGCGAACAGGAGAGCGGGAGCCGTAGATAGCCGTAGTTTGGAGTAGTTTACTTTTTATATTTTACTTTTTAGCAGACTTTCTATTATTGTAATAATACATGGACTCAGAGACTTGGACTTTGGTGATATCGGGTTCTTTTTCGCCGAGCACCGATGTGCTCGGGGGACCTCACCGTTGTTTTTCACCTATTTTGATTTTTCGTATTTTATTACTACTTATCTGATTTACGCGGATTTAGCCTTAGCCGTAGTATTTTCTGTGCTTGTGACGTAATTAATTAAGACCCCAGCCTAATTAGATTGCATGTTCCTATAGACCATCTAATTAGACCTAATTAATTAATTAATAAAGAAAAAGATAACTTGGTCACTCGAGGGGTCACGTGCCGCTAGAAGCAGTATACAGCGCTGGCAGGATCCATTGTGGCGGACACCGATCGGCATTAGAGACCGGACTCTGACCCCTCCCGTTGACCTGTTAGCTACCGTTCTCTCCGTGTAGAAATTGCTTCGTCTAAGGTTGTTTTCCTCGTGCATCATATGGGTAGTTTTATTACTATATTTACTTTTATGCGTGGATCATTCTGTATGTAGACTGCTAGAGTCAGGTACGCATCTCTTACTCTGCATGCATCATTGATTTCTTCGCGCATCGGCTTTTTTGTCTTCTCCTCCATTTTCTGGACTTAATAAAATCAGAAGAACACAAAAAATTCTTTAGGCGTTGTTTGCTTGAAAATTACCTAAAAAAAAGAAAAGTCATAAAATTGGGATTGCTAAAGCAAATTGGACCTAAAAATCATCTCACAAAAAAATCTTGCATTGGGACAGTAACCCCCATATTGGATGGTTTGATTGTACGAGAGAGTGACCCGCACCTTAGGTAGAGCCATATCTAACATCTCGTCAAACTACTGCTTCTGGGCTAGTCGTTCTCCGGTGAGGATCGCTCCGATCTTCGGTAAAGCAGGACGCGATATCCTTAATAGAGAGAGCTGATCGGGTAGCCGGTAAATGGTCCGCAGCTTGTATTGGCTGGGAAAGATCTAGTTCAGGATCGGGATAGTCTTCTGGAGGTTTTGGATTCCCAACAGCTCGCTTAATCGCTATGTTAGACTGTTTGATCACCAAAATAAAAAAGACAAGATAAAAGACCGAACTCTTACGGTCATCAGCTTGTGTTGCGTTGGTGAATTTGGGGTTTTCTTGACCATCCTGTTTGCTTTCCAGATCCCATCCGCCTGACTCGCCACGATCAAGATGATGGGTCGGAGGTCCCTTAGGTAGCCTCTGGTTGCACCGCTTACGAGAACTCTGGCCCGTTCATCTAGGTTGGCTCACGAGAGCTGAGACCCGCTCTCCGAGCCCGAGATCTCTTCCTTCCTGCCCCCCCCCCGACCACCTTTCTTCTGATAGTCTTGAGGTGCCTGATCAGAGAGAGCAGCAGATAGATGATATTTCGGCACCTGAGCTTGGGTCTTTTGCCTTTGCAGGGACCATGGTAGGCATCACCGAGGACCGTACCAGTGGCCCGAGAGCAGAGCAGACATACGTGTTGGACCAGGGTGAGATTAACAACACCTTGATAGCTTCCCTCGAGATGATGCAGCGACAGATCAGAGATCAGGGAGCGCTCATGGTGGAGATGCGCAGAGAGATGGAGAGGATGAGAGCCGACCGCGAGCAACACAGACCCAGTGGAGATGGACCTGAGATACCAGACCAGCCTGAGGAGCCGGTTTAGCCTGCAACAGCCAGACCAATGCGGGAGTTGCACAACCCTGGATCGACACTTACACACCAGTAGATCGTACTTCCAGCGATCGCGGGGGACTTCAAGTTCCCCCTTAGACTATTCAGCTTCTTCCCCATTTTCATGGGCTTGTAATTGAGGAGCCACATCTTCATCTCCAGGAGTTTGAGATGATCTGCAGTACCGTCCACGATCGGCAGGTGGACGAGGACACTATCCGGATGATTGCTTTTCCATTCTCCCTCGTAGACAGAGCATCCAACTGGCTGAAACATCTAAGGAGATTTGTTACCACCTGGGAATAGCTCCGCACTGAGTTTCTCAACAAGTACTATCCACTCGACCAGACGAATGCAGCGAGGGAATTGATCAGTAACTTCTCCATGCTCCCCAATGAGCAATTCCACGAGGCATGGGAGAGGTTCAGAGAGCTTACAGATAGATGTCCGCACCACGACATCTCGAAGCCGAACCTTGTTCAGAGCTTTTTTTGCGGGCTTACACAGAGCTGCAGGGGTTGGTGAATGCATCATGTGGCGGATCCTATTTCACCAAGGATGAGGATCAGGTTTGGGCCATCTACGAGGAGATGGCCGAGAACTATACAGTGATGTCCAGACCCGACTCTACACTCAGGGACGCCCTCAGCCACAGGTCATGCAGTTTCAGAGGATAGCACGGGTAGATGCCGGTCCTTCTACTTCGTCAACGGTAGCCGCACAGGTAGAGTCCACAGCCGCTGACATGGGTATCATCAGCGAGAAGCTGGACCGGATCGAGTTAATAGAGAAGAAGCAGTGCCAGGGCATGACGCAGATCGATCAGATGGAACAGACGCTGAGTGACCTAAAGACACAGATCATGTATCTCCAGGAGGCAAAGATGGCTTCTCAGCCCCGTCTTAGGTCACGGGCAGACCCAGGCAGCAGCAGTCCCCAGCCCTCCGCCCAATACTGACAGGTTCACCATGTCCAAGCGGAGCAGTATCAGCAGCAGTCGCAGCAGCAGTACCTTCAGCCGCCACCATCTCAGGACAGCCCGATGGTGGTGTACCAGCCTGACCAGCCCCTGGCAGTACTCCCCCCACCCACCTACGAGAAGGAGCCGTTGATGGATGTCAACGGGATATGGTAGGACCGACCCCAGCCCGATATCCGACAAGACCATCCTGGATTTCGCAAGTCGGCCGGCAGCACCAGTTCCCAGCAGCAGCCTCTAGTTCAGGGTGGGCAGTATGGCCAGCAGCGAGAGCACCAGCAGCCCCAGTTCCAAGCACACCAGCAGCCATCCCACCAGAAAGAGCAGTATGGTCCTCGTCCCTATCAGCAGGGACAGTCTTAGAGGCAGCAGCAGCCTCAGCAGCAGTATCACTCGCAGTACCCTTCTCACCCTCACCAACAGTAGCAGTCTCATTACCAGCGAGGCCACCTGTCAGGTTCTCATGGGCCAGCCTATGAGAATCCTGCCTTGGATGAGTTAGCCCGCCTCATGTTCGAGTAGCAGGCCACCTTTCGATGGGAGATGGACGAGTTTCGCCAGGAGCTGAGGGAGATTGTGAAAGGGGAAGGCCGCCATTCCTGCACAAATTGAGCCGAACCCGAACAACCTGAAGAGGAAGTCTGAGCAGGTAGAGTTCACAGAGACCACCACTCCTAGTGATTCCCTTGGTGATATTTCTGCATATCTGTTTGATGCTGACTTTGTTACACTTAGGAGCGGTAGGATGCCAGTAGGCGGCGTGTCATCTGAGTGACGACCCCACGCCACTTCAGGAGCGCCAGACGAGGAGGAGAGCGGTGTTGATGCTGCTCGTGAGCACGATGATGACGGTGGTACTGATGCCACCGTGGACGTTTATCCAGCCGACGGTACTGAGGCCGTCGTTTCAACAGATGGAGGAGGTGGTACTGATGCCACCATACCATTTGCTAAGCCAGAGCGCAGGACTGATGCCGTGAGTCCAGATGCTGAGGGTGGTGCTGAGGCCACCATTTCCAGTTCTACTGCTAGTCCTGTTGTTTTTCCTGCGATTCATGTACCTCAGGACATTTATGTGAATAAAGGAAAGGGTTTGTTATTTTCCGGTCCATCTGTGTTGATTGATGATGTATGTGTGGATTCTGTTGTGCTTGAGCAGCCCAGACCCGTTCCTAATCCTTCATCTGAGAAGGACCCAGCCGTCCCCTTTCCCCAGGCACTCCGCTTGGCTAAGGGCATAAAAAAGATCCAAAAAAGTCCCATCAGTTAGAGTTCAGCCAGCACATGATGGATCAACTTCAGATACAACTGACTCTACCGGAGGCCTTGGAGCACATCCCTCTCTTCCAGAGATCACTCAAAGACAGGACTACAGTTCGGAGGAAGAGGAGGAACCATCAGTCAGAGATCCATGTGCTCACTCGTGCCACATGCTTTGCGATCCAGAACTGTCTGCCAGCCAAGAGGCCTGATGCAGGAGCCCCGCATGTCAGATGCCATATTCAGGAGCAAAGGTTCAATCGTACTCTATTAGACAGTGGGTCTTCGATCAACCTACTTCCGGCAGCCTTACTCGACCGCTTTGAGTTAGTCCCTCTACAACAGAGCAGGACGATCCTTCTATTTGCTGATCGATCTGTCAAGAGGCCAAAGGAGTTGCTGAAGGACGTTGTCGTCACGATTCAGGGCCTGAAATTCCCCGTGGACTTCGTTGTGTTGGACATTGAGATCCTTGATTCCGTGACCGATACGCCCATCATTTTAGGACGCCCGTTCTTGGCCACAGCCAATGCAGTGTCTGATCATGATAGCGGGAAGGTATACTTTCGCATCGAGGCTGAGAGTATACAAATCAAGACGATCTAGGAGACTAGAACCGGAGATTCAGCTTGCTCAGAGCCGCATTTAGATTCAGAGCAGATGACAGAGGCAGGGCGAGACATCCACCAGGACTGTGATTGTGTGATTACAGATGACGAGGTAGTTTGGGCAGATTTAGCAGCACAAACCATCCTCTCACTTTCAGAGTTCGCTGATGCACAGATTCTAGCAGAGGAGAGCTTGGAGAGCGCATCCCTGGTCCAGGATACATCTCAGGCAGTAGAGCCGTTCCCGATCGTGAGGCATATTTTCCTTGTGATTCTGATACAGATCCCTCGGAGTTAGATTTAGACTGGGCAGAGATTGATGATTTGATATCGTGTCTGACTTCTACAGAGCATACAGCTAGGGAGGAGGCTGATCCCATGCAGAGCAGAGATACACCATTAGAGCAGCCTTCGCCAGATTCAGATTGTGAGCGATAGTTCTCATTCTTCCATGCAGATTTGGCTGCATTCACTCAGACTTTTCAGAGGCCAGATCCACCAGCACCATGTTGTCCAGAGCTGGAGCTGCTACCATCATCGCTGAAGTATAGGTTCCTTGCGGGCGAGCATGAGATGCACCCAATCATTATCTCAGCGGATTATACTGGAGAGCATATCGTCTGATGGGGGTTCTTGAAAAAAATCGCAAGGCGATAGGATGGAGCGTAACCAATCTCCAGGGGATAAGTCTGGCCCTGTGCTCCCACCATATCTATCTCGAGGAGGACGCGAAGCTGTCGCGTGAGTTCCAGCGGCAGCTGAACCTGAACCTTCGAGATGTTGTCATGAAGGAGATCTCGAAATGGTGGAGCGCTGATTTTATCTACCCCATCTCTGACTCTAAGTGGGTCAGTCCATTGCATGTGGTGCCCAAGAAGACGGGCATCACAACAGTTGTCAGTGAGTCTGGAGAGGAGATCTCTACCCGGGTACCCACTTCTTGGCGGGTCTGTGTGGACTACAAACGATTGAACCAGGCCACCAAGAAGGATCATTTCCCGCTGCCTTTTATTGATCATATTATAGAGAGGCTAGCTGGGAAGATCCATTGCTGTTTCTTGGATGGGTACTCCGGATACAATCAGGTGGCCATTGCGCTCGAGGACCAGGACAAGACTACCTTCACCTGTCCCTTTGGGACATATGCTTTCAGACGGATGCCATTTGGATGGTGCAACGCTCCAGCGACATTCCAAAGGTGCATATTGTTCATCTTTTCGGACATGGTAGGGGAGTGCTTGGCCGTCTTCATGGACGACTTTTCGGTCTACGGCGACGGGTTTGATGCGCGTTTTGACTGCCTAGACCGCATCCTCCAGCGATGCATTGAGGTCCATCTGGTGCTTTCATGGGAGAATAGTCACTTCATGGTGACTCAAGGGACGGTGCTTGGCCATATCATCTCCAACAGGGGCATGGAGGTTGATCCGGCCAAGGTGGATATCATTAGAAAACTCAATCCACCGTCCAACTTGCGGCAGTTACGGTCTTTTCTGGGGCACGTCGGTTTCTACCGACGATTCATTCATGATTTCAGCAGGATTGCCCGACCGTTGACTGATCTGTTGACCAAGGACACTGAGTTCATAGTCGATGATAAGTGCCTTGCATCATTTGAGACTCTCAAGAGTCTAGTTGTAGAGGCTCCTATCCTCCAACCGCCTGATTGGTCTCTCCCATTCGAGATCATGACGGATGCCTTCGATTTTGCCGTAGGTGATAAACCCGAAAATCTAACGGTCGTGTATTCCACACAAGGCGGGAATACAGAAGTCGCTGCGGTGACCGCTCAGAAATCCGGATTTAATCAACAATGAACCCACAATAGTATAAATCAATCAATGAAAAATAAATGTGGAGTCAAATTTATTTTTAACTCTACATAAAAGATGTATAGGTGTAAGTATGTAGAGGTCGAACTCGTGGAGCAAGCAGGATAGATCAAACAAGTGCAAAGCGTGTGATGTGATTAAGTGACTACAAATATGCTATTTTTTGTGGGTTTTTAATTTTTAAATTTTTTACTTAATTTTTTATTTTACAATTTTATATTTTGATTTTTAATTTTCTGATTTTATATTTTCTTTTTATATTTTATATTTTTTTATATTTTCTTTTTTTAATAATTAAGTATATATATAATATAAGAAAAGAGGGAATAAGGTATTTATAAAAATAAGTAAAAATAGTCACAAATTAGGAAATAAAATTTCTTTGGTCTTTTTATGATTTTATAATGTTTTTGTGATTTTTGAGAATTTTTCTGAATATTTTTGGTATTTTTAAAAGTGAAAAATATTGAAAACAGTGAATAAAATAAAGATATCAAACTAAAATGGGAATGAAAAAACGTAAACAGTAACAAAAATTTCCCAAATTAATTTTAAATTAAAGATAGCAAAATAAAGAAAATTTAGGAAAAGTAAACATAATTTTTAGATTTTCTATGAATTTTATAAATTGTTATGAAGGTTTTTGGTGTTTTATAATTTTTAGGAGTTTTCTTTGGTATTTTTAAGTGATTTTTGGAGTGAAATTCAAACACACTAAAATATGCAAAATATATTTTTTTGGAATTTTTTGGGGAGTTTTTATACATTTTATGGATTTTATAATGCAAACAATGCACAAACTACGTGTTTTTGAATTTTTATAAATAATAAAATGCAATAAATATGAAAAATAAAAATATGGCGTGATAATATGACGCAACATGAGCTTAATACAATTTTTGTGGATTTTTTAGTGATTTATAGATGTATGCAATAAATACAAGAAACATAAAGAAACTACATTCCTGGCAGGGGTAATTTTGTAATATTCATAAATCCAGGGGTTGAAATGAAATTTCTCCGCAAAATATATAGCTTAAATATAAACTTCCTGGACCAAATACCAAAAGCAAAAGCCACGAGGGCCTTTTGGCAAAAAGCCCACCCATGCGCGTGCGATGCACGCACCTGGGGAGGACTGAAAAGCAAAATTCCAAAACTTAGGGGCTTTCGTGTGAAATTCCTCAAAAATTATAACTGGAATAAAAATTTTTGTGCACTTAACATAAATAACGAAAGCCACAGGGTAACTACTGCAAAATATCTACGACGCACGTGACAAGCACGTACGCCAGCGAGGACCAAAATGGAGTATCACAAACTGGGGGGTGCGCTTTGCAAAATGCACAATAGTTTTTAAAAGCAGATGAAAGATTTAAAGTTTATTATTAAATACAAAAACTGGCGGGGCTTATCTTGCAAAATGCCCACGCCTGGCGCGATCCGACGGTGCAGATATAGCTTTACTAATACACGTGTCGACGCCACAGGAGCCGATGACGGTTCGCGAACAAATGGACGCGATTAGATGTAGGCTGAGGATCAGATGGCGTGGCGTGGCCCAGATCTAACGGTGGCTGTGCTCCACGAAGAACAGGGGGCGATCGGACGGTCCTGGAGCAGGGAGGAAGAACACACGAAGAATAGTCCTTCGGCGACCTTGATTTTGCAAAATCTCGCTACCTAGAGATGCCAGTTCCCTTCCGATGACTCCACAAGGTTCCTGGAAGCATCCTCGAGTGGACGGCGGCCTCAAAATGGCCCAGGAGCGGCCGGGGCACCGCCGCGTCGTCGGTGAAGGAGGATATCTCCAAGTTGCTTGAAATTCAGCAAAAACGACCCTCCCAGGAGGGTCCTTGGCACCTGGGACCTGCAAGAAAATGCAAGAGCAGAAGTAGATGGTCCAAGGCAAGAGCGTGTGATCTGATGACGGTTTTGGCAAAAATTGGATGGTCGTCGGAGCTGCGCTCCGGCAAGGAGATGAGGATGGAATCGATGCTCAAAACTTCGATCAAAAACGTAAATAAAACAATAGATCTAAAGCCTAATCCTACAGCTAGCTGAAGAGCGAAGAAAATGAGTAAAAACAACCTCAACCGGCCAGTAAACCAGGAGATGAAGGACCTCACGGCCAAGGATGGTCGGAGATGGTGGAAGCTCCTCCGCCTTCACCTGGGCACGCTCGACGTAGCTGGAGTGGTCCTTATCACGGACCTCGATCCTGAGATGACAGGAGTGGCCAAGGCTTTGGACAAAAAGGGTTCAAGGGACGAGGGAAGGTGATAGGGGTGTTTTGAGCAAAGTGGTCGAGAGGCGTGAAAAACGATGGAGATCTCACGAATCCAAGATCCAATCCCCGAGGAAACCTTTGGGTGTGTAAGGTCAAACATCAGGGAGAAAAATTGTAGAAGACATCGTCATGAAAGGATACAAGACGTGGCCTCCAAAATTCGTCAAAAATGAGGAAAAAACAGTCTGACACGCAGCAGATGAGAGGTCAGACAGTTGACTAGAGGTCAACTGTCCACGCCTCCTGGTTGGTCCACGTGGACCAACCAAAAAAATCCTCTGGAAAAAGATTAAAAAAAAAAATTAATAGTAGATGATTTAATTAATTTTAGATTATTAAATAAAAAATGTTTATTTATTTATGAATTATTTTGTTATGATTTTCATTTATTTTTATAAGGTATAAAATTATAAGTTTCCTTTTATACCCTTTATAGGTATCTATATCTATATATTTAAGTATTTTATTTTTATTTTGTATATTTAATTTATTTATTTTTGTTTATTATTTTATAAATTTATAGAATATTTTTATATACTTTAAATATATTTTTATTTTATTTTTCTGAAGAGTTTTATACGCTTAATAAAATAAAAGTATACTTTGTACAGTTATAAGTAGTGGTATTATACCTATGTATCATATATACATATATTTTATTTTATGTTCCTTTTGTGTTTTTATTCTCATTTTAATATACAAATAAATTATAAATAATATTCACAAAATTATAAAAATATAAAATTATAAAAATAATGAATCAATAATAAAATGAATATTTTAATATGTACAAGTATACAATAGGGGTCCAAACTCAACTTTCAAACCGTAGCTCCGCCAAATGAGAAACCACCGCCATTAAATAGCTTATTTTTAAATTATATACAATTAAAGGTGAGTTTGATGCATTTGGAGTTTTTACTTGTGAGATACAGGTCTTGGAAGTTGGGATTCTGGATTTTTATTCAGACCATAACTTTTTATCTGTAATTGTTTTTGAATGAAATCAATTTTGTATATTTCTTTGTTTAATTATCTACAACTTTCATGTTCAAGGTTTCTTTATTTGAGGTATAAAAAGTGGAACCAAAATAGATCCCAAAATTAATAAAGAATGAATAAAATATAAGGTATTTTAATTGTATTTTGGCCCTTATCTCCCCCTACTTTATTCCTTGTCCACCTATTCATCAAGATGCCTAGGTCTCGGGGTTTTGGGTCATAAGATATTTACAATATTTTATTCCTTTTCTTTTCTTTTATTTATTCTATAATTTTGGCTTTTATTTTATACACTATTTACATGCACATGCATGACTGCTAAGATGTTGGAATTAATGGTATTTACACGCATTATCTAGGGTTTTTGAGGCCAAAATGATAGAATAAAGATGATGAAATGTGGCTTCATCATCCCCTATACTTTACCTTTGCTAGTCCCTAGCAAACACTTATGCAATAAGTGCAGAAGAAAAAGTAAAGAAAAAGAAGAAAGATGGACTGATGAGATCAAGTCTCGTCATGTTTTGTATTGTCAAATCTATACTTTTTGTGCTTAAAAATACACTAAAGTACCTTGAATAATTAAGATATTCTATCTTATTATCTACGTTGCAGTAACTTACTCATTTGATCACATAAAATTAACAAAAGAGAAAATCTAAGAACTTGTAAGTTACTCTTATGTCACTTGCCATTAGGCCGAGAAATACATATGCATGGACTATCTTGTTTGTATCGAAGCTATTTAATTCTAGTCCATAAAAACATTGCACCAATAATTTTGAACCCTTGACAAATAGCAATTCTCCTCTTGGCTATTCTATTTCTAGACCTCTCTTCACATTTTCCCTCCATAACTCTCTCTCCTCCTTAATGTTTTTCCATGCACGTCCCTATCTCATGTGCAAGCAATGGTATCACATGCTCCCACTTACCTTTGTAACATATTTATTAAAATGTGTGATGTTTTAAAGAAGGTACAAGGCCCATGTGATCCATTTTTGTCTCTTCTATCTCTCTCACTTCACTTGCAACATCTCATCTCTTTCCATTTAATATCCATCCATATTTTTCTCATACACTCTCTTTCCATCCCTAAAGCCTTGTACGTATCTTGTCCTTGTTCTTGCAATCTCATCTCCTATCATTAATGGACATATCTATCAATTTCAACAAGAGGGAGAAGAGAGCACGACCAAACACAAATTCTTCACTCTCTCTCTTTATTCTCTCTATCTATCTCTCTCCTAATTAATTCTCACTTCATTTTTTAAGCATTATACATGCACTCAACGTTTCCCCCTGCTTGGACGTACCAACAATTGCTCTTCACGAGTGGTTTTTGTGCAATTCGTCCAGCGGTTGTTGCACGAATTCCCCCTTTTCATTCGTCCCCACTCAGTGGCAGCGGTTGCTGCGATTGAGATAGCAGCGGTTGCTGCGATTGAGATTAGTTTCCATATCCTTGCTATATAAAAATGATAGTGTGCTCTATTTATCCGGTCCGATCCCTGACTCTTAACTTTCCCACCCTCACAGGAGCACCAAAGGTTTGAGCCACGCACAGGGTAGTGAAGAAGAGGAAGAGACAGGCTGAACGAGGACCGAGCCGTGAGCGGGCTCTCGCGCGTGAGGAGTTGAGAACCGGTGAGTTCTTCTTCTGGAGCTGCGACATCCTCACCATCCAGTCCCAAAATCATCACAGATAATTTGCTCGATGTCGTATGACACGAAGTTCAACAGCGCAAGCGAGAATCACTATCTCTTGGTATGGTGACAGCATACCGGCCTGAGTTGAACGATCATCTTCCGCCACTAGCGTTTGCAACAGCAAATATAATTTTGGTGACGAAATCTCATCCACCACCTTGTTTCTTTTGCTATGATTTTGAAATGTACATTTGGTCTTGCTACGTAATCATTGTCACTATGTCTTTGTTTCCAAAAGGCCAAGTGGGTCACCATATGCTTTCCATGTTCTGTTGCTTTTGCTTATAAAAAAATAAAAAAAGATCACTATGTTTATTGCTTACTCCATCTATTTGTCATAATTTTAATTGCCAACGTAACTTGCCAAACATTTTGAGTGTCCCTTGCTAATCAATCATCTAGTTATTCCTTGTTTGGAGCATCTTGTTAGAAACTTCATTGGAGACTTTTATAATTCTTAACTCAAGAAGGTGATTAAGTTAAGTGGATACTTTTACTATAAATCACTTTCATATTTCTCCTAAATGGCATAGAGATGAAGAGTATGTGACCATAGTGTTAAAAAAAGCTTTGAAAAGACCAAAAAGATCTTGTGTCTTCATTTGCTTAAATCAAAACTGAAAACTAATGAAGATTGGAGTAATTGGATAATTAGATTTGTGCATCGTATTCATGGTTTGAATTAATCTTCGAAATTTATCCGTGTCTCTGTGGATCGACCTTGTGCTTACCATCGTACAAGTAAAAAATATCTTTTGAAATTAATGTTTTAATTGGTTAAATTGCGGTTGCAACGACTCAAATCCCTTAATTTTAACCTTCTAAAACCGCTAAGAAACCCGTTAATCATTTGGCGTCGTTGCCGGGGATACGGCTTGAATTTTTGATTGATTCACTTTTTCTATGCACACTTGTTGTTTTTACATGTTACCATCTTGTTCCGGTTGACTGGCTTTCTCTTCTCGCAGGAGACCACACACATTCTGTTGCGTGGGAAGCTCGAGAGATTCTTCTCTCAACTCGAATCTCGAGCCGGTGAGGCGAAGGAGGAGGCAAACCCGTGGACGAGGAGCTCGTTTAATTCCCATCTGAGAGATTCATCCTCTTTAGTTTAACGGTTTTTGTTTTATATTCATTTCGGACCGAGTTGTGGTCTAGAGACTGGACTCTCATTATTGTAATAATTTTACTAGGTTTCTGCATTGCATTAGATTGCATTAGATTTAATTTCCTTAGTGTAAATTGTTTGTGCTCGGTTTTCAAAAATTAAAAATTTGAAAAATTTAAAATAAAAAAAGAATTCTTTAGAAGTTGCCTGCTAGGAGCATTTAGAATAGGTTTATATTTTTGCGTTGCATTCTTGCACGTAGATTGCTGGCGAAAGGTACGCGATTCTAACCTTCTTGCATGCATCATTCTCCGTGGTCTTCTCCCCCTTGAGAACATTTTTTTAGAAAAAAGGAAATTCACCTCACTCGAATTGATTGAATATCACTCAAAGCAATTGGACGTAGATATTAAAATCAATTTTCTTAATCAAGTGGTCACATAAGGTTAAAATTGATTAATCTCACCATTGTCTGAATTAATACTTGTATTTGCACTTGTGGGATTGCACACTTGGTTGCTTGTTGCACGACGCACCTTAAGGTCACTAGAGCCAAAAACCCCATCGGTGTGCTATGTGACTCTATCAAGGTACATTGGATGACCTGAGGGAAGGACGAGTGTAACCGTTGGATGTTCAACTTCGTGTTTATAAGACTAAAATTGAAAAGATAAAGCCACAAAGGGCTTCACCAATGTGCGTATTAAAGTGACCTTGCTTTGTGTTTTGATTTCTTAGAATAGGAGGTACATGCAAGGGAGACGATCTCTCAATCCTTCTCTTGTTGTTCCTTTAAATTCAAATCCTTTCTTCTCGAGAAGAAGATCCAACTCTTCTCATTACCTTTCTTCCCTTGACATTCTTCCACTTGCCACATCACTACCTTCTTCACCACCCTCTTCTCCGACATCACTTAGATCATTCTCTTCTATTCCCTTATCTCCTTCATCTTCCATCATGGCTGAACAAGGTGAAAATCCAGACCCTTTGGCGATCATCATGGCCCAACTTGAAAGAATCAATGATCGCCAAATTCGAATTGAAGCTCAAATGGGCATTGTTGAGGATGAAGAGGAAAACCCTCAACCTATGGGGGAAAGACACAATCCTGCCCAACAAATCTTAGTTCCATGGATTCAGTTGACTGCAGCGGCACGTCAGATCAATATAAAGTCGTCTATAGTTTCTCTGCTTCCCAAGTTTCATGGGGAGAGTGCCGAGGACCCTTACCAACACATTCGTGACTTTCTTGCGGTGTGTGACACCATGCATATTGAAAATAATAATCCAGACCTTGTGTATCTTAAGGCATTCCCATTCTCCTTGAAGGACAAGGCGAGAAATTAGCTCCGGAGCTATGGGAAACCAATCACCACATGGGCTGCATTGAATTCAGCCTTCCTTAAGAAGTACTTCCCGATTGGAAAAGCAAATGCACTCCGCTACGCAATCTCCTCCTTTTCAATGCGCCCAAATGAGTCTTTTCATGAGGCTTGGGATAGGTTTCAGGAGCTATTGCGTAAATGCCCAAATAATGACATGGATAGATGGAAATTGGTCCAGATTTTTTATGAGGGCATGCATGAGAATTTTAAGGTGGATGTGGATAGCACTTGCGGAGGTGGTTTCCTCCTCAAATCAGAAACATTTGTGTGGAAACTATATGAGGAGATGGCAGAGACTTCATTGAATAAGGAATCCCTTAATCAATATAACCGCCATAAGAAACCTGTTGAGCAAATCGAAGATACCAAAACCCGATCGGAAAGTACGGTGATTGACCTCCAACTCATTGCTCAAAAGTTGGATAATTTAGAACTTCTTAACAAGAAGGTTGATGACATGAGTAGGAATATGACCAAAGAAGTGACACAGAATGTCAGTAGGATGTTTTCCATTCCTACACATTTGGACCAAGTTCAAGAACCAGAGCAGGTATTTTGGGTCACAGAACCTACTCCTGATGTCAATGTGGTTGCCATGGGATCGGGGACTTCAGGAAGCACAGTGTCACCCACTTACAATCCTGGATGGCGTAATCATCCAAATTTTGCATGGCAAACTTCAAACCCGCAACAACCTATCCAGGCAATCAACAAGGTCGATACATCACTGCACCACCGCAACCACCACCACAAGCACAACTGTAATACTTGCCATAGGCTCCAGCCTCATCTAGTACACAACCAACTTCTCTTGTGAGCAACCAACCACTTTCAAATGACATTGGTGCTCTCATGAAAATGAGGCAAGAGTTGAAGAATAATATGGAGAAGAATAATCAAGAGAATGCTAGGCAATTTGCAGATATCTGATCTTATTTGCCTACGCTATCACCACAAGCCCTTCAGAATACCAATTCTGTAGCGGGCACTTCCCAAGAGACCTTACATAATCCACACAAAGGTCCTATGACATTCAAGACCCCTGGTAATTTCAGTAACGAGTCTGCCCATGCAGTCTTGACCAGGCAAGGGAAAAAAGTGGTTGACTCATCTTCGTCCATGTCTACACCCACAACTCATCCTTGTAATTTCGAGACAAGTGATGAAGATAAATCTGATGAAGAGAATGACTTTCACCCCTTATCTGGCAGGACCATTTCCACTCCACCTCAAGTGGTCTCAACTTCTCCACAATACCCTTCACCCACTGTCATCTCCGTCCCCTTTCCGGAGGCCCTTCGCTTACGAAAAGCTTCCAAATCATCCACCACAGACCCAGAATTGGAGAAACTGTTCTCCAATATTGTGATTGAGATCCCTCTTCTGAAAGCGCTTAAGCAGGTTTCTGCCTACTCACAAATTTTGAAAGAAAAATGCACGCGTCGGAGGCGATCTAAGAAGAAGAAAAATGAGCAAGAAGAGGAACGGCATGTGCTTCCTAGAGCTACATCCAATGCCATCTCCTCACTCCTCCCCCATAAGATGAAGGACCCTGGGGCACCTTTGGTACGATGTACCATTGGTAATATGACCTTCGAGCGCACTCTCCTTGATAATGGTGCCTCAATCAACCTCCTCCCTGCCGCCATTTTGCGGCAGTTTGATTTTGGAAAGCTCAAGCCGGTCTCAATGATTTTACAGATGGCAGATCGATCTGTTAGGAGACCACAAGGACTTTTGGAGGATGTTATAGTGACGGTCCAAGGGAAGCAGTTCCCTATTGATTTTGTAGTTATGGAGATGGACCCCACTAAGACCTTGGCCCAGACACCAATAATTTTGGTCGTCCCTTTCTCTCTACGGCCAAAGCCTACTTCGACTTTGAGTTGAGAAAAGTTGAATTCAAGGTCAATGGTGAGATCGTTCCTGTCAATCTTGTTGTCCCCACTGGTCATGAGACTGAAGATGATGAATGTGGATGGATAGAGGAGTGTTCCTATTTGGACACTGAGGTTGTTCTTGCTCAGGTGGCATCTGACCCACTCGATGCCACCATTTCTCTGGCTGACACAATTGGACATGCAGAAAACATACAGTACTGGTCTGAGTGTTTGGACTCGACTCCCATCTCTCACGATGAGATTTTCTGCAAATTAGATATGGCTTGGGATGAGTTGGATGCAGAGTTGTGTGCTTTGTCTTCTATGATCATGCCCATGATAAGTCCACCCTTTGAGATAACAAGCCCTTCTGGGGGGTATTCATTATCTCAATTCCATTCTGATAGTGACCTTCCTGACATTGCAAGGAAGGTAGCTGATATGTTTACTTTGATGGAGTATTACAGACAGAATCAGTTATCTTCACACTCAGGTCACCATGAGCCTTCACCATTGGCTCCGTCAGTTCGGGTTGACCCTTCACTAGCCTCGCTATTGATTAATCAGAAACTTGATATGGACTAGTGAAGCATTGCATAGAGATCATGGCCGATGAGATTCGAGAACTACAGCACCTAATCCCTAATGCCTCTTCCCTTGTTTCCCCTGTCTCTCTCATAGAGGTTGTGTATTCTAATCACCCCATTTCTGAAAAATTGGATTTCTCGAATTTGTTTGATAAGCCCAGCACTACTCCCCAAGTGGAACTTAAACCTCTCCCAAAGGACCTAAAGTATGTCTTTCTTGGCTCAGATCAGACATTTCCTGTGATAATCAATGCCCATTTAGACGATACGTAGGAATCTAGACTCGTTGAGGTTCTTAAAAGAAATTCGAAGGCTATTGGATGGACTATCTCTGATCTAAGAGGAATTAGCCCTTCTTACTGTACACACCAGATCTTCCTGGAAGATGATGCCCAAACTTCTCGAGAACCTCAGAGACGATTGAATCCAAATTTGCGAGAAGTTGTTAAGACAGAAATCTGCAAATGGATGAGCGCAGGGATCGTTTTTCCCATCTCAAATAGTAAGTGGGTTAGCCCCCTTCATGTGGTTCCCAAGAAGGCTGGCCTCACTGTGGTCCAGAATGACCGAGGGGAGGATATCTCAACCCGTGTTGCCACATCTTGGCGGGTATGTGTAGATTACAGGAAGCTGAATAAAGCAACCCGAAAAGATCACTCTCCTCTTTCTTTCATCGACCAGATTGTTGAGAGATTGGCAGGAAAGAAATACTTATGTTTTCTTGATGGATATTCGGGTTATAATCAGGTCGTGGTCGCTCCTGACGACCAAGAGAAGACGACCTTCACCTGTCCATTTGGGACATTTGCCTTCCGGCGAATGCCTTTTGGCTTATGCAATGCACCAGCTACATTACAGAGATGTATGCTGGCTATTTTTTCGGACATGGTGGGGGATTTTATGGATGATTTTTCCGTCTTCGGTGACTCATTTGATGAGACCCTTGAGTTTTTGGAGAGGGTTTTAAAGAAATGCATTGATGTTAATCTGGTGTTGTCTTGGGAGAAATCGCATTTTATGGTTAAGCAAGGGATAGTGCTGGGACACATTGTGTCAGAAAGAGGCATGGAGGTTGACCCATCCAAGGTAGATACCATTACACCTTACCTCTGCCTACGAACGTCAAGGGAATCAGATCCTCTTAGGGCACGTTGGCTTTTATCGACGATTTATATTAGATTTTGCAACAATTGCCCGTCCCTTGACTCAGCTGTTGGAAAAGGATCGTGATTTTGAGATGTCTAAAGAAGCACTTCGATCCTTTGAGATTTTGAAGCAGGCCATCACTAAGGCCCCAATTTTACAACCTCATGATTGGACTTTAGATTTTGAGATCATGTGTGATGCATCTGAATATGCAGTCGGGGCGTTCTTGGACAAAAGGAAGGATGGCAAGACTTTTGCCATTCACTACGCCAGCAAGACGTTGGATGAGGCCCAACGTAATTATACTGTTACTGAGAAGGAACTGTGGCTATAGTCTTCTCTTTGGAGAAGTTTCGATCGTACTTGTTAGGAGCTCATGTTATCATTTTTTATGATCATTCAGCCCTCAAGTACTTGTTAACAAAGAAAGACTCTAAGCCGAGACTGCTGAGATGGAGTCCTGCTCCTGCAGGAATTTGACATTGAAATAAAAGATAAGCCAGGGAGTGAAAAATGTGGTGGCGGATCATCTCTCTCGGCTTCCTTCTCTCCCATCATATGAGTTTTTCATTGATGCCACCCCTACTCCTATCACTGCTCAATTTCCCGATGAGTCCATTCTCACCATCAGTCAGATACCTTGGTATGCTGATATGGTGAATTTTCTTGTCACTTCTCGACTTCCAGATCACTGGGCCCAAAACCAGAAAGAAAAATTTCGATCTGATTCTCGTTGGTACCACTGGGGAGACCCCATCCTTTTTAAGGAAGGGGCTGATTGCATTTGGAGACGTTGTATTCCGGAGTCTGAGATACTGAGTGTCCTTACCCACTGCACACCTTTGGGTGTGGAGGACATCACTCTGGAAAGCATACTGTAGCTAAGATCTTACAGTCTGGTTTCTTTTGGCCGACCCTATTCCGTGATGCCCACAATTTTGTGAAGGCATGCCCTATTTGTCAGACCACTGGAGGAATGTCTAGATGAGATATGATGGCCCCTTAATCCTGTGCATGTGGTCGAGGTTTTTGATGCTTGGGGAATAGATTTTATGGGCCCTTTCACGGTATCTCAAGGATTTCAGTACATCTTATTGGCAGTAGACTATGTCTCCCGCTGGGTAGAGGCAACTCCCACCCGCGCTGCTGACAGCGCAGTTGTCACTAAGTTCTCAATGACATATTCTCACGCTTTGGTTTACCCAAAGTAGTCATTAGTGACGGTGGTAGCCACTTTCTGAATGTCTCGGTGCGACGGCTTCTGTATAATAATGGAGTTGAACATAGAGTCGCTACACCATACCATCCCCAGTCGAATGGCATGGCTGAGCTTTCCAACAGAGAAATAAAGACCATTTTGATGAAGATAGTCCAGTCTGATCGGAAAGATTGGTCTCAACATCTTCCCACCGAACTATGGGCTTACCGTACAGCTTTTCGTACACTTCTTGGTATGAGCCCATTTCGTATAGTATATGGGAAATCATGCCATCTCCCAGTAGAGATTCACCACAAGTTTGAATGGGCGATTCGAAAATGTAACTTGGATCATGATGAAGCTGGCAAGAATAGGCTTTTGGATTTGAATGAGCTCGAAGAGTTGCGGGCAAAGACATATTCCAATGATTTGATTTATAAAGCCAAAATCAAACAATGGCACGACACTCACATCTCACGTAAATCTTTTAGTGTTAATCAAAAGGTTTGGTTATTTGATTCCAAGCTCAAACTCTTCCCTGGAAAACTTCGTTCCAAGTCGAAAGGTCCTTACACCATCTTGAATATCTATGATAATGGATCTGTTGATATCTTTGACCCCTCCACTTCATCTTCTTTTCGGGTCAATGGGCAGAGACTCAAGCCTGTCATTGAACCCAACGGCCCCCTTCCTGGTGCTGAATCCTTAGTTCTTCAGGATCTCTGAACCTGAACGCCAAGCTGAGGCGTAAAACAAGCGCTTATGGGAGGCACCCCATCTCTATCTTTCTTGTATATTTTGTATATTCTCGTTTCTATTTTTCTTTAATTCCATGCTAACTACATTCTCTTGTGAATTAGTATCAGATAAGCATGGGGGTATTCCTCTTTCCATTTCTCCTTAAAACATAAAAAAACAAACAACAAAAAAAAACAACAAAAAAAACAACAAAAAAATCTCTCTCTAAGGTGGTCATTTTTTTTACCATGAGGACATGGTTTCGTTTAAGCATGGGGGGTGGTCATCTATCTTTGTATATATATTCTAAACTTTTTTATATATATATGTATGTATCACTATGTTTTGCAAAAAAAAACCCTCAAAATCAAAAATATGTATATATATTAAAAAATGCGTTAAAAAATCACTAAAAAAACTTCTTCTTTGTACATATCTCTTCCTTGTGAGAATTTGGACCAAGATTTGAGGCAAAGCTTAAGGAGATTGAGTTTGATCTTGACTTTAATCTACCTAATCACCATAGAGACTCAATAGGTTTGAGAATTCGGATCCTTCAGGTCTTCTTGACTTAACTTTTCCAAGTCCGTAATCTTTACGCAGATTTTGACTCCCCGTGTCTAAGTTGCTCATTTTTGAGAAGAATCACATACTCTTTGATGATTGATCTACTTGAACTTAATTCACATGCACGTAGCTCGACTCAAATAGGATGTGTGAAAGCGGTTGTGATTATGAATGGTATCTATATGGATCCCTTTCTGGCGGCATGGACGTCCGAGGACCGGAGAGTGTGGGTTGAAATAAAGCTTCGGATGAGGAACGGTCAGTTGGCAAAAATCTTCTTCTCTTCCACCAAATAGAGCACAATGCTCATATCTTGTCCACATATAAAAAAGAAAATTCAAAAGGAGCGGGAAAAAGATTTTATACCCGCATGAAGCCGTGCCAAAAAAAAGAAAGAGAAAGAAAAAGAAAAAAAGCAGAAGCCGACATTTCTTTTCTGTGAGACTTGGCTACAATGGTCAAGCTCAAATTGAGAGATGTGGCTACACTGGTCACACTCTAAATAACTACTTCTTCCTATCTACTTCTTTGGCCAACCTACCCGAACTTAGAAGGAAATACCCCGCTCCGCGAGGAAAGAGTAGCTAGAAAGGGAATCCAAGGGTGTTGGGCATGGTTGCATAAGTTTTTATCTTTCTAAGTGGGAAGAGCTTCCTATTCACATTCACAAATTCAAGTCCGACTCATATGTCATAAGAGGATGTGATTATGATCGAATGAGCTGAATTGGCTAAGGAGTCAAACCCGCTTAAAGGTTCGTGGAACTTCGAGACTGTTGCATTTGAAATCTTGAGACTATGTGAATCTCGAACTCATTATGAATCCAAATGTCTAATCAAACTTGTCTCTTATTCTTTATACAAAACTTGGTCCCAGTTCCCATTTGGAAGTTTGCTTTGGATTAGTGTCTTGCTAGGGTCTAGCAAGGTTTAAGCATGGGGGTATGATGAGATCAAGTCTCGTTATGCTTTGTATTGTCAAATCTATACTTTTTGTGCTTAAAAATACACTAAAGTATCTTGAATAATTAAGATATTCTATCTTATTATCTACGTTGTAGTAACTTACTCATTTGATCACATAAAATTAACAAAAGAGAAAATCTAAGAACTTGTAAGTTACTCTTATGTCACTTGCCATTAGGCCGAGAAATACATATGCATGGACTATCTTGTTTGTATCGAAGCTATTTAATTCTAGTCCATAAAAACATTGCACCATTAATTTTGAACCCTTGACAAATAGCAATTCTCCTCTTGGCTATTCTATTTTTAGACCTCTCTTCACATTTTCCCTCCATAACTCTCTCTCCTCCTTAATGTTTTTCCATGCACGTCCCTATCTCATGTGCAAGCAATGGTATCACATGCTCCCACTTAACTTTGTAACATATTTATTAAAATGTGTGATGTTTTAAAGAAGGTACAAGGCCCATGTGATCTATTTTTGTCTCTTCTATCTCTCTCACTTCACTTGCAACATCTCATCTCTTTCCATTTAATATCCATCCATATTTTTCTCATACACTCTCTTTCCATCCCTAAAGCCTTGTACGTATCTTGTCCTTGTTCTTGCAATCCCATCTCTCATCATTAATGGACATATCTATCAATTTCAACAAGAGGGAGAAGAGAGCACGACCAAACACAAATTCTTCACTCTCTCTCTTTATTCTCTCTATCTATCTCTCTCCTAATTAATTCTCACTTCATTTTTTAAGCATTATACATGCACTCAACGTTTCCCCCTGCTTGGACGTACCAACAGTTGCTCTTCAAGAGTGGTTTTTGTGCAATTCGTCCAGCGGTTGTTGCACGAATTCCCCCTTTTCAGCGGTTGTTGCACGAATTCCCCCTTTTCATTCGTCCCCACTCAGTGGCAACGGTTGCTGCGATTGAGTTAGCAGCGGTTGCTGCGATTGAGATTAGTTTCCATATCCTTGAAAATGATAGTGTGTGCTCTATTTATCCGGTCCGATCCCTGACTCTTAACTTTCCCACCCTCACAGGAGCACCAAAGGTTTGAGCATAGTGTTAAAAAAGTTTTGAAAAGACCAAAAAGATCTTGTGTCTTCATTTGCTTAATTCAAAACTGAAAACTAATGAAGATTGGAGTAATTGGATAATTAGATTTGTGCATCGTATTCATGGTTTGAATTAATCTTCGAAATTTATCCGTGTCTCTGTGGATCGACCTTGTGCTTACCATCGTACAAGTAAAAAATATCTTTTGAAATTAATGCTTTAATTGGTTAAATTGCGGTTGCAACGACTCAAATCCCTTAATTTTAACCTTCTAAAACCGCTAAAAACCCGTTAATCATGGACTAAATTTAATTATCAAACTTGTCTTCACAAAATCAAAGTTTGGAGCTTAATCGGACCTTTGGAATTTTAGTACGGGCGGAACCTTAATGAGAACCGGATTCGAAATCCAACAGTCTCTGAGAAATCCCAAACTCTGTTCAAGTCTCCTCAATAGCCAGGTCAGAAATATCTCAACTCATATGCAAACCCTTACGACTATGAATCTGACTCGTACAGTGTAAGTGATAGTGGCTCTCCCCCACTGAAATGACAAAGAGACTGACTTCTCCAGCATGACAACCCAATGATTCCCCAATCCAATGACTCCTTCCTCGAGGAGCGGGGTATTCCCTTCTAAGTTCAAGTAGCAACCGGCTCAAGAGGAGGGGGTGAAGAGAAGAATGGACGGTAGCCGGTGTAGCTACCTATTCTAGGATGCAAGAACAGTGTAGTCAAGTCATCCAGCTGCAGGCTCACATGATATGTATTTGGAACTCAAGCTTGCTTATTGACTTTACAACATTTGTACATACTTTGCAGGCATTTATTTTTGTACAGGCCTGTCCATTTTTTTATACTATTCACAGCATCATTTACATAGGGAGTTTTTCCTCTTGAATCAGTAGACTATCCCTCTTTTGAAGCTTTATTGCAACCCACACTCTCATGTCTTTAGAATTCCTCATCACTGGACGGGTTGGGGTGCACTTCCCTCCCTAGAGGAGGACAAGTGTTTCCACTTGTGTGCATCTCATACCGACAAATCCAATCCCCTCACCACTCCAATTGAGTTGAGCCATGTGAAAGGTGCAGGTGTCCAAGTTAGGTCATTATCAACAAGAGTCGTACGTGTGCTCTGAAATACTCTACTTAGGCAGTCAAGAATCCAATGAACTAAGTCTCGTGATCCTCAAAGAATTAAGTCAACTAGACCTGAAGTACCTCAAACCCAGTTCCTATTATGTCCCTGTTATTAGGTAGATTTTAAGGTCCAATCAAGCTCCAATCTCCGGATTTTACTTAGACTTGTACAATTATCAAACTCAATCCTAAAAATGCCCATGCTATGCAATGCTATGCAGAAATATTTTTGTGATGCAATTTTCAAAGATTTTGAGCTTTTTATGGATTTCTGAAAAGATGATGATGCATATGCATTTTTTGTATTTTTTTTCAAAAAGATTTTTCAAATATTTTTTGGATTTTAATTTTGCAAATGTTTTTGGGATTTTTGAAAACAAAAAGTTTTTGGCTAAAAGCTAGGTTAAAATATTTACACGGGAGTGTTTCTTATATTTACAAGAAGTGGATTTTAAGAATTTACAGGGTAAGTGATCAATTTTGTAGGTATATACAATGAAATTTAGGTGTGATGTATATATTACTCAAACTTATTTGATAAAGGTTTTTCAAACAATTTTGAAAACTATAGTCCAAAATAATTTTTACAAACATTTTACAAACATGTACACACATTTGAAAATCATTTTGCAAAGGTTTTTCAAACAGTATAGATAGATTTTTCAAATTATTTTTGCAACCATTTTTCAAACCGTTTGCAAACAATTTTTCAAATATTTTATTTCACACAAAGAAAATAAACTTTACAAACCAAAATGTTTTTACAAAGGTTGAAAACATGTAACAAGACGTTTTCCAAATAGTTTTCAAAAGATTTTTCACAAAGATTTTCAAACTATTTTTCAAATATTTTGCAAAAAACATTTCACCTGATTTATTAATCAGTAAATACAAAAAGAATTTGAGGAATAATAATCTTTTTATTAAGGTTTTTACGAATTTTAAAGAATTATTAGCCATATTATTAAGAAAATACGAAAGTACAAGTTATGGCTAAAGTATATACATAGTATATACGACCCCCCTATACTTAGCTTGAGCTATGTCCTCATAGATCAGAGAGAAAAGAGAAGACATAACTCGTACTGAGTATAGGAAAATCTAAAGAATAAATGAACCAAGAAACGAATGAACGAATGAGAAGTTGATCGTCCCCCCTATACTTAGGATCAAATAATCCTAAGTATAGCAGACTGTACATAAAGCAGGGAGGGTCAAGGGTGGGAATGAACAGATCGTACTTAGATTGTCTCCCCCTATACTTAGGGTAAGATATCCCGAAGTATAGACAAGAAGAGGAGACAATGGAGAGGATCAAAAAGAATGAAAACTCGGGGTGCACACCCCCCTATACTTAGGACAAAGTACGTCCTAAGTATAGAAGACTGTCTACAAGGGCGACACCTTTTTGATACAAAAAGAAGATAGAAAAGGAAAAGAAGAAAAGAAGAAAATAGATCAGAAGATGGAAGAGACGAGATCAGAGAATGTACACACCACTCCCCCTATACTTAGGGTAAAAGAAGCCTTAAGTATAGACAACAACAGAAGTAATGAAACGGAACGACGAATGAACACTCGGCTCGTCCACCCCCCTATACTTAGGACAAAGTACGTCCTAAGTAAGGCAAACACGAGAATGGGTGGATGACCAATACGGTAGAGAGAACCGAGGTACACACAAAAGAATATACAACAGAGATGGATATACAAATGATCAAGAAGGCAGAAAGCAGATCTTCTTGTGAGACCGTTGAGGGATAGATCTAGTGTGGTGCAAGTCGACATCGGGCTCCACAGTGGACGGAAGCCGATCAGGGTCGACAGAGTGAAGGCCCTCAGTGGAGTCAAATCGAAAAGGCACGAACTGGTCAATGGAAGTAGTATGGCTAGGTTCTCCCTTGGTGGTCCTATGGTGTGAAGGCGCAGACGAGAGAGTAGAAGAAGTACGACTAGGTCTGGCCTTGGGGGTCTCGCTGATATCGAAGTGGAATGGGACAAACTCATCCTCATCGGAAGAAGTGTAATGAGAGTCGTCCCGCGAGGTCTCATCCCAGTCAAAACCAAAAGGAACGAAATCATCAGTGGAAGTAGTCAAACTCAGATCATCCTCAAGAGTCTCACCTAGATCATCTTCTTCATCAAGAGGCCCGAATTTCTGAAAATAAGGGCTAGCATCATAATCGACCTCAATCATCATCACTTTTGAGTGACCAGGAACAAACTTATCAGTGGAAGTAATCAAACCAGATCCGTCATGTCTAGTCTTGGTATCTGCCCTCCGCTCTATGGTATCAATCACGTAAATTCCTTGGATTTCATCAACACATCGCCACACACCAGAAGGAGGAACTGCGAGGTCTATGCTTTCCGAGTTCCCCTCCTTTCGGAGGATTCCTCGGGTCTCATCAGCGGTCGCTAAGCAAACATCTCTAATATCATCAGATTGGTCATAGGCCTCGGAGTCAGCTAAGATCGGTGAAGGTGCATCAGATGCAGGTCTCTGGTCAACTATGGGTGTGGTGATCAACGCTTCACTCTCGTCAATAGGACAGAAGCGAATCTCTCCTGATCCATAATCAATAATGACCCTCGCAGAGGCGAGGAATGGTCGTCCCAGGATGATTGGAGAGGGCTCCCCTGTGGAGGTCTCCATGGGCAATACGACAAAATCAACATTGTAGCTCGTGCCTTGAATCGAAATGACGATGTTTTCAAGGATACCCTTCAGCCTCTTGATAGATCCATCAGCAAACTGAACAATCATCCTGGTTTTCTTGAGAGGCCCTAAGTGAAGAGATTGTACCAGCGAGAAGGGTAATGTGCTAATCGAAACACCGCTGTCCAGGAGAGTGTGATCACAAGTATGGTCAGAGATGGTGCAGGTGATGAAAGGGGTAGTTGTGTTCTTCCATCTAGGAATGGGACGGTGTGTGATGGCATGGGCAGTGGCCATGGTCAAAATATAACGCTCAGATCTGCTCCTCCACTTTCTCTTCTTGGGAAGAGGGGCAGATAAATCAGTCATGGCCTGCTGAAGTGGGGCACGAATGAGCTCATGAATAGAGGCCACCACTTCGGGTTCAGTCAACATTTTTTTGAATTTTTGGACTTCCTCCATACAAGGGAGGAAGTCGGAACCAATATATACACGAGGCATGCCAAGAGAAGTATGTACAGCGGCATCCTCGGGGTCAAAGGTGGGACAGGATGTGAATGGATGTGTGGGTGAATGATCTGGCAACTGGTACCTCTCCTCAAGGTCTGAATCAACCAAGCGTCTCCCGAACTCTTTTTGTGTTTTTAAATTTTTCTTATTTTTTGTATTTTTGGCGATTACAAGCTCCCATGATCACCCACAAAGACGTCTATATCCTTGACGAAAGGAGCATTATTCTGATTTTTTTCTCAAAATGGCAAGATGCTCTCTCATCAAATTAATGTGATCTAGAATTAGGTTCATGACTACACTCAAGGAGTTCGAGGAAGGTGACTCCAACAGGTCAGACTCGGGTGGATTGAAGGTAGAGGTGGGTAATATAGAGGTGGAGGTGGGGTGGGTGGAAATCCGAGGTCTAATATTGTGGCTGAGGCGGGTGTGTACAAAAATCAGAAAAGGTATGAGGAGGATCTTCCTGATAAAAGGGAGGTGGATCGACTGGAGTGAACGAAGGATCCGTAAAGTCTGGATAAAATGCGCTCCAGGGGTCCATCTCGAAAACGAAAGGAAACGATTCGGAAGAGCACGAAGGTCAAGTTAAAAGAGTGAAGAAGAAGGCGCAAGTGTGCAGAAGTGATCTAGAATACACACAAGCAATCACAAGCAAAACTCACACAAAACAAACCCTCAATTCACCTACTCAACTCGGTGAAGACCACAAATGCGGTCTTTTTATCTTGTCTGTTTTAGAGTTAGGTGAGAAGTCAAAATATTGCACAAACACTTAGGGGTTGAATGGAATTTGGGCACTAACCTTAGTGTGTGCGCGAGCAATGTAAAACGAATACAATGAGGGGATTACTCGCCTTAAGACAAGATTTTCTTTTTGGTTGATTTTAGGGCCAAGTAATATTAGCAGTCTCAAATTTATTGATTATCACTTTTTTGGATTTTTAACGAGAATGCACGAGCCTATCGGGGAATCAATTCCTTCTAGGTGATCAAAATCATAGGGAGAGTCGGAAAAGCAATGCAAACGGCAAAAACGATGATGAATGCTAAAGCGTAAATGCTCACCTTGCCTCAACCACTCTACATGCAAAGATGCTCAGCAGAACTGAAACCTAATCTATATGCAGATGCAAGCAGATGAAATCGCCCTAAGTTTCAGAAATTGCTATTATCGTGAAGAACCACAAATCGGTCACCGATCTTCAATCCAAGAGTCCGGTCTAGGCTCACCCCTCCTCCTCTCGACACATCGAGTTCAGGAGCAGTGCTTGGCAGGGTGGGCTCCCGGCACGAAGGCTTGAAGATGATGAGGCGATTGTTTAAAATTTGAACTAAGTCCAAAGCGCACTATAGGTACATGCAAAGGTTGTTAGGTGTTTGGACCTAATACTATCGGCAAGCAGTCCTACAACTAAGGGCTCAATCACACAAAAGAAATAAAACAAAACCGGGAAAAAAATTTTGAATAAAACCGACAAAAGCCGTAGTGAGCCCCTAAGTGAACAATCACTTGGAAATTGGGCCCGAATGTCCAAGTTTGGGGGTACATGTATTATTACAAGAAAGGAGACTCTCTCTTACTTAAATTACAAAAATAAATACTACACAAAAATGCTCAAAAGTATGACTGTCTTCTCAAGTCCTCCCTGCCTTCTTTGATGCTAGGTCAGAAGTCTCCTGCCGCCTTCACGTGGGTGCACTGGCGCCTAGAGTGGAGTGCCTCCCTCGATCCGCGGTTCCTCGCACAAGTCCAACAAAGGAGAGTGATTAAACAAGTCAAACAATGATATCAAATAAATGAGCCAATAAATAAGGCAAAAATAGGCAAATAATCACAATCACATAGAAAAGAGCCGAACTACGTGTTGTTGCTCCCCGGCAACGGTGACATTTGATAAACCCGAAAATCTAACGGTCGTGTATTCCACACAAGGCGGGAATACAGAAGTCGTTGCGGTGACCGCTCAGAAATCCGGATTTAATCAACAATGAAACCACAATAGTATAAATCAAGCAATGAAAAATAAATGCGGAGTCAAAATTATTTTTAACTCTACATAAAGGATGTATAGGTGTAAGTATGTAGAGGTCGAACTCAGGGAGCAAGTAGGATAGATAAAACAAGTGCAAAGAGTGTGATGTGATTAATTGACTACAAATATGCTATTTTTGTGGGTTTTTAATTTTTATTTTTTTATTTAATTTTTGATTTTACAATTTGTATTTTTATTTTTAATTTTCTGGTTTTATATTTTCTTTTTATATTTTATATTTTTTATATTTTCTTTTTTTAATAATTAAGTATATATACAATATAAGAAAAGAGGGAATAAGGTATTTATAAAAATAAGTGAAAATAGTCAAATTAGGAAATAAAATGTTTTTGGTCTCTTTATGATTTTATAATGTTTTTGTGATTTTTGGGAATTTTTCTGAATATTTTTGGTATTTTTAAAAGTCAAAAATATTGAAAATAGTGAATAAAATAAAGATCTGAAACTAAAATGGGAATGAAAAATAGTAAACAGTAACAAAAATTTCCCAAATTAATTTTAAATTAAAGATAGCAAAATAAAGAAAATTTAGGAAAAGAAAACACAATTTTTAGATTTTCTATGAATTTTATAAATTTTTATGAAGGTTTTTGGTGTTTTATATTTTTAGGAGTTTTCTTTGGTATTTTTAAGTGATTTTTGGAGTGAAATTCAAACACACTAAAATATGCAAAATATATATTTTTTGGAATATTGGGGTGTTTTTATAATTTTTATGGATTTTATAATGCAAATAGTGCACAAACTGTGTGTTTTTGAATTTTTATAATTAAAAAATGCAATAAATATGAAAAATAAAAATATGACATGATAATATGATGCAACAGGAGGTTAATACAATTTTTGTAGATTTTTTTAGTGATTTATAGATGTATGCAATAAATACAAGAAACATAAAGAAACTGCATTCCTGGTAGGGGCAATTTTGTAATATTCAAAAATCCAAGGGTCGAAATGAAATTTCTCCGCAAAATATATAGCTGAAATATAAACTTCCTGGACCAAATACTAAAAGCAAAAGCTGCGAGGGCCTTTTGGCAAAAAGCCCACCCACGCGCGTGCGATGCACGCGCCTGGGGAGGACTGAAAAGAAAAATTCCAAAATTCAGGGGCTTTCGTGTGAAATTCCTCAAAAATTATAACTGGAATAAAATTTTTTGTGCACTTAACATTAATAAAGAAAGCCACAAGGTAACTACTACAAAATATCCACAACGCACGTGACGAGCACGTGCGCCAGCGAGGACCAAAATGGAGTATCACAAACTGGGGGGTGCGCTTTGCAAAATGCACAATAGTTTTTAAAAGCAGATGAAAGATTTAAAGTTTATTATTAAATACAAAAACTGGCGGGGCTTATCTTGCAAAATGCCCACGCCTGGCGCGATCCGACGGTGCAGATATAGCTCTACTAATACACGTGTCGACGCCACAGGAGCCGATGACGGTTCGCGAACTAATGGACGCGATTAGATGTAGACTAAGGATCAGACGGTGTGGCATGGCTGATAATTCCAAAAATCGATCGGTCTTGTGTTCCACACAAGGCGGGAACACAGTCGAAGTGTCAACCAATCAAATCCTGAAATTAATCAACAATTAACCCATACTATAGATCAAGGAAATAGAAATAAATGTGGAGTTAAAATTTATTTTTAACTCTGCACAAATGGTGTATAGGGACAAGTATGCAGAGAGTTCGAACACAGGGAGCAAACAGGGTAATTCAAATAAATGTGCGCAAGGGAATGTGGAGTGTCTACACTAAGCAAGCAAGCAAATAATTTGTGGGTTTTTAATTTTAATATTTTTTTATTATATTTTTTTATTTAATTTTTAATTTTGTATTTTGATTTTTAATTTTCTGATTTTTATATTTTATATTTTATGTATTTTTTCTTTTTTTTCAATATTGGAATATAAAAACAATGTAATAAAAGACAAGATAAAGTATTTATAAAAATGTGCAAAAATAACAAAAAAATCATAAATAAAATGTTTTTGATATTTTAAGGATTTTTTACTGTTTTGTGATTTTTGGGCATTTTTCAAACTGTTTTTGGTATTTTTAAATACTGAAATAAGGGAAAACAGTGAAATATGTGCTGGCTGTGAGTAAAATAGGAATTAAAATTAGCAAACAGCAACCAAAAATTTTCACACAATTTTCAAATAACGAGAATGAAATAAAGAACAAACAGGAACTGAGTTTGTATTTTTTTGAGTTTTCTTTGATTTTATATATTTTTTTGAAGTTTTTACGTATTTTTTGAATTTTTAAGGTTTTTCTTTTGAGATTTTTAGTGATTTTTGGACTGACACTAAAATAGGTTAAAATACACATTAGGGATTTTTTTTGGAATTTTTAGAGGTATTTTACTATTTTTTCTGGAATTTTTTAAGCTAGACAGTGAATAAAAACATGTTTTTGATTTTTAATAAATATTAAAAAGCAATAAAATTAAAATCTAAAAATATGGCGACAAAGTACAAGCCAACAGGAACCTAACCCTATTTTTTTGGAATTTTTGGAGGCAAAATGATAATTTAAATAATTAAAACAAGCATCCAAACATTAAACAGGCCTGGCAGGGGTATATATGCAAATATCCAAAGTTCCAGGGGCATACATACAAATTTCCACAAAAATATAACACTTAATATTCAATTTCCAGGACCAATTACAAATCACAAAACCCGCAGGGGTGTTTTGGCAAAAAGCCCACCCACGCGCGTGCGGTGCACGCGCCTGGGGGGGACTAAATAGCAAATATACAATACTTTGGGCTGAAGTGCGAAATTCCAAAAATTATAATACTGCAGATGAAAGTTTGAGACTTAAAGTGCAAACACAAAAAGTTCTAGGAAGTCCCTGCAAATTACCCAAGTCACGTGCGTGGAACTCGTGACCTGGCCGGCCCCTCGATGTAATATGACAAAAATCGAGGGGCTCCTAATGCAAAATTCGCAACGTTTTTGAACGGCGGTGAATAGTTCAGATGCTAACGAAAAATTACAACAAAATGCGGGGGATGATTCGCAAAATACCCCCGCTTTGGCGTTGACAAACGGTGGGATGGATCCCACTTGACCACGCATCGAGTCGTGGAACGCCGATGACGGTTGGTGATCCTGCGGCCGAGATTATAAGATCTGATACGAACGGACGGCTCGGGCGCGAGACGATCTGATGGCTACTGTAGCGCCCCAAGAACAGGCCCGATCGGACGGCTCTCGGAAGGGCTGGATGAACTGAAGATGAACTCGCCCAAGGCGAGTTTAGACCTGGTGGTGCGTGCTCCCCCAGTCTCCTTCAAGCCCGCCGATGGTCCCTCTAAGCTCCTGGCGTGATTCTGCAACTAGGGGAGTCCTCAAAAATGGCCAACACCACCGGAGAACGTCCGACGACGTACGACCGACTGGAGCTCCTCCTCGTGGTTCGAGCACATGCAATCAAAGGGTACCTCTGTCTACTTCCTGCAGGGGAGCTGTTAGAACAAAAAGGTGGAGCCCAGAAGAGCTCCTGGAGGTGGAATGAGCGTAGCAGGTACGGAGTGGGAGCTCGCCGGAGCAAGCTCCGGCGAGGTGGAGAATGTAGCGATCTGGAAGGTGGGAATCGAAATAGAAGTGTGGAGTGGATGCTACAGATGCTGCTCGAGATAAAAAATGCAAGAAAAAGATAAGAAAAGCAAAGCAAACAGACCTCAAGGACGTACGATCCGAGATTGGAACCTCACGGCGGCGCAGCCGCCGGAGATGGTGGAACGCGGTGTTTGGAGTCTCGCCGCACCTCGACTGCAATGGGGGAGGACTCCCCTGTTACGAGAGCTTGCCCTCGACCCTCACCTGGAAGCTATTGGCGCCCAAATCCGGTTCAAGGGAAGGAAAGTCAGGGGCTCGGTTTTGAACATGGTGACGGGGCGATCTTCGAGGAGGAGTCACGGGCGAGAGGAGAAGATCTAAGAAGATCTTGGAGGTCGGCGAGCTAGGTGGCGGTACAGGGTACAAAATCGCAGAAGAAATCGGCCTCAAAGGGTGAAAGACGCACCCTCGAAAAATCCGCAAAAGTGGGGGAAAAACGAGGCGCGCAGAGCTACAGGGGGTAGGTCAGACTGTTGACCTTGGTCAACAGTCCTGACCTCCTGGTTGGTCCACGTGGACCAACCAGGAAAAACCATGAAAAAATGTTTTATTAAATGAATAAAAAGTAGTAAATGGCATTATTAATTTATGATTATAAAATAAAAAAATATTCGTTATTTTATGTAGTATTTTATTATGATTTTTAATTTATTTTATGAGGTATATTTTTACAAGTTTACTTTTTAGCCCTATATAGGTATACTACCTATGTATTTTAGTATTTTATTTTTATTTTGTGCATTTTAATTTTATTATTTTTATTTCTTATTTTGTAAAATTATAAAATACTTTTATACACATAAATATATTTTTATTTTATTTTATTGAATTGTTTAGTATATTTAATAAAATAGAAGTGTATTTTATATAGGTATAAGTATAGGTCTAATACCTATGTATATGATATATACAAGTATTGTTATTTGGATTTCTTTTGTATTTTTATTCTGATTTTAATACACATAATTATTATAAGTATTATCTACTACATTATAAAAATATAAAAAATATAAAAATAATGAATAAATAATAAATTGAATATTTTAATCTGTACAGCTATACAAGGAGGGTCCAAAACTCAACTTTCAAACCATAGCTCCGCCAAATGCGAAACCATCGCCATTAAATAGCTTATTTTCTTCTATATACAATTAAAGTGAGTATGCTGCATTTGGAGTTTTTGTTTATGCGATACGGGTCTGGGAAGTTGGGATTCTGGATTTTTATTCAGACCATAACTTTTTATCTGTGTATTATTTTTCTGTGAAATCAATTTTGTCTTTTTCTTTGTAAAATTATCTACAACTTTCATGTACAAAGTTTCTTTATTTGATGTATAAAAAGTGGAACCAAAAATAGGTCCCAAAATGAATAAAGAATGAATAGAAGGTATAGGTATTTTATCTGTGTTTTGGCCCTTATCTCCCCCTACTTTCTTCCTGGTCGACCTATTCATCAAGATGCCTAGGTCTTGGGGTTTTGGGTCATAAAATATTTACAATATTTTATTCTTTTTCTTTTCTTTTATTTATTCTATAATTTTGGCTTTAATTACAGTATTTTATACACTATTTGGATGCACATGCATGAATGCTAAGATGATGAAATAAAGGATATTTACAGGTATTTGCTAGGGTTTTTGGTGCCAAAATGATAGAATAAAGATGATGAAATGTGGATTCATCATCCCCCTATACTTTACCTTTGCTAGTCCCTAGCAAACACTTATGCAATAAGTGCAAAAAGAAAAAGAAAGAAAAGAAAAAGAAGAACTTGGATTTTATCTGATTTTCAAACTTGTCTTCACAAAATCAAAGTTTGGAGCTTACGTCGGACCTTTGGAATTTTAGTGCGGGCGGAACCTTAATGAGAACCGAATTTGAAATCCAACGGTCCTTGAGAATCCCAACACTCTGTCCAAGTCTCCTCAATAGCCAGGTCAGAGATACTTCAACTCATACACAAACTCTTACGACTATGAATCTGACTCGTACAGTGTAAGTGATGGTGGCTCTCCCCAACTAGAATGACAAAGAAACTGACTTCTACAGTACGACATCCCAATGATTCCCCAATCCAACAACTCCATCCTCGAGGATCGGGATATTCCCTTCTAAGTTCAAGTGGCAACCAGCTCAAGAGGAGGGGGTGAAGAGAAGAATGGACGGTAGCCAGTGTAGCTACCTATCCTGGGATGCAAGACTAGTGTAGTCAAGTCATCCTGCTACAGGCTCACATGATATGACTTTGAAAATCAAGCTTGCTTATTGACTTTGTACATACTTTGCAGGCTTTTTATTTTTGTACATGCCTGAACTTTTTTTTTGAATACTATATACAGCAGCATTTACATAAGGAGTTCTTCCTGTTGAGCCAGTAGACTATCCCTCTTTTGAAGCTTTATCGCAACCCACAGCCTCCTGTCTTTAGACTTCCTCATCACTGGACGGGTTGGGGTGCACTTCCCTCCCTAGAGGAGGACAAATGTTTCCACTTGTGTGCGTCTCATACCAGCAAATCCAATCCCCTCACCACTCCAACTGAGATGAGCCATGTGAAAGGTGCAGGTGTCCAAGTTAGGTCATTATCAACAAGAGTCGTGCGTGTGCTCCGAAATACTCTACTTAGGCAGTCAAGAATCCATTGAACCAAGTCTCGTGATCCTCAAAGAATTAAGTCAACTAGACCTGAAGTACCTCAAACCCAGTTCCTATAAGGTTCCTGTTATTAGGTAGATTTTAAGGTCCAATCAAGCTCCAATCTCCGGATTTTATTTAGACTCGTTCAACTATCAAACTCAATCCGAAAAATGCCCATGCTATGCAAATAATATGAAGAATGCAGAAAATATTTTTGTGATGCAATTTTCAAAGATTTTGAACTTTTTATGGATTTTTGAAAAGATGATGATGATGCACATGCAGATGCAGATGCATTTTTTTTGTCTTTTTCAAAAGGATTTTTCTAATGTTTTTGGATTTGAATTTTGCAAATATTTTTGGGATTTTTGAAAACAAAAAGTTTTGGCTGAAAACTAGGTTAAAATATGTACACAGGAGTGCTTCTTATATTTACAAGAAGTGGATTTTAAGAATTTACAAGGGTAAGTGATCAATTTTATAAGTACATATATATAGGTAGTGAATTTTGGTGAGATGTCTGCGTTCCTCAAACTTATTTGACACAAGTTTTTTTTCAAACAATTTTTGAAAACTATAGTCCAAAATAGTTTCTACAAACAGTTTACAAACATGTACACACATTTTAAAAATCATTTTGCAAAGGCTTTCAAAACAGTATATATAGGTTTTTCAAATATTTTTGCAACCATTTTTCAAACCATTTGCAAATCATTTTTCAAACATTTTATTTCACACGAAGAAAAGAAATTTTACAAATCACACATTTTACACAGGTTGAAAACATGTAATAAAATATTTTCAAAATAGTTTTCAATAGATGTTCACAAAGATTTTCAAACTATTTTTCAAACATTTTGCAAAAAAAACATTTTCACCTGATTTATTAATCAGTAATTACACAAAAGAATTTGAGGAACAAAACACCTTTTTATTAAAGAATTTTAATGAATTTTAACGAATTGTTAGCCATATTATTAGGAAAATACGAAAGTACGAGTTATGGCTAAAGTATATACGCAGTATATACGACCCCCTATACTTAGCTTGAGCTATGTCCTCATAGATCGGAGAGAAAAGAGAAGACATAACTCGTACTAAGTATAGACAAGTCTAAAGAAGAAAGGAATGAACCAATAAGAAGTTGACCGTCCCCCCTATACTTAGGATCAAAGAATTGTAAGTATAGCAGACTGTACACAACGTAGGGAGGGTCAAGGGTGGGAATGAATAGATCGTACTCAGATTGTCTCCCCCTATACTTAGGGTAAAATATCCCTAAGTATAGACAAGAAGAGGAGACAATGGAGAGGATCGAGATAAATGAAAAACTCGGGGTGCACGCCCCCCTATACTTAGGACAAAGCACGTCCTAAGTATGGAAAACTGTCTACAAGGGCGGCACCTTTTTGATAGATAAAGAAAATAGAAAAGGAAAAGAAGAAAAGAAGAAAAGAAGAAAAAAAGAAATCAAAAGATAGATGAAGAGATCGTGAGGATGTACGCACCACTCCCCCTATACTTAGGGTAAAAGAAGCCCTAAGTATAGGCAGCAACAGGAGCGGTGACACAGAACGACAAAAGAGCACTCGGCTCGTCCACCCCTCCTAAACGTAGGACAAAGTGCGTCCTAAGCAAGGCAAACACGAGAATGGATGGACGACCAATACGGGAGAGACAGAGGTGAACAAAGGAGAATGTACAACAGAGGTGGATGTACATAAGATCAAGAAGGCCGAAAGTTAACCTTCTTGCGAGACCGCTGAGGGATAGATCTGGTGTGGTGTATGTCGACATTAGGGTCCACAGTGGAATCAAAACGGAAAGGGATGAACTGATCAATGGAAGCAGTATGGCTAGGTTCTCCCTTGGTGGTCCTATGATGTGAAGGCACAAACGGGTGAGTGGAAGAAGTACGGCTAGGTCCGGCCTTGGAAGTCTCGCAGATATCAAAGTGGAATGGGACGAACTCATCATCCTCGGAAGCAGTGTAATTGGAGTCGTCCTGCGAGGGCTCGTCCAGGTTAAAGTCAAAAGGCACGAAATCATCAGTGGAAGTATACGAACTCTGTTCGTCCTCAAGAGTTTCACCCGGATCATCTTTTTCATCAAGAGGCCAAAAATTGTGAAGGTTCGCGTCATAGCCGACCTCAATCATCTTTACCTTTGAAGGACCAGGAACGGACATATCAGTGGAAGTAATCAAACCAGGTCCGTCCTGTCCAGTCTTGCCTAGGTCATTTGTTTCCTTATGAGGTCTCTCAAAATAATGGGCAACTTCATAAACGTCCTCAATAGTCTTGGTATCTGCCCTCCGCTCAAATGGTTCAATTACATAAATACTCTGGATCTCATCAACACATCGCCACACACCAGGAGGAGGAACTATGAGGTCTATGCTTTCCGACTTCCTCCCCTTTTGGGGGATCCGTCGAGTCTCATCAACGGTCGCTAAGGAAGTATCTCTAGTATCAGCAGATCGGTCACAGGCCTCGGAGTCAGCTACAATCGGTAAAGGTGCATTAGGGGCAGGTCTCTGGTCAACTGTGGGTGCGGTGATCGCCACTTCACTCTCGTCAACAGGACGGAAGCGAATCTCTTTTGATCCGTAATCAACGACGACCCTCGCAGAGGCGAGGAAAGGTCGTCCCAGGATGATTGGAGACGGCTCCCCTGTGGAGCTCTCCATGGGCAACACGACAAAATCAACATGGTGGTTCGTGCCCTGAATAGAAATGACGACGTTTTCAAGGATACCCTTCGGCCTCTTGATAGATCCATCAGCAAACTGAACGATCATCCTGGTTTTCTTGAGAGGCCCTAAGTGAAGAGACTGTACCAGTGAGAAGGGTAATATGCTAATAGATGCACCGCCGTCCAGGAGAGTGCGATCACAAGTATAGTCAGAGATGGTGCAAGTGATGAAAGGGGTAGCTGTGTTCTTCTTCTTGGGAATGGGACGGTGTGTGATGGCGAGGGCAGTGGCCATGGTCAGAATGTGACGCTCAGATCTGCTCCTCCGCTTTCTCTTCCTGGGAAGAGGAGCAGATAATTGGGTCATGGCCTGCTGAAGTGGGGCACGGATAATCTCATGAACAGCAGCCACCACTTCGGGTTCAGATAACATTTTTTTGATTTTTTGGACTTCCTCCATACAAGGGAGGAAGCCGGAATCAGCATATACACGAGGCATGCCAAGAGCAGTCTATACAGCGGCATCCTCGGGGTCAAAGGTGGGACTAAGTGTGAATGGATGTGTGGTCCAGGGCTCTGGCAAGTGGACTCTCTCTCCTCAAAACATTGATCAACCAAGTGTCTCCCGAACTCTTTTTGGATTTTTGAATTTTTCTCATTTTTTTGTATTTTGGGCGATTGCAAGCTCCCATGATCACCTACAAGCAAATCTGAATCCCCGACGGAAGGAGCATTAATCTTATTATTCCTCAAGATAGCAATATTATCGTTCAACAAATCAATGCGCTTTGTCATCCGATTCAAAATATCACTCATAGAGAACGAGGGAGGTGACTCCATCAGGTCAGACTCGGGTGGGTGTGAAGGTGGAGATGGATAATACACAGGTGGGGTGGGTGTGGATAGAACTCTGAGTCGTGATACTGTGGCTGAGGCGGGTATGTACAAAAATCAGAAAAAATAGGAGGCGGGTCCTCCTGATAAAAGGGAGGTGGACCGGCTGGGGCGAGCGAGGGATCCGCAAAGTCCGGATAAAAAGCGCTCCAGGGGTCCATCTCGGAAACAAAAATGAAATGATTCGGGGGAGCACGTCGGTCAAGTCAAGAGAGTGAAGAAGAAGGCACAAGTGCGCAGGGATGATCTAGGACATAAACAACAATCACAGACAAAAATGAAAACAAGTCAAACCCTCAATTCACCTATTCAACTCGGTAGAGACCGCAAAGAGCGGTCTTTTTATCTTGTCTATTTTAGAGTTAGGTGAAAGTCCGAAATTGCACAAACACTTAGGGGGCCGAATGGAATTTTGGGCTCTAACCTTAGTGTGTGCGTGATGAATCCGCGATTCATCATCTTAATATCTTGATCTTAGCAAAATCCATGAGTAAAATCCCAAATAAATGTCCATAAAATCAATAAATTAACAAAATAAGTCTTGTAAATAAAACACACTAATTATTGTATGTTAGATTGTACAAAATGAATTAACAATAAAAAAAGCCGCAAAATCAAAGGAGTTTTATACCTGTAAATAGCCAAAATTTCATGTATTTTTAATAATTTCATTTCAACTCCTTTTTGGCTAATTCTTTCTCTAACTTGTTCATAATAATGTACATAAAAATACAAAAATATAAAACAAATTATATCTCAAATAAATGCTCCTAGATCCCAATGGGAAAAAGCCGTAAAGACCAACTTCCAAGCTAAATTCCCGCTCCGTATGAACTCCAAATTCACCAAACTCACTTTTAAAGTTCAAGTTAGAAAAATATCTATCCAACGGAAGTGATTTCATTAAAATCGGAGCTCGTTTGCAAAAGTTGGGTTTTGGGACCTAGATGTACATTGTATATTATGTATATATTCTTTCTTTCTTCATTTTTTATTTTATCTTTCTTAATTACTAAAAATCCAAAAAATCATTATAGTGTTGTATTTTGATTGTACTATTTTATTGTATTTTCCTATTGTACATAGCTACTATTAAAAAGATAAAAAAATATATAAAAAGAAAAGCAAACAAAAAAATATGTACATGTTATAGATCTTCTTTTGTAAATTCTCCACTCTTTTTCTTATTTTATTTTATTTTATTGTATTATAAGTAGCCTACTTTATTTCATTTTATTTTCCTTTTATTTTTCCCACATTCTCTACACTAACTTCCATTTCTACATTAACCACCAAGTCTTCTATTCTACCACCAACTCCCATTCCACCCCACATTCTTCATCTAACCTCCATTCAACTCCACCATTAATCTAACCTCCCATTCAACACCATCTCCATTCTAACCTCCCTTTCTCTTCACTTTATATTCCTCCTTACATCCACAATTTTCCCCATCCGCCATTCTTATATAAAAAGGAGAGAGCTTGGAGTGTTTTGTTGGTGACAGCGGTGAGACATCTTCCTCAAGCGACGACCTCCTTCAGGCAAGATCCGCGGAGCTCCGTTCCACGTCACGAGTTCTCCATCGAGCTCGCTCAGCCTCTTCGATTTTATTTCGCCAATCGGATCGAGGCGACGACAGGAGTCCAGCGTAGCTGCTCCGTCAATCCGGCGAAGAATGAGGTAAGTATTCCTCCTCTTTTCTCTCGTTATTTTTTTTTCTAATATCTTGTTTCCTTATTGTTTGGATCACCATCATTTTTTTATCCATCACATATCCATATTATTTTTTTTATTTGCATATCATCCCTCCCACCACCACCATCATTTTTTTCATTTGTTTAAATCATCATCATCACCACCAACCCATTTTTTTCTCTCTTTAATCACATTCCATGTCTAATTAAAATAAAAAAATAAAAAAATTTAAAACAAAAAAAATTCTCTTTTATTACAGCAGTAAAAAAATCAAAAAGAAAAAAATTAAAAAAAACAAAAAAGAAATACTCGCAGCAGCGGTGGGGGGAAGTTCCCACCGCCGCCGCCGCCCCCTCATCTCCACCGCGTCACCGTGCCCCCCCCCCCGCCCCTCCGCTGGCCACCGCACAGCCAGGCGGCGCTGCCGCCCGCCCCTGGAGCTCCCAGGCCGCCCCGCCAGCCCCACCGCCGCCGCCCAGCCAGCCCCACCTCGACAACCGCCAAGCACCGCCGTCCCTCACGCTTCCACCTGCCCCTCACGCCACCGCCGCCGCCGCCCCGTCGCCGACCCCCGTGCGCGGCCGCGCGGGGCCGTGCCGCCGCCGCCGACCACATTTTCTTTGGGTTCATCTCTAGCCGTCCTTCTCAAGGAAGAAGAAGGTCTTTTATCTCTTCTCATTTTTTTAATGTACAAATTGCATTGTATCTATTTTATGTTTCTGTAATTACAAACAAGTCCTTGTTTATAGTTTGTATTGTTTAAGTTCATTTCAGTTTTGCAAAGACACCCCTATGTTTGCACTTTAATTTGGACCTCTCTTTTGCATCATTTTATGCAATAAAAAATATTTTTATGGTGAGCAACTTATCCTCTGTCATGTGAGTATTTATTTGTATTTTTATGTTACATGGGTAATTAATTATAATTGTTTAACTGAAATATTGGATATTTTACCCATTCCGTGCTCTTAAAATTATATCTCACACACGGTTGCTCTAAAAAATCCACAAAAATTATATGATGCCTTGATATTTGATTAATTTTATGTCCAAATTTCATCTAAAATGGATATGTCTTGTGCCCGAAATAAATTGTAGAGTGAATTTAGTATCTGATTTTTAATTAAATCCAGGAATATACTTTTTGAGAAATTTCAACTCTACTGTATGACACATCTAAATATCTTTCTGAGATAAATCGCATTCTGATTAATTTAATAACATGGATTAATTAGGAATTAATTACTCACTGTCACTCTGTTTCTACTAAAAAATTCATAAAAAATTCAAAGCTTGTCAAAAAATTCCAAAAAAATACTGTAGCTTCCTTGCATCATATTTTACTTCCAGTAATTTTTTCATGATTTTTTGTTTTTTGTTTGTGTGATAAATTGCGAAAAAACCCATAAAAAGTGTGTATTTTTATTTATTGCATTTTAACCCATAAAATTCCAAAAAAAAGTACCTTGCATTCATCTCTGGATTAGGACTCTAGAAAAAATATAATTTGGCTAAATTGGACTAATTTGACATTAAAATTAATTTAGCCTTGTTGTGTGTTTTCTTAGTGTTGTAATTCACCCGCATTTGCATTTGCTTTGATTTTTGCATAAAAAAATCTAAAAAAATACCGCATTGGAAATCTAGGTCTTAAATTTGCAAATTAACCCCAAGTTGTTCCTTTGCCTCCCTGAGTTCGACCCCGAACTTGCCCGGGATATAAATTAAACCGAGACACTCTTCACAGAGATCTTCTCTCGGTTCTGACTGAATCGCTAAGTACACGTATTACAACGTGACCTAATTATTTATCGTATTTAGCGACTCGTCAGATGGCGCCGTTGCCGGGGAGGCAAACGACTTAGGGACTAATTTAAAAATTTGGATTTAGTTTTCCATTTACTCGGGTAGTCTGACCCCCGAGCCACCTTGTATTTATTTCATTTTTTGCAATTATTTCTCTTCATATTTTTGTATATAATTTGTTTTATCTCTCTAACATAAATTTTATTTTCCTTGCAAGGGCCCGGTGAACTTGGAGTGCATCGGAGGTCGACGGACGTGACGCGCGCCGACTGCTGAAGATCAAGGAGAATTAGTTTATTTTTGAGAGAATTTTTGTAATTATTGTAATAACTTAGGTAATTCGCTCTTCCAGCGGCTCTTGTTTGAGAGCTCGCGTTTGTATCCGGACTGGACTTTGGACCCGCTCGTGGTCGTGTGGTTGATTGACGTAGAATAGGACTTGCACTCGCGGCTCTTAGAGCATTTTATTAGATTATCTTTATTGCTTGTGCTCGTAATTTTTAGGACCACACATCATATTTAACGAGACGCACTTAGACCGCTGGGCTATTAGTCAAATTAAACTTGTTCATCACTCGCTAATAGAACTGCTTGTCTAGGAATGGTTTCTCGTTTGCATTCATATTAGTATAAAATTTCAATTCTGCCTTGCATCCCGCATGTAGAGCGCGAGGATCACTGTAAGTCTTCTGAACTGGGCATGCATCATTGATTTCATTATTTACATCGGTTTTTCTCGACTCGCTCCCCTTGGTTTTTGAAACTTAGGTTAAAAGGAAATCGGGACTGATCGTTAGGCGTGCTTTGTTTGGTGGACTAATCAAGTGATAACCAAACTTAAAACCGGGACTGCTAATCAGAGTTGACCAAAAAAAACTGATTAAAACTAACACTTGTTTTGGGAGATCAAAACCCTCATTGTATGCTTGGCTAATTGTGATTGTTGAGAGGTGAGGACGCATCCCTAGGATAGTGCCCAAAACCTACTTTTGAGTCTTGCGTAATTGGATTGATATCTTGATTTATCACCTAATTAAAACTGAAAAGATAAACGGTCGGACTTTTGCGACCATCACTGTGTTGAGTAGGTGAACTCAGGGTTTGCTCTTGTGTTTGTTTGTTTTGTGTGTTATTCGGTGCACTTGCACGCTTTCATCCTCGATCCGCCTCATTCTCCCATTTTACCTCCAAGATGTCAGAATATTGGTCATCATATCCACGTCATTCCTTCTTCGACCATATTTCGATCATCTCCACCCTCTCATTCCTCTTCATACCCACACCCCAACCGCAAAGTCAGAACTCCGACTGACTTCTCCACTTCTTCGTCCTTCTCACCTACCCCACATTCTTGCACCCCTGACCCACAACCACCTTGCATTGATTCACTATATTCTCGTCCGCTTGCTGGAATCAAGGAACAAATCAAAGAACAAGCGACTGCTGAGATGAATGATTGGCATAATCAGTTGACCCCACATACCTCACTTTCACCTCGAGTTGGGACAGAACAACAATTTCCATATATACATCCCGACTTAACCTTAGGGTACAACATGGTCGACCAGACAAACCGAAAGGAGAGGCCTGCACCGTATGATCTTCCTGACTTGATTGACCTGAGTGATAGAGACCACATTGACCAACCTTCATATCACCCATTCGGAGAGCCGATATATACAGGGGATTGGACTCATGAGACCGATCTACAGACCCCCTGTCTACAGACTCCACCTTATGAGGCTCCGACCAACATCTACCATACAGATGGGTCATACTCAACCCAGCATTACACGCCTGAGTCAAGATGTGTTGAGTATAAGATCCCAAGTTCTCAGCAGTATCCTCCAATTGTGCCGACTTCTCTCATGAGGTGTCATGAGAACTTATTGGAGGATGACATCTGTAGACCGATCAAGAGTCCAGGTAGGAATGTGGATCGTGAATTTCGCGGATTGAATCTTGAAAACCTAGAAGACACCGGATTGACCACTTGTCATGTACAGCTGGAGTCCCTTCTACCTCCCTCTTCTACTAACCACTTTCCCTACAAATCAGAATCTGTACATTATCCTAGTCCTCCTTCACCTACCAAAAATACCATAAAAATTGAAAAAGGAAAAGATCTAAAAAAATTGGATCCTGCGGTTAGGGAAGCATTGGATAGAAAGTTGATTTTTGAGCTTCCCTTTACAATGGCCATTGAGCCCTTTCCTGACCTTAAAAGATTTGTGAGGAGTAAATTGATGCCTACAAGGTCGGGCAATAAGAGAACAAGGACTGAGATACATATAGTGTCTATGGCCACATCTTCGATGATAGGGAGAAAAACCAAGAGCCATAGAGTAAAACGGTTACCTAGATTTGATTGTGAAATCAAAGATACCACATTCACCCATGCAAGAATCGATGATGACTTACCGATTAATATCCTCCCGACCTCCGTATTTGCCAAGCTCAAACTCGGATCTGCCAAGAAGTCAAGAGAGATCATTCAGTTGGCAGATCGGACCATTAAACGGCTGAGAGGAACCATTTCAGTCATCGTCACTTTCCAAGGTGCTCTACTGGAGGTAGACTTCACGATCATTGACATTGAGCACCGAGGAGAGTTCACCCAGTCTCCGATCATTTTTGGGAAGCCGTTCTTAGCCTTGGCTAAGGCAACTATAGATTGTGAGACTCGGGAGATCGATTTCTCTGCGTTGGGAGCACTCCGACCTCACCCGATCTTTGAGGACACACGATATTCCAAGATAACCCATAAAGTTGCAGACAGTCGTGACCTTCGAGAGACAGTTGAGTCCCGTCTCTCTACTACACCTAAGATACCGGTTGTCCAGACGACCATTGGTTTAGAGACTTCCTACAACCACACACCGTCTACTGCTTGCACCACCACCGCGATAGCTTCTAGAGAGGACTCACGACCAGAAGCTATCATTGAGTCGGACATGACCTTTGTGGATTGCCTTGATCATTTCGATGATCCGTCACAAGAACCCAACAATATCAAGCCAACTGAGAACACTGTGCCTTATCAGAGACGTGTGCTGACCCTGCAGGAGTATTACAATGCATATGGTGACTCATCTGATGATGAACCTCTGGTTAGAACCTCACACACACCACATCCAAGACATACACCAAAGGAGACAACTGGGACCAAATTGACCAATCTTGATAAATCGGTTGCTCCATCCTCTAGTCGGTTATCTGGTAAGAAGAAGACGGGTGTTGATTCCTTGAGGTGTTCCCCCGAACTCCTTAAGACGTATCAATCTCCTCTTCCTCTTGATGCTTCAGGTTCTAGAAAACTGACTAAGAAGGTTACCTTCGATGTTTCAGAGAAGGAACTTTCTGAGGAGTCCTCATCAGGTCCAGAGGAGGTGATCTATATGAGTGAGCTCAGTTCGGCTGTTCTGAAGCCATACTTGAGCAAGCAGCCGTGTGTCGACCCCCGTTGGACGTTCCCCACACCTCACTGTTATTCTTTGGAGGACGATTCTGACAGCGACACATGTGTATACTTCCCACCCCACCGCAAGAAGTTCCGTCACAAACCTTCTTAATCCTTGTATATTCTTCCTCCTCCTTGTACATATCTTCCTTCCTTTATTCACCTCCTTCCCTCATGATTCGCATCACTTGCCCCAGTTCCGTATCGTTTTCATTTTGTGGCTATACTTAGGATGACTAGATCCTAAGTATAGGGGGGTGAGTGACCCGATTTACTCCTTCTCTTCTTTTTATTTTCTTTTTGTATATTCTTTCCCATTCTCATTGGTCCCCCATTCTTGTGTTCTTTCCAATACTTAGGATGACCAGAGTCTAAGTATAGGGGGTCCGATGCCCATTGTGTATTATCCACATTTTTTTCCTCACTTCTCTTCTTTTCACCCACTTGTACTTAGTACGAGCTATGGATTTTTGTCACCTAGTGCCATGAGGACATAGCACAAGCTAAGTATAGGGGGGCGTGTATATATTACATATATACTTTACCCATACCTCGTACTTTCATGTATTTATATATATATATTATATAATAATTATGGGATGGGTAAAAACAAAAAAACAAAAAAAAACTTTTTCCTAAAAAAACTCTTTTTCCTTATTTGCTTAAAAAAACTTTTCAAAAAAATCTTTTTTATAAAAAAAACTTTTCAAAAAAAAGGTATTTTCTTATTTACCTATCTTTTCAAAAAAACAACAAAAAAACAACAAAAAACATTCATAAAAAAAACTAACTAATAAGTTGGTTTAATCCCTGACACAATTCACTTTCACACAAGACTAGTGATGATCAAGAACACTTGGTTTATGAGATCTTGAGATTTTGAGTTAACCAGCCTTAGTCATTAGGGTCCTTGACTTAATTATTCACATTTCCCTAGTTTGAAAGATTTGTGTGCTATATTGCATGCTTAGTCTCTACCTTAAAGAATATGATCAGCACCTCACATACACGACTGCAGTTATGATGAGATGAGTTGAAATTTCACTTGAGGAACTGGGATGAGGGATTTGAGTTTGGACTTGATTTAATGATGCTCGAGGATGGGATAAAATCAATGAAGGCTTCATGAAACCTGAGTGTCAGCACATTTAGCCAGTATGAGAACATGGTTCTTGTACTATCTCTTGACATTTACCTATGTGCCAGGGTGTGATAAAATAAAAAAAATGTTGATCAGTGTGCGCCAACTCTTGGTAAAAGCAGTGGAGCTAGCCAAAAATACTACCAAGCAATGAAATGTCAAAGAAAAGCTCTCATTCCACAAAGTCAATTATCAAAAGAGCTTCCACCAAAGGCGAGCGCTCCCAACCATTTCAAAGTGTCCACTTGGACCACCGCTATTAGGACCAGGAGTCGGGCTTGCACCAAAAAAGGGCTCTGCATCATAAATGCTACAAGTCTGGGTGTAGAAGGTACGATAGGTACTCAAAAAAGGCACACCCCGGTGTACTCCCAAGAAAACAAGTGCAGACGGCTCCAACTTCTCTTGACGGACGCACTGATCAACACCAAAAAAAATGTGTTGCGTAATAAGGCACTTGAGAGGATCTTTGTTCCAATGAGAGGGAGAGAAGAAATGACACAATCCTATGCCCTCCATCAACTGGCCTTCCATCTACACTTTCAAGTCTGACAACTAAAGAGACGGTGGATTGGATGCAAGAAATGATTTATTCCCTAGTGTTGAGGATCGGGTTCTTAGGAGAGTCCCTTATACTGGAACCTTGGGTGACGTTGCGACTCTACTCTTATAACTGCAGTCCACACTTAAAGTCATATCCCTTATATATATGTATCTAAAGAGAGTCTGATGATTAGGGGAATTGGGTACCTTTTGACTAGAGCTTGGTTCAGCTTAGAATTTTAGGATATCTAAAACCAAGAGTTCTTGAACGGATAAAGTCTTGTATTCACATGCACAGTCAGGGATTAACCCAACTTATTCATTCTTTATTTGCTCGAGGACTAGCAAAGTTTAAGTATAGGGGGGTGATGAATCCGCGATTCATCATCTTAATATCTTGATCTTAGCAAAATCCATGAGTAAAATCCCAAATAAATGTCCATAAAATCAATAAATTAACAAAATAAGTCTTGTAAATAAAACACACTAATTATTGTATATTAGATTGTACAAAATGAATTAACAATAAAAAAAGCCGCAAAATCAAAGGAGTTTTATACCTGTAAATAGCCAAAACTTCATGTATTTTTAATAATTTCATTTCAACTCCTTTTTGGCTAATTCTTTCTCTAACTTGTTCATAATAATGTACATAAAAATACAAAAATATAAAACAAATTATATCTCAAATAAATGCTCCTAGATCCCAATAGGAAAAAGCCGTAAAGACCAACTTCCAAGCTAAATTCCCGCTCCGTATGAACTCCAAATTCACCAAACTCACTTTTAAAGTTCAAGTTAGAAAAATATCTATCCAACGGAAGTGGTTTCATTAAAATCGGAGCTCGTTTGCAAAAGTTGGGTTTTGGGACCTAGATGTACATTGTATATTATGTATATATTCTTTCTTTCTTCATTTTTTATTTTATCTTTCTTAATTACTAAAAATCCAAAAAATCATTATAGTGTTGTATTTTGATTGTACTATTTTATTGTATTTTCCTATTGTACATAGCTACTATTAAACAGACAAAAAAATATATAAAAAGAAAAGCAAACAAAAAATATGTACATGTTGTAGATCTTCTTTTGTAAATTCTCCACTCTTTTTCTTATTTTATTTTATTGTATTATAAGTAGCCTACTTTATTTCATTTTATTTTCCTTTTATTTTTCCCACATTCTCTACACTAACTTCCATTTCTACATTAACCACCAAGTCTTCTATTCTACCACCAACTCCCATTCCACCCCACATTCTTCATCTAACCTCCATTCAACTCCACCATTAATCTGACCTCCCATTCAACACCACCTCCATTCTAACCTCCCTTTCTCTTCACTTTATATTCCTCCTTACATCCACAATTTTCCCCATCCACAATTTTCCCCATCCGCGTCACGAGTTCTCCATCGAGCTCGCTCAGCCTCTTCAATTTTATTTCGCCAATCGGATCGAGGCGACGACAGGAGTCCAGCGTAGCTGCTCCGTCAATCCGGCGAAGAATGAGGTAAGTATTCCTCCTCTTTTCTCTCGTTATTTTTTTTTCTAATATCTTGTTTCCTTATTGTTTGGATCACCATCATTTTTTTTATCCATCACATGTCCATATCATTTTTTTTATTTGCATATCATCCCTCCCACCACCACCATCATTTTTTTCATTTGTTTAAATCATCATCATCACCACCAACCCATTTTTTTATCTCTTTAATCACATTCCCTGTCTAATTAAAATCGAATAAAATAAAAAAATTTAAAACAAAAAAAATTCTCTTTTATTACAGCAGTAAAAAAATCAAAAATAAAAAAAATTAAAAAAAAAACAAAAAAGAAATACTAACAGCAGCGGTGGGGGGAAGTTCCCACCGCCGCCGCCGCCCCCTCATCTCCACCGCGTCACCGTGCCCCCCCCCCCCCCCCCGCCGCCCCTCCGCCGGCCATCGCACAGCCAGGCGGTGCTGCCGCCCGCCCCTGGCGCTCCCAGGCCGCCTCGACAGCCCCACCGCCGAGCCGATCTCCACCTCGACAACCGCCAAGCACCGCCGCCCCTCACGCTTCCACCTGCCCCTCACGCCACCGCCGCCTCGTCGCCGACCCCCGTGCGCGGCCGCGCGGGGCCGTGCCGCCGCCGCCGACCACATTTTCTTTGGGTTCATCTCTAGCCGTCCTTCTCAAGGAAGAAGAAGGTCTTTTATCTCTTCTCATTTTTTTAATGTACAAATTGCATTGTATCTATTTTATGTTTCTGTAATTACAAACAAGTCCTTGTTTATAGTTTGTATTCTTTAAGTTCATTTCAGTTTTGCAAAGACACCCCTATGTTTACACTTTAATTTGGACCTCTCTTTTGCATCATTTTATGCAATAAAAAATGTTTTTATGTTGAGCAACTTATCCTCTGTCATGTGAGTATTTATTTGTATTTTTATGTTACATGGGTAATTAATTATAATTGTTTAACTGAAATATTGGATATTTTACCCATTCCGTGCTCTTAAAATTATATCTCACACACGGTTGCTCTAAAAATTCCACAAAAAATATATGTGATGCCTTGATATGTGATTAATTTTATGTCCAAATTTCATCTAAAATGGATATATCTTGTGCCCGAAATAAATTGTAGAGTGAATTTAGTATCTGATTTTTAATTAAATCCAGGAATATCCTTTTTGAGAAATTTCAACTCTACTGTATGACACATCTAAATCTTTCAGAGATAAATCGTACTCTGATTAATTTAATAACATGGATTAATTAGGAATTAATTACTCACTGTCACTCTGTTTCTACTAAAAAATTCATAAAAAAATTCAAAGCTTGTCAAAAAATTCCAAAAAAATTATTGTAGCTTCCATGCATCATGTTTTAGTTCCAGTAATTTTTTCATGATTTTTTGCTTTTTGTTTGTGTGATAAATTGCGAAAAAACCCATAAAAAGTGTGTATTTTTATTTATTGCATTTTAACCCATAAAATTCCAAAAAAAGTACCTTGCATTCATCTCTGGATTAGGACTCTAGGAAAAATATAATTTGGCTAAATTGGACTAATTTGACATTAAAATTAATTTAGCCTTGTTGTGTGTTTTCTTATTGTTGTAATTCACCCGCATTTGCATTTGCTTTGATTTTTACATAAAAAAATCTAAAAAAATACCGCATTGGAAATCTAGGTCTTAAATTTGCAAATTAACCCCAAGTTGTTCCTTTGCCTCCCTGAGTTCGACCTCGAACTTGCCCGGGATATAAATTAAGCCGAGACACTCTTCACAGAGATCTTCTCTCGGTTCTGACCGAATCGCTAAGTACACGTATTATAACGTGACCTAATTATTTATCGTATTTAGCGACTCGTCAGTGCGCGAGCAAATAAAAGCGAAGACAATGAGAGGATTACTCGCCCCAATACAAGATTTTCTTTTTGGTGGATTTTAGGGCCAAGTAATATTAGCAGTCCCAATTTTATTGATTATCACTTTTTTTGGATTTTTAGTGAGAAATGCACGCGCCTAACGAGGAGTCAATTCCTTTAAGCACCTAGGTTGGCAAAATCAGAGGGAGAGTCGGAAAAGCAATGCAAGCGGCAAAAACGATGATGAATGCTAAAGCGTAAATGCTCACCTTGCCTCCAGCACTCTACATGCAAGGATGCTCAGCAGAATTGAAACCTATCTATATGCAAATGCAAACCGATGAAATCGCCTTAAGTTCAGAAATTGCTATTAGCGGGAAGAACCACAAGCTGACCACCAATCCTCAACCCTAGGGTCCGGTCTAGGCTTACCCCTCCTCTGCTTAACACACTTGAGTTTAGGAGAAAGCGCTTTGCGGGGAGAGTCGCGGCGCGACGGATTGAAGGTGATGATCAACTGTTTAAAATTTGACTAAGTCCAAACACGGCTATAGGCACATGCAAAATATTAGGTGTTTGGCCTTAGTCTATCGCAAGCAATCCTAGAACTAGGGGCTCAATCACACAAAATAAATAAAATCAAAAAACAAAACAAAATAAAAGAATGCGAAGGAAAACGCGAGAAAAGCCGCGGCGAGCCCCCAAGTGAACAATCACTTGGAAATTAGGCTTGAATGTCCAAGTGTTCGGGGGTACCTGTATTATTACAAATTTGGAGTCCCTCTCTCACTTAAATTACAAAATAAATACAATGCAAGAAAATAAATGCTAAGAAGTTGTCTTGCAAAAATCCTCCAAGTCCTTCTTCGTGCTAAGTTAGAGCCGCTTCACGTGGGTGCCAAGGTGCTCCAAGAGGGGCTCCTCCCTCGATCCGCGTACCTCGCACGGAATCCAAACAAGGAGAGTGGTTAGACAATTCAAAAGGTATATCAAATAAAGAATACAAATAAAAATAAAAGCCGTGAAATGCAGACAAATGATCACAACACAACAAAAATGAGATCTACGCGCTGTTGCTCCCCGGCAACGGCGCCATTTGATAATTCCAAAAATCGATCGGTCTTGTGTTCCACACAAGGCGGGAACACAGTCGAAGTGTCAACCAATCAAATCCTGAAATTAATCAACAATTAACCCACACTATAGATCAAGGAAATAGAAATAAATGTGAAGTTAAAATTTATTTTTAACTCTACACAAATGGTGTATCGGGACAAGTATGCAGAGAGTTCGAACACAGGGAGCAAACAGGGTAATTCAAATAAATGTGCACAAGTGAATGTGGAGTGTCTACACTAAGCAAGCAAGCAAATAATTTTTGTGGGTTTTTAATTTTAATATTTTTTATTATATTTTTTTATTTAATTTTTAATTTTGTATTTTGATTTTTAATTTTCTGATTTTTATATATTATATTTTATGTATTTTTTTTCTTTTTTTCAATACTGGAATATAAAAATAATGTAATAAAAGACAAGATAAAGTATTTATAAAAATGTGCAAAAATAACCTAAAATTCAGAAATAAAATGTTTTTGATATTTTTAGGATTTTTTTTACTGTTTTTGTGATTTTTGGGTATTTTTCAAACTGTTTTTGGTATTTTTAAATACTAAAATAAGGGAAAACAGTGAAATATGTGTTGGCTGTGAGTAAAATAGGAATTAAAATTAGCAAATAGCAACCAAAATTTTTCACACTAATTTTCAAATAACGAGAATGAAATAAAGAACAAACAGGAACTGAGTTTGTATTTTTCTGAGTTTTCTTTGATTTTATATATTTTTTTGAAGTTTTTATGTATTTTTTGAATTTTTAAAGTTTTTCTTTTGAGATGTTTAGTGATTTTTGGATTAACACTAAAATAGGTTACAATACACATTAGGGAATTTTTTTGGAATTTTTAGAGGTATTTTACTATTTTTTGGTATTTTTTAAGCTAGACAGTCAATAAAAAACATGTTTTTGATTTTTAATAAATATTAAAAAGAATAAAATTAAAATCTAAAAATATGGCGACAAAGTACAAGCCAACAGGAACCTGACCCTATTTTTGTGGAATTTTTGGAGGCAAAATGATAATTTAAATAAATAAAACAAGCATCCAAACATTAAACAGGCCTGACAGGGGTATATATGCAAATATCCAAAGTTCCAGGGGCATACATACAAATTTCCACAAAAAAATAACACTTAATATTCAATTTCCAGGACCAATTACAAATCACAAAACCCGCAGGGGTGTTTTGGCAAAAAGCACACCCACGCGTGTGCGGTGCATGCGCCTGGGGGGACTAAATAGCAAATATACAATACTTTGGGGCTGAAGTGCAAAATTCCAGAAATTATAATACTGCAGATGAAAGTTTGAGACTTAAAGTGCAAACACAAAAAGTTCTAGGAAGTCCCTGCAAATTACCCAAGTCACGTGCGTGGAACACGTGACCTGGTCGGCCCCTCGAAGTAATATGACAAAAATCGAGGGGCTCCTAATGCAAAATTCGCAACGTTTTTGAACGGCGGTGAATAGTTCAGATGCTAACGAAAAATTACAACAAAATGCGGGGGAGGATTCGCAAAATACCCCCGCTTTGGCGCTGACGAATGGTGGGATGGATCCCACTTGACCACGCGTCGAGTCCTGGAACGCCGATGACGGTTGGTGATCCTGCGGTCGAGATTATAAGATCTGATACGAACAGACGGCTCGGGCGCGAGACAATCTGATGGCTACTGTAGCGCCCCAAGAACAGGCCCGATCGGACGGCTCTCGGAAGGGCTGGATGAACTGAAGATGAACTCGCCCAAGGCGAGTTTAGACCTGGTGGTGCGTGCTCCCCCAGCCTCCTTCAAGCCCACCGATGGTCCCTCTAAGCTCCTGGCGTGATTCTGCAACTAGGGGAGTCCTCAAAAATGGCCAACACCACCGGAGAACGTCCGGCGACGTACGACCGACTGGAGCTCCTCCTCGTGGTTCGAGCACCTGCAATCAAAGGGTACCTCTGTCTACTTCCTGCAGAGGAGCTGTTAGAACAAAAAGGCGGAGCCCAGAAGAGCTCCTGGAGGTGGAATGAGCGTAGCGGGTACGGAGTGGGAGCTCGTCGGAGCAAGCTCCGGCGAGGTGGAGAATGTAGCGATTTGGCAGGTGGGAATCGAAATAGAAGTGTGGAGTGGATGCTACAGATGCTGCTCGAGATAAAAAATGCAAGAAAAAGATAAGAAAAGCAAAGCAAACAGACCTCAAGGATGTATGATCCGAGATTGGAACCTCACGACGGCGCATCCGCCGAAGATGGTGGAACGCGGTGTTTGGAGTCTCGCCGCACCTTGACTGCAATGGGGGAGGACTCCCCTGTCACGAGAGCTTGCCCTCGACCCTCACCTGGAAGCTATTGGCGCCCAAATTCGGTTCAAGGGAAGAAGGAAAGTCAGGGGCTCGGTTTTGAACATGGTGATGGGGCGATCTTCGAGGAGGAGTCACGGGCGAGAGGAGAAGATCTAAGAAGATCTTGGAGGTCGGCGAGCTAGGTGGTGGTACAGGGTACAAAATCGCAGAAGAAATTGACCTCAAAGAGTGAAAGACGCACCCTCGAAAAATCCGCAAAAGCGGGGGAAAAACGAGGCGCGCAGAGCTACAGGGGGGTAGGTCAGACTGTTGACCTTGGTCAACAGTCCTGACCTCCTGGTTGGTCCACGTGGACCAACCAGGAAAAACCCTGAAAAATGTTTTATTAAATGAATAAAAAATAGTAAATGGCATTATTAATTTATGATTATAAAATAAAAAATATTCGTTATTTTATGTAGTATTTTATTATGATTTTTAATTTATTTTATGAGGTATATTTTTACAAGTTTACTTTTTAGCCCTATATAGGTATACTACCTATGTATTTTAGTATTTTATTTTTATTTTGTGTATTTTAATTTTATTATTTTTATTTCTTATTTTGTAAAATTATAAAATACTTTTATACACATAAATATATTTTTATTTTATTTTATTGAATTGTTTAGTATATTTAATAAAATAGAAGTGTATTTTATATAGGTATAAGTATAGGTCTAATACCTATGTATATGATATATACAAGTATTTTTATTTGGATTTCTTTTGTATTTTTATTCTGATTTTAATACACATAATTATTATAAGTATTATTTACTACATTATAAAAATATAAAAATATAAAAATAATGAATAAATAATAAATTGAATATTTTAATCTGTACAGCTATACATGGAGGGTCCAAAACTCAACTTTCAAACCGTAGCTCCGCCAAATGCGAAACCACCGCCATTAAATAGCTTATTTTCTTCTATATACAATTAAAGGTGAGTATGCTGCATTTGGAGTTTTCGTTTATGAGATACGGGTCTGGGAAGTTGGGATTCTGGATTTTTTTTCAGACCATAACTTTTTATTTGTTATTATTTTTCTGTGAAATCAATTTTGTCTTTTTCTTTGTAAAATTATCTACAACTTTCATGTACAAAGTTTCTTTATTTGATGTATAAAAAGTGGAACCAAAAATAGGTCCCAAAATGAATAAAGAATGAATAGAAGGTATAGGTATTTTATCTGTGTTTTGGCCCTTATCTCCCCTACTTTCTTCCTGGTCAACCTATTCATCAAGATGCCTAGGTCTCAGGGGTTTTGGGTCATAAAATATTTACAATATTTTATTCTTTTTCTTTTCTTTTATTTATTCTATAATTTTGGCTTTAATTACAGTATTTTATACACTATTTGGATGCACATGCATGAATGCTAAGATAATGAAATAAAGGATATTTACAGGTATTTGCTAGGGTTTTTGGTGCCAAAATGATAGAATAAAGATGATGAAATGTGGATTCATCAGTGGCCCAGATTTAACGGTGGCTGTGCTCCACGAAGAACAGGGGAAGATCGGACGGTCCTCGAGCAGGGAGGAAGAACGCGCGTAGAACAGTCCTTCGACGACCTTGATCTTGCAAAATATCGCTACCCAGAGATGCTGGTTCCCTTTCGACGGCTCCACAAGGTTCCTGGAAGCATCCTCGAGTGGACGGTGGCCTCAAAATGGCTCAGGAGCGGCCGTGGCACCGCCGCGTCGTCGGTGAAGGAGGATGTCTCCAGGTTGCTTGAACTTCAACAAAAACGACCCTCCCAGGAGGGTCCTTGGCACCTGGGACCTGCAAGAAAATGCAAGAGCACAAGTAGATGGTCCAGGGTAAGAACGTGTGGTCTGATGACGATTTTGGCAAAAATTGGATGGTCGCCGGAGCTACGCTCCGGCAAGGAGACGAGGATGGAATCGATGCTCAAAACTTCGATCAAAAACGCAAATAAAACAACAGATTTAAAGCCTAATCCTACAGCTAGCTAAAGAGTGAAGAAAACGAGTAAAAACAACCTCAACCAGCCGGTAAACCAGGAGATGAAGGACCTCACGGCCAAGGATGGCTGGAGATGGTGGAAGCTCCTCCGCCTTCACCTGGGCACGCTCGACGTAGCTGGAGTGGTCCCTGTCACGGACCTCGATCCTGAGCTGACTGGAGTGGCCAAGGCTTGGGCAAAAAGGGTTCAAGGGATGAGGGAAGGTGACGGGGGCGTTTTGAGCAAAGTGGTCGAGAGGCGTGAAAAATGATGGAGATCTCACGAATTGAAGATCCAATCCCCGAGGAAACCTTTGGGCGTGTAAGGTCAAACATCAGGGAGAAAAATTGTAGAAGACATCGTCATGAAAGGATACAAGACGTGGCCTCCAAAATTCGTCAAAAACAAGGAAAAAACCATTCTGACACGCAACAGAGGAGAGGTCAGACAGTTGACCGGAGGTCAACTGTCCACGGCTCCTGGTTGGTCCACGTGGACCAACCAGAAAAATCCTCTAGAAAAAGATTAAAAAAATAATTTAAAAATAGTAGATGATTTAATTAATTTTAGATTATTAAATAAAAAATGTTTATTATTTTATGAATATTATTTTATGATTTTTATTTATTTTTATGAGGTATAAAATTATAAGTTTCCTTTTATACCCTTTATAGGTATCTATATCTATATATTTAAGTATTTTATTTTTATTTTGTATATTTAATTTATTTATTTTTGTTTATTATTTTATAAATTTATAGAATATTTTTATATACTTAAATATATTTTTATTTATTTTTCTGAAGAGTTTTATACACTTAATAAAATAAAAGTATACCTTGTACAGGTATAGTATTGGTATTATACATATGTATTATATATACATATATTTTATTTTATGTTCCTTTTGTGTTTTTATTCTGATTTTAATAAAAAAATAAATTATAAATAATATTCACAAAATTATAAAAATATAAAATTATAAAAATAATGAATAAATAATAAAATTAATATTTTAATCTGTACAAGTATACAATAGGGGTCCAAAACTCAACTTTCAAACCGTAGCTCCGCCAAATACGAAACCACTGCCATTAAATAGCTTATTTTAAATTATATACAATTAAAGGTGAGTTTGATGCATTTGGAGTTTTTATTTGTGAGATACAGGTCTGGGAAGTTGGGATTCTGGATTTTTATTCAGACCATAACTTTTTATCTGTACATTATTTTTGAATGAAATCAATTTTGTATTTTTTTATTTAATTATCTACAACTTTCATGTTTAAGGTTTCTTTATTTGAGGTATAAAAAGTGGAACCAAAAATAGGTCCCAAAATGAATAAAGAATGAATAAAATATAAGGTATTTTAATTGTATTTTGGCCCTTATCTCTCCCTACTTTATTCCTTGTCGACCTATTCATCAAGATGCCTAGGTCTCGGGGTTTTGGGTCATAAAATATTTACAATATTTTATTCTTTTTATTTTCTTTTATTTATTCTATAATTTTGGCTTTAATTACAGTATTTTATACACTATATACATGCACATGCATGACTGCTAAGATGCTGGAATTAATGGTATTTACACGCATTTGCTAGGGTTTTTGAGGCTAAAATGATAGAATAAAGATGATGAAATGTGGCTTCATTAGTAGGGGTCGTGCTGGGATAAAGGAGGGATGGAGTCCCCTTAGCTATTCACTATGCTAGCCAGACTTTGGATGCCGCTCATCGGAACTACACCGTCACTGAGAAGGAGATGCTAGCCGTAGTATTTGCCCTAGATAAGTTCAGATCTTACATCATTGGATCTAGAGTGACCATCTTCACTTATCATACTGCCATCAGGTACCTCATGGCAAAGAAGGATGCCAAAGCCAGATTGATCAGATGGATCCTTCTACTCCAGGAGTTTGACATAGAGATTAAGGATAAGCCTGGAGTCAGGAATGTGGTGGCGGATCATCTCTCCCGATTGGAGTTTCTTGAGGATTCTGAGAAGACTGAGCCTATTTGTGAGACCTTCCCAAATGAGGTGATCCTTGCTATCACCTCTCTCCCGTGGTACGCCGATATTGTGAACTATCTTGTTTCCAAGAAAGTTCCACAAGATTAGCCCAGGCATCGACTTGAGAACTTCCATGCGAAGGCCAAGTTCTATCATTGGGAGGATCCCATCCTTTATCATGAAGGAGGGGATAGCGTCTAGCGTAGTGATGAATACCCATTCATCACTCTTTATTCTATTATTTTAGCTACAAAAACCTTTGCAAATACATGTAGATATGTGTAAATACAAATAATTACCAGAAGCATGCATTGTGTAAAAACCTTTAATTAGCATGTTTTTGTGCACAAAATAAAAGAATAAAGAGCAAAAAGAAAAAGAGGGAAATATTTAGAATAAATATTGAGCAACCTAACCCAAGGGAGGGCTCAGCATGGGCCTGACCGCATAAAAGCCAAAGTAGAGGGAGATAGGAGCTCATGTGTGTATACTTCTGTAAATAAAATTATATATTTTCCTCACCCAAAAATATGTTGTAAATATTTTGTATATATTTTGTAAAAGCTATTAAAAACAAAATAAAAAGATGAAAAACAAAAAGATCAAAAATACCCTTCCTTCACCATGTACATGAACCACACCTTTGTATTTATTTAACCCTATAAATAAATTCAATTATTTTCTAAACTTTTTGTAAATATTCTATGTTATATTTTGTAAATAAAATAAATAACAAGAAACAAAACAAAAATCAAATAAAAATCACAAAATTAAAAATACAAAAATACATTGTATAAATACCATGTATATGAATGTATATATCTATTTATTTCACCCTTGTATATAAGTGATAAAAATAAAATAAAAATATTCTTTTATTCCTCATTTTATCTTGTAATTAAATAAAATACAAAATGAGCATAAAAATACATAAAAATAACAAATAAAAAAATCAAAAATAAAAATCCATATAGTGTACATATACCTATGTATATAGCTAACCTATTTTTATTTCCAAAAATTAATTAAAAATCACCAAAAAATAGAAAAAAAATAAAAGAAAAATATTTCATGTTTTGAGTTTTATTTAATTCGACCTATTTCTGCCTTAAAATAAATAAACAAAATTCGGGCACACGTGGCCGCTCCTGATTGGTCCACGGGGGAATGTTGACCCCGGTCAACTCCCCCGCGACCTCCTTCCTTTTCTGGACCACGCGTGCCGCGCCTCCTTCGCCGATTTTCCCACGCGACTCCAGGCTGTCCCCCACGCATATCTCGAGCCCGGATTCTTCGCCGTTCATCCCTCTCCCTCGCCGGATCCTCCGCCATCAAATCCACGCCTTCCTTAGCCGTCCACCCTCAACCCTAGTCGACGCTGTCACCATATATATTCTTCCCTCCGCCGCCTCCGCGCCCCATCTTTGGATAGCCATCCTTCTTCCCGTGACCTCCAGAGCAAAGCCCGAGGTGACAGCTCGAGTTAGCCCCTGTTGCAGTGAGGTGAGGGTGCCCCTACCATCGATCCGGCGTTTCTCGCCGCCTTGCTCCGCCGCCGGCGTTGAGCATCGAGCTTCAGGCCTTGACGCCCTTCGAAGCTACGACCCGGAGATAGCCACGCTCCAGCACAGTCTCCAGCATCCATCAGGTAGCCTTAATTCCTTCTAATTTCTTCCAATTTCCGATTACGCCCAAATCATAGCTCCGACGTACATCTCCGATTCCGATCACTTCGCGTATCATCTCGACCATCCGACCCTACCTTCACCTTCGCCATCTCCCCGCGCACCTTCTTCACCCATTCGCACAACCCAGATCGCACAGGATCTGGGAGTCGAGCTCCACCGCCGTCGCCCCGCCGGAGCTCTTCCGCCCCACCGCACCGATCACCTTCACGCCACCTAACCGGGTCGAGGCACTTTGCCCTCGACCCGCGAAGCTTCTTGACCACTTTGCAGGTCCAAAGGGGGTGTCTGAGCCTCCTTCACAGTTCAGCCAGGAGCGTCGAGCCACTAGGCCTCGCCGGAGCCCCTCCAGGGCTCGGTTGGGCCCTTGGCCACCCGCAGCAGCTGCGCAACTTCACGCCGGACCTTCTCCGACCTTCAGGCGCAGCTGAGGAGGACCGGAGTTCACGCAGGACGTCGGCGAAGTTCGCCGGCGTCGAGTTCTTCCTCCACCCTCCAGAGCCGTCCGATGAAGACCTCACTCCAGTTCTCATCCTAGCTGTCGATCTGTAGAGGAGCAGCAGCCGTTGATCCATCTGAGGATCTCATCTGGACCGTCGCAACCGAGGAGAGAGGCGCAGGAGCCCAGCACCGTCAGATCAGCCACGTGGATCTCTCTCCGCCGTCGATCGAGCCCAAGAGCCGAAGGAGTAAAGGCGCGTTTGTTCTCCACCGTCAGATCTGCCACGCGTCAGAATCGGGCCGTCGCTATTAATAAAGGGGTAAATATCGTAGGACCCCATCGTAGTTTGTTGTTTTCGTTTAAGTCCTGTAATTTTTAATTCAGTTGTTTATTTTCTGGGATATTTGCATAGAGACCCTCGCGCTTAATTTTATTTGCATTTATACCCCTGCCAGTAGAGACCCACGTGCTTGGGCACGTGTTTTGTTGGGTTATTTGCATACGAAGCCCTGTAGTTCTGGATGTTACTCATTGAATGAAAAGTTTTGTTTATTTGCATATATACCCCTGTGAGCATTGATTTTGCACATGTGCGAATTATTTTGGGTAAATTGCATATAAGCCCCTGGACTTTTGATACGAGTTATCAATTGGTCCTTGGAACTTATTTTTATTACATTTAGGTCCTTGAGTGCCCCAGGCACGTGCTTGGCACGTGTGTTGCTGGGTATTTTGCACCAGGACCCCAGAACTTTTGGGTATTTGCACTTAGGTCCCTGTGCACAGTGCCCCACCTTTATTTTTGAATAAAATATCAAACGACCTCCAAATCCAATGAAATTTTGACACATGGCTCCTGCCATGGTGTAGGAATTTCTATGATTTTTGGGGACATTTCTGATTTCATTTATTATTTTTAAAAATTCAAAAACCCATATTTTCGCCACTGTTTGACTTTAAAAATACCAAAAAATATAAAATCACCTTTAAAAATTCTAAAAAAAATAGGATTTGTTGTTTGCTGGTTGCTTGATTTTCCAGCCATTTTTGGTGACTTTTCATCACTTAAAAACCCTAAAAATTGAAAAACCCCTAAAAACTCATAAAAATTATAATAAATAAATTAAAAATCCAAAAACAATAATTAGGGTGCCTAAATTTTCCTTACTCTTTGTAGATTATAGGAAAATTACCTTTAGGGCTTTTTGAGATCCAAGAGTATTTTATTTTTGGGTCTTAAGCCTTGCTGGACAGTACCCTATTTTTGTCGCATTGTTTGATTTTTAATAAATAATTTACCCATTAGAAAATTTCCAAAAACTCACCAAAAACAGTAAAAAAACTTGAAAAACCTAAAAACCAATTTTCTGGAATTTTTGCTTCATTTTTGTGTGTTGTATAAATTGTTGAAGTTGCCTTGTATTTACTTTCTCTCATTTTCTCATCTTTTAAAAAAATCTAAAAAAATATAAAAACAAATAAAAACCATAAAAAAAAAGACTTTCTTGGATTTCTGACTACATCGTAGGCCGCAAGGCCAATCTGTGCTCCTTGAGTTCGACCCTGGGAGCTATACCAGGTTAATCCTATAGCTAGATCGCTCTATTGTGTGCTTGCTTGTTTTATCTTATTTGAGTGATTGATCTTTCTTGTTGATCGATTTTCGAGGGATTGAGGTCGCAACGACCTGTTATTTATCTCCCTTGATCTCTCGTGATCCATCGGTCATCAGAATGGCGCCGTTGCCGGGGAGCACGGCTTTGTAGTCAGTTTTCATTCTTCTATTTTTGTCTCTCTACATTATTATTGTTTTCTGACCATCTCTCTTTGATTTTTGTGCGAGGTACTACTTGGACGACTTGGAGTTACTATTTAGAGGACCCGCGTAGGAGGAAGAGAGAGAAGAAGAAATTTTCTATTTAGAGAGAGAGAGAGAACAAAATTTGTTGTAATAACTTAGACTCTGAACTTTGGACTTGTGGACACTTGTAACTTAGCGGGTCTGTTTCGCCGAGCACCGGTGTGCTCGGGGGACCCATTTGGATTTTCGCGGCTTTTATCGTGGTTTTAGCTAGCTGCCTTTTCCGGTGTTTACGCGGTTTTCTCGAGCCCCTAGATTTAGGAATTTTTGGTTGATTGTGACGTAGATATCTAAGGCCCAACACTTAATAGAAATATCTGTTCCTATAGAACGTAATTGGACCTTGATAAAATTCACTGAAAAAGTTAGTTTAATTGGATTTGAGACCACGTGCCGTGAGGAGTCACATACAGCGCTGGCAGGACCCGTTGTGACGGGCACCGAGTGACTCCCAAGATCGGACTCCGGACTCGATTCCGTTGGCTAACTATTGTTCTTCACGATCAATAGAAGTTGCTCATCTAGGATTCGGTTTTTCCTCGTTGCATCATTTAGGTAGTTTTAATTCTGTATTTAAATTCTGCGCGGATCACTTGCATGTAGAGTGCTGGAGACAAGGTACGCATTTCTTTCTCTGCATGCATCATTGATTTTCTCGCGCATCGGCTTTTTCGTCTTCTCCCCCTGTGTTTGGCTTAATCATCAGGAGAATCGGAAAAACCGTTAGGCCGCTTGTATGTATTTTGAAAAAAATTAAAAAGAAAAACAATAAAAATTGGGACTGGATAACACTATTGACCCTAAAAGACACTCACATTAAAAATTTTGTCTTGGGGAGAGCAACCCCCTCATTGTTTGGTTTGATTGTGCGAGAGAGTGACCCGAACACTAGGTAAAGCCCTCCGGTGCTCATCTCGACTGATTACCGACTCTTCTGTGCGGGACAGTCGGTTGAGAGAGTATCGGGTATCCCAGCAGGTCACGTAATCGCTCTGATATCTTGTGTGTTCACCAAATAAAATTGACAAGATAAATTGATCGAGCTTTCACGGTCTTCAGATTGTGTTGAGTTGGTGAACAAGGGGTTTGCTTTGCGATCATATTTTCTCCAGATCCCATCCGCCCAACTCGCCAAGATCAAGATGATGGGTAGACGATCTCTTAGGCAGCCTCTGGCTGCACCGCTTTCCGGCGCGGCTACTCCATCATCTAGGTTGGCCCGTGAGAGTCGAGACCAGCTCTCCGGGCCCGAGTTCGATTCCACCCTGTTCCCCCTCGACCCCCTTTCTTTTCCTACTGAGAGACATGAGCCCAAGGAAAGACGAATTGATTTAACAGAACCTGAGTTGGGCTCATCTGATTTTGCAGACGTCACTATGGCTGGAGCCGGCAGTTCAGATGATCGCCAGCCCGAACATTTTGTCTTAGACCAGGGAGCGATCAACTCCACCCTGATCGCATCATTAGAGACGGTTCAACAGCAGTTACGCGATCAGGGGGCTTTTATGATTGAGATGAGAAGGGAGATGGAGCGACTCCGAAGAGAGCGAGAAGAGCCGAGCGAGCCTGAGGACATTCCCGATGCTGATGCAGAGGCAGCAGCCGCAGCAGCAGCTGCCGCAGCGGCAGCCGCCGCCGGAGGAGGACCACCGAGAACGATGCGGGAGCTACACAACCCCGGATCTACACTGATGCATCATTGGGTGGTGGTGCCTGCTATCGTGGGGGATTTCAAGTTCCCTCCGAACACCCTGCAGATGCTCCCTCATTTTCACGGGCTTGCTACTGAGGAACCCCATCTCCATCTCCAGGAGTTTCTGATGATCTGCAGTACTGTCCACGACCGTCATGTGGACCAAGATACGATTCGAATGATGGCCTTCCCTTTTTCACTGGCAGATAGAGCAGCCGCCTGGCTGAAACATCTAGGGAAGTTTGTTTACACCTGGGATCAGCTCCGCACCGAGTATTTGAACAAGTACTATCCACTCGGGCGGACGAATGCAGCGAGGGCCCTGATCAACAACTTCTCCATGCTCCCTAATGAGCAATTTCACGAAGCATGGGAGAGGTTCAGAGAGCTTCTGGATAGATGCCCACACCATGACATCTCGAAGCCGAACCTAGTTCAGAGCTTCTTTAGTGGGATGACACCAGAGCTTCAGGGTCTGGTGAATGCTTCTTGCGGCGGGTCCTACTTTGCCAAGGACCACAACCAAGTCTGGGCCATCTACGAGGAGATGGCCGAAAATTACATGGTGATGTCCCAGACTCGGTTGTACACTCAGAGATCTCAGCAGCCGCCAGGACCCGTGCAGTATCAGCGGATAGCACGGGTTGATGCAGGTCCATCCAGTTCGTCCACAGTTGCGGCCGCACAGGCAGAGTCGGCCACTGCGGACATGGGGATTATCAGCGAGAAGTTGGACCGCATGGAAATCATAGAGAAGAAGCAGTGCCAGGGCATAACTCAGATGGAGCAAATGGCACAAACTCTGAGCGACATGAAGACCCAGCTCTTGTGTCTTCAGGAGGCACAGACAGCTCCTCAGCCCCGTCTTCTGTCGCGAGGCGATTCCGGCGGCAGCCGCAGCTCGTCCCAGCGCTCCAGCTCCTTGCAGCAGCCTAGACAAGTTCACCTTGTACAGGCGGAGCCGTACCAGCAGCAGCCGCCCTCTTACCAGTCACCACCATCTCCAGACTTACAGATGGTGGTATATCAGCCGGATCAGCCTCTGGCAGCACTGCCACCAGACCCCTTTGATGCTGAGCCGTTGATGGACGTCAACGGGATTTGGTATGACCGTCCTCAGCCTGGAATCCGACGAGACCATCCCGGATTCAGGTGGGGGAATGGGGGTAACCAGTCCCAACAGCAGCCAGCCGGTCAAGGAGGGCAGTACTCTCAGCAGAGAGATCACCAGCAGCCCCCAGCATACCCACCACACCAGCCATCATCCTTCGTATCTCGTCCCTATCAGCAGCAGGGACAGAATTGGAGATGTGAGCAGCAGGCTCACCAGCAGCAGCATCATTCCTCTTACCCCTCTCAGCCACAGCAGCACCAGGTCCAGCAGCCTCATCACCACAGAGGCAACCCGTCGGGTTCCCACGAGAGCCCCGCCATGGATGATCTAGCCCGTCTCTTCACAGAGCAGCAGGCTACATTTAGACGGGAGATGGACGAGTTCCGTCAGGAGATGCGGGACCTGATGAGAGGGAAGGCCGCCATCCCTGCACAGATCGAGCCTAATCCAAATAACTTGAAGAGGAAATCTGAGCAGGAGCGGTAGAAGACCAGCAGGAGGCGCCTCATCTGAGCGACCACACGAGGATCCATCTAGAGCGCCAGATGAGGAAGAGGAGAGCGGTACTGAAGCCGCACATCATGATGACGGTGGTACTGATGCCACCCGAGATGCTGATTCCACCGGCGGTACTGAGGCCGCCGTTTCACCACATAGAGGAGGTGGTACTGACGCCACCAGCAGAGCCGAGCCAGCCCGCGGTACTGAGGCCGCAAGACGTCTAGTTGTAGAGCCAACTAGAGGTGGTACTGATGCCACCAACATTTATTCTGATAGAAATGCTGTCTTTCCTCGCATAAATGTATCTCGGAACTCTGATTTGAATAAAGGAAAAGGTTTAGTTTCTTCTGATCCCACTGTGATGAATGATGTTTGTGAGGATCCGGTCATCGAACCGTCTAGGCCTATTCCTAGTCCTTCATCTGAGAAGGACCCTGTGATCCCCTTTCCTAGAGCCCTTGAATTGGGGAAGGAGAAGAAAAAAGAAAAAGATCCAAAAAAGAGAGAGCAGGAGGAGTTCAGCCAGAGCATGATAGACCGATTTCACATACAGCTGACCCTCAATGAGGCTTTGCAACACATCCCTCTTCTTCAGCGATCCTTGAGAGATAAGACCACAGTCAGAAGAACGAAGAGGAACAAGACCGCAGAAATTCATGTGTTGACAAAAGCGACGTGTTACGCGATCCAGAACCATCTGCCGACTAAGAGGCCAGATTTAGGGGCCCCGTATGTCAGATGTCATATTAGTGAGCAGAGGTTCGACCGTACTCTCTTAGATAGCGGATCGTCGATCAACCTTCTTCCGGCAGCCCTTCTCAACCACTTAGAGTTGGGCACTCTTGTACAGAGCAGGACATACCTTCAGTTTGCTGATCGGTCTGTCAAGAGGCCAAAGGGGTTGTTACGAGACGTTGTCGTCACGATTCAGGGTTTGCAATTCCCCGTGGACTTTGTAGTGCTGGACATGGAGACCCCTGACTCGTTGACCGATTCCCCCATCATTCTTGGTCGCCCATTCCTGGCCACAGCCAAGGCGGTGACTGACCATGACAATGGGAAGGTATTCTTTCGCGTCCAGGGCGAGAGTATACAAATAGAGACGGTTAAGGACCACAGAGCCAGAGCTAGATCCCGCTCACATGGCAGTACAGATTCAGAGCAGCTGACAGACGTAGAGTCGGACATCCACCAGGACTGTGATTTTGTGATCACAGATGATGAGGCAGTTTGGGCAGATCCTGCAGCACAGACCATCCTCTCATATTCAGATACAGCTGATGCAGAGATGATAGCAGAGGATAGTCTGGAGAGCACAGCCTTGGTTCAGGATACTATTGAGTCAGCAGAGTCGGACCTTGATCGCGACACGATCTCCAGTGATGGTGGTACTGAGGCCACCCTGCTCTATGGTGGTACTGAGGCCACCCTGCTCTATGGTGGTGCTGATGCCACCTTGTTCTCCGGTGGTACTGATACCACCGAGTCTGATACAGATCCCTCGGATTCAGAATCTGATTGGGCAGATTGTGATGATCAGATGCCAGACCTGGATCCACCTGAGCCTACAGACGAGGAGAAGGTAAAGGCAGAGCAGAACAGAGACAATGTAGAGGACCCGCCTTCTCCAGATCCAGTTTGTGAGAGTTCGTTATCATTTTCCCAGGCAAATTTGGCAGAATTATCCGCATACACACATCTTCTTCAGAAGCCAGATTTGCCAGCACCCAGCTGTCCAGAGCTAAAGCCGCTCCCTACTTCGCTGAAGTATAGATTCCTTGCGGGAGAGTCTGAGATGTACCCAGTCATCATCTCTGCTGATCTGACTGAAGAGCAAGAATCCCGTCTGATGGAGGTTCTTGAAAAGAACCGCAAGGCAATTGGATGGAGCGTAGCAGATCTCCATGGGATTAGTCCCTCGTTGTGCTCCCACCATATCTATCTCGAGGAAGGGGCGAAGCCGTCGCGTGAGTTCCAGCGGCGACTGAACCCCAACCTAAGAGAGGTTGTTATGAAGGAAATATCAAAATGGTGGAGTGCAGATTTTATTTATCCCATTTCCGACTCCAAGTGGGTCAGCCCCTTGCATGTGGTGCCCAAGAAGACGGGCATCACTACTGTGATCAGTGAGTCGGGAGAGGAGATTGCTACACGAGTACCCACCTCTTGGCGGGTCTGCGTTGACTACAGGAGACTCAACCAGGCCACCAAGAAGGACCATTTCCCCCTGCCCTTTATAGATCAGATCATTGAGAGACTGGCAGGGAAGAGCCATTATTGCTTCCTAGATGGGTATTCGGGCTACAATCAAGTGGCCATCGCTCCTGAGGATCAGGAGAAGACCACCTTTACCTGTCCCTTCGGTACCTACGCCTTTCGACGCATGCCATTTGGGCTATGTAACGCCCCTGCGACTTTTCAGAGATGCATGCTGTCAATATTTTCGGACATGGTAGGGGAGTGTTTGGAGGTCTTCATGGACGACTTCTCGGTTTATGGCGACGGATTCGATTCCTGTCTTGACTGCCTAGACCGAGTGCTTCAGCGATGTATTGCTACCCGGTTGGTTCTATCTTGGGAAAAGAGTCACTTCATGGTGACTCAAGGGACGGTGCTTGGCCACATCATCTCCAACAGAGGCATGGAGGTTGATCCGGCCAAGGTCGATGTCATTAGAAAACTCACACCGCCGTCCAATTTGAAGCAGCTACGGTCATTTCTAGGGCACGTTGGTTTTTATAGGAGATTCATTCATGATTTCAGCAAGATTGCCCGACCGTTAACTGATCTTTTGACGAAAGACACCGAGTTCCTCGTTGATGACAAGTGTCTTTCGTCCTTTGAGACTCTCCAGCAGTGTGTAATTGAGGCTCCTGTCCTTCAGCCACCCGATTGGTCTCTCCCATTCGAGATCATGACGGACGCCTCCGATTTTGCCGTAGGGGCCGTGCTAGGACAGAGGAGGGATGGAGTGCCATTTGCCATACACTATGCTAGCCGCACATTGGATTCCGCCCAGCGGAATTATACAGTCACAGAGAAGGAGATGCTAGCAGTAGTGTTTGCTCTCGATAAATTCAGATCATATATCATTGGATCCCGAGTGACCTTGTACACAGATCACACCGCCATCAGGTACCTCATGACAAAGAAGGATGCCAAGGCCAGACTGACTAGATGGATCCTTCTACTCCAGGAGTTCGACATTGAGATCAAGGATAAGCCTGGAGTCAAGAATGTGGTGGCGGACCATTTATCCCGACTAGAGCAGCCTGAGGATTCTGAGCAGATTGATCCCATTTGTGATACCTTCCCAGATGAGGCGATCCTTGCTATCGCCTCACTCCCGTGGTATGCCGATATTGTGAACTTTCTCGTTGCTGGGAAAGTTCCACAAGACTGGCCCAGGCAGAAGCTTGAGACCTTCCTTGCGAAGGCCAAGACCTACCACTGGGAGGATCCCATCCTTTACCACGAAGGAGGGGATAGCATCTGGCGTCGGTGTATCCCTCAGGAGGAGCATCATAGTGTCCTCACTTACTGCCACAAGCTTGAGGCAGGAGGACATCATTCTGGGAGGAGAACGGCACAGAAAGTGCTTCAATCCGGCTTGTGGTGGCCTACCCTCTTCAAGGACTCAGATGAGTTCGTGAAGAGGTGTACTGACTGTCAGAGGATGGGCACTTGTGGACAGCGTGATATGATGCCGATGCAGCCCATTCACTTCTGTGAGGTTTTTGACGCATGGGGCATCGATTTCATGGGTCCATTCCCTAAGAGTCAGGGATTTGAGTACATTCTGTTGGCCGTAGATTATGTTAGTCGTTGGGTTGAGGCTATCCCCGCCCGAGCCGCAGATGCAAAGACAGTTTGCAGATTTTTGAAGAAGCACATCATCACGCGGTTCGGGGTTCCAAGAGTTCTTATTTCTGATGGGGGATCTCACTTCATCAACGACCAGGTGAAGGCACTTGCTACCGAGTTCGGCATAGACCATCGTGTTGCTACTCCGTACCATCCACAGACAAATGGCCTAGCCGAAGTGTCGAATAGGGAGATCAAGAATATTTTGCAGAAAGTCGTCCGCCCTGACCGAAAGAATTGGTCACAGCTTTTGGACTCGGTCTTGTGGGCATATCGGACGTCTTTCAAGACTCCATTGGGTACATCTCCCTTTCGCCTCGTGTACGGCAAGCCCTGCCACCTACCAGTTGAGCTGAGGCACAAGTCACTCTGGGCAGTTACAGACATATTGATGGATCCAAATGGTATAGGAGACCAGAGGAGGGCAGAGTTAGCCGCCTTGGAAGAGCTTAGAGATGAAGCATTTTCAAACAGCCTACATTATAAGGAGAAAGTCAAAGAGTGGCATGACTCTCATATCAGCCACAAGCATTTTGAGATTGGACAGAAAGTATGGCTGTTTGATGCAAGGCTTAGATTATTTCCAGGGAAGCTACAGAGCAAATGGAAAGGACCCTATTTGGTCAGGAAGGTACACGATAACGGTAGCATTGATATATCTGAGTTATCTTCTGAGAGTACCTTCCGAGTGAACGGCCAGCGGCTCAAACCATTTCTAGATCATGAGCCGCGGGACGTTATTATTGCCGCTATTCATTTTGCGTGAGATGTGGTCTTTTGACTCACATCTTTTACATCTCACGCCTGATTTTCACTGTTCCTCCGCCTGTATAGATCCAGTTGTCCATATCATTCTATTCTTTAGTCCCACATCCCATCTCTCATCTTATGATTATGCTATACTTAGGGTGTACTTTACCCTAAGTATAGGGGGGGTGTCGGACCTGTGAGTATTCTTTTCATTCTTTCTGCTCTTGTTTTTGCTGCCTATACTTAGGGATATTTTACCCTAAGTATAGGGGGGGCAGATTCTGTATCTTCTTCACTCGGCTTTCCCTTCATGTACAGCTTTCTATACTTAGGATTAGTTAATCCTAAGTATAGGGGGAGACCACCGAGTTCCTCTCATTCTATTCAATTATTCATTCCTGTACTTAGCCATTCCTTTTCACTTCCCTTTTACTAAGCACGAGTTATGTCTTCTTCATCGCTCTTGATCACTCTGAGGACATCGCTCGAGCTAAGTATAGGGGGGTGTGTATATTTCATATATACTTTAGCCATAACTCGTACTTTGTGTGAGTGTGTTAATAAATAAAATGGCTAAAAATCACAAAAATTGAAAAAATTTTTCATGCACATAAACCTCTTTTATTCTTGCACATACATAGCTAGTGTACAAAGTATTTTTGTAAAAATGATTTCAAAAATCTTTTGTGTAAAGCTTGTGTAAATATTTTGTATCAAAATTATGTATACAGTACAAATTTTTTTCAAAATGTTTTGAAAATCAAAAGTTTGCAAAAATCTTGTGTAAATGTGTGTAAATATCTTTTTGCAAAACTTGCACTTCATGCATCATTCATTCATGATTTCAAAACATTTTTCAAAAATTTTTGCATGATTGTAAAATATTTGTAAATAGCATCTTTTGTACATATATGTATATAATTTTTCCTGGATGAGAGTTGACATTTAAACTAAGCCTGGAATTAAATTGAGAAATGGAGCTTGAACAAGATCTTAATCCACTTAACTTCAAGAGGAACCTTATAGGACTTAGGGTTAAGGCTTTTCAGGTCCATAAGGACTTAATTCTTTGAGTCCACTAGGCTATGAGCATATGTCATCTTGATGAGCCTAAGTAGAGCACTTAACAACACACGCATGACTCTCAGAGACAATGGCTTAACTTGCACCTGCACTTTACACATGGCTCTCCATGGATGAGGTGGTGAGGAGGCAGTTTCCTTTGGCTTGGGGTAGCATATGAGGGTAGTACTTCTAGGCGGAACCTCTCTTCTTCTTATAGTGAAGGAAGTGCACCTCAACTTGGTCTAGTGGTGTTGAAAGCTAAAGACAGAAGCTGTGGGTTGCAATAAAGCTTCAAAAGAGGGATAGTCTACTGGCTCAAGGGGAAATTTCTTATATGCTGCACCATGTAGATATGTTGTACAGAAATTCTTGAAAAAAAAAATGCAAAAATACAAAAAGAACTCCAAAAAAGTGGTGGGTCGGATTGAAAATTTAATAACCCCACCGGAGTGAAAAGCAAAAGCTTATGGTATCATGTTACATCTCATGAAGCTTGCAGCGGGAGACTTAGCTACACTGGCTAAGCTTCCAAAACTCTATACTTCTACCTCCTCTTCTTGAGCCGGTTGCACTTGAACTTAGAAGGGAATACCCCGCTTCTCGAGGAAAGAGTTGCTAGACTGAGGCATTAGAGTTACCAGGTTGAGGGAGGTTGTTTCTTTGTTACTTCTGAGGTGGGGAGCCACATATCACTTACACTGCATGGAAAGATTCATGGTCATTAGAGTTTGTGTATGTAGACTTGTTCTGATCTGGTTTATTGAGGAGTCTTGTCCATAGACTGGTGGAACTTAGAGGCTGTTGAGTTTTAGGCTTAAGTCCAAATAAGGTTCCGACACATTAATAATCCAAAGATCTGATCAAGCTTCATATTTCGATTTAATGAAGGAAAAGTTTAATAAGTCAACCTTGATCCATGTACATCCTCTTTTTCTTTTTCTTTTTCTTTCTTTTTCACTTCTTTTTCAAATAAGTGTTTGCTAAGGGACTAGCAAAGTTAAAGCATAGGGGGTGATGAATACCCATTCATCACTCTTTATTCTATTATTTTAGCTACAAAAACCTTTGCAAATACATGTAGATATGTGTAAATACAAATAATTACCAGAAGCATGCATTGTGTAAAAACCTTTAATTAGCATGTTTTTGTGCACAAAATAAAAGAATAAAGAGCAAAAAGAAAAAGAGGGAAATATTTAGAATAAATATTGAGCAACCTAACCCAAGGGAGGGCTCAGCATGGGCCTGACCGCATAAAAGCCAAAGTAGAGGGAGATAGGAGCTCATGTGTGTATACTTCTGTAAATAAAATTATATATTTTCCTCACCCAAAAATATGTTGTAAATATTTTGTATATATTTTGTAAAAGCTATTAAAAACAAAATAAAAAGATGAAAAACAAAAAGATCAAAAATACCCTTCCTTCACCATGTACATGAACCACACCTTTGTATTTATTTAACCCTATAAATAAATTCAATTATTTTCTAAACTTTTTGTAAATATTCTATGTTATAAATAAAATAAATAACAAGAAACAAAACAAAAATCAAATAAAAATCACAAAATTAAAAATACAAAAATACATTGTATAAATACCATGTATATAAATGTATATATCTATTTATTTCACCCTTGTATATAAGTGATAAAAATAAAATAAAAATATTCTTTTATTCCTCATTTTATCTTGTAATTAAATAAAATACAAAATGAGCATAAAAATACATAAAAATAACAAATAAAAAAATCAAAAATAAAAATCCATATAGTGTACATATACCTATGTATATAGCTAACCTATTTTTATTTCCAAAAATTAATTAAAAATCACCAAAAAATAGAAAAAAATAAAAGAAAAATATTTCATGTTTTGAGTTTTATTTAATTCGACCTATTTCTGCCTTAAAATAAATAAACAAAATTCGGGCACACGTGGCCGCTCCTGATTGGTCCACGGGGGAATGTTGACCCCGGTCAACTCCCCCGCGACCTCCTTCCTTTTCTGGACCACGCGTGCCGCGCCTCCTTCGCCGATTTTCCCACGCGACTCCAGGCTGTCCCCCACGCATATCTCGAGCCCGGATTCTTCGCCGTTCATCCCTCTCCCTCGCCGGATCCTCCGCCATCAAATCCACGCCTTCCTTAGCCGTCCACCCTCAACCCTAGTCGACGCTGTCACCATATATATTCTTCCCTCCGCCGCCTCCGCGCCCCATCTTTGGATAGCCATCCTTCTTCCCGTGACCTCCAGAGCAAAGCCCGAGGTGACAGCTCGAGTTAGCCCCTGTTGCAGTGAGGTGAGGGTGCCCCTACCATCGATCCGGCGTTTCTCGCCGCCTTGCTCCGCCGCCGGCGTTGAGCATCGAGCTTCAGGCCTTGACGCCCTTCGAAGCTACGACCCGGAGATAGCCACGCTCCAGCACAGTCTCCAGCATCCATCAGGTAGCCTTAATTCCTTCTAATTTCTTCCAATTTCCGATTACGCCCAAATCATAGCTCCGACGTACATCTCCGATTCCGATCACTTCGCGTATCATCTCGACCATCCGACCCTACCTTCACCTTCGCCATCTCCCCGCGCACCTTCTTCACCCATTCGCACAACCCAGATCGCACAGGATCTGGGAGTCGAGCTCCACCGCCGTCGCCCCGCCGGAGCTCTTCCGCCCCACCGCACCGATCACCTTCACGCCACCTAACCGGGTCGAGGCACTTTGCCCTCGACCCGCGAAGCTTCTTGACCACTTTGCAGGTCCAAAGGGGGTGTCTGAGCCTCCTTCACAGTTCAGCCAGGAGCGTCGAGCCACTAGGCCTCGCCGGAGCCCCTCCAGGGCTCGGTTGGGCCCTTGGCCACCCGCAGCAGCTGCGCAACTTCACGCCGGACCTTCTCCGACCTTCAGGCGCAGCTGAGGAGGACCGGAGTTCACGCAGGACGTCGGCGAAGTTCGCCGGCGTCGAGTTCTTCCTCCACCCTCCAGAGCCGTCCGATGAAGACCTCACTCCAGTTCTCATCCTAGCCGTCGATCTGTAGAGGAGCAGCAGCCGTTGATCCATCTGAGGATCTCATCTGGACCGTCGCAACCGAGGAGAGAGGCGCAGGAGCCCAGCACCGTCAGATCAGCCACGTGGATCTCTCTCCGCCGTCGATCGAGCCCAAGAGCCGAAGGAGTAAAGGCGCGTTTGTTCTCCACCGTCAGATCTGCCACGCGTCAGAATCGGGCCGTCGCTATTAATAAAGGGGTAAATATCGTAGGACCCCATCGTAGTTTGTTGTTTTCGTTTAAGTCCTGTAATTTTTAATTCAGTTGTTTATTTTCTGGGATATTTGCATAGAGACCCTCGCGCTTAATTTTATTTGCATTTATACCCCTGCCAGTAGAGACCCACGTGCTTGGGCACGTGTTTTGTTGGGTTATTTGCATACGAAGCCCTGTAGTTCTGGATGTTACTCATTGAATGAAAAGTTTTGTTTATTTGCATATATACCCCTGTGAGCATTGATTTTGCACATGTGCGAATTATTTTGGGTAAATTGCATATAAGCCCCTGGACTTTTGATACGAGTTATCAATTGGTCCTTGGAACTTATTTTTATTACATTTAGGTCCTTGAGTGCCCCAGGCACATGCTTGGCACGTGTGTTGCTGGGTATTTTGCACCAGGACCCCAGAACTTTTGGGTATTTGCACTTAGGTCCCTGTGCACAGTGCCCCACCTTTATTTTTGAATAAAATATCAAACGACCTCCAAATCCAATGAAATTTTGACACATGGCTCCTGCCATGGTGTAGGAATTTCTATGATTTTTGGGGACATTTCTGATTTCATTTATTATTTTTAAAAATTCAAAAACCCATATTTTCGCCACTGTTTGACTTTAAAAATACCAAAAAATATAAAATCACCTTTAAAAATTCTAAAAAAAATAGGATTTGTTGTTTGCTGGTTGCTTGATTTTCCAGCCATTTTTGGTGACTTTTCATCACTTAAAAAACCTAAAAATTGAAAAACCCCTAAAAACTCATAAAAATTATAATAAATAAATTAAAAATCCAAAAACAATAATTAGGGTGCCTAAATTTTCCTTACTCTTTGTAGATTATAGGAAAATTACCTTTAGGGCTTTTTGAGATCCAAGAGTATTTTATTTTTGGGTCTTAAGCCTTGCTGGACAGTACCCTATTTTTGTCGCATTGTTTGATTTTTAATAAATAATTTACCCATTAGAAAATTTCCAAAAACTCACCAAAAACAGTAAAAAAACTTGAAAAACCTAAAAACCAATTTTCTGGAATTTTTGCTTCATTTTTGTGTGTTGTATAAATTGTTGAAGTTGCCTTGTATTTACTTTCTCTCATTTTCTCATCTTTTAAAAAAATCTAAAAAAATATAAAAACAAATAAAAACCATAAAAAAAAAGACTTTCTTGGATTTCTGACTACATCGTAGGCCGCAAGGCCAATCTGTGCTCCTTGAGTTCGACCCTGGGAGCTATACCAGGTTAATCCTATAGCTAGATCGCTCTATTGTGTGCTTGCTTGTTTTATCTTATTTGAGTGATTGATCTTTCTTGTTGATTGATTTTCGAGGGATTGAGGTCGCAACGACCTGTTATTTATCTCCCTTGATCTCTCGTGATCCATCGGTCATCACGTAGGTGCATTCCTCAGGAGGAGCACCATAGCGTCCTCACATACTTCCACAAGCTTGAGGCAGGAGGACATCACTCTGGGAGGAGAACGGCACAGAAAGTGCTCCAATCTGGCCTATGGTGGTCTACTCTCTTCAAGGACTCTGATGAGTTCGTGAAGAGATGTACTGACTGTCAGAGGATGGGCACTTGTGGACGACGTGATATGATGTCGATGCAGCCCATTCACTTCTATGAGGTTTTTGATGCATGGGGCATCGATTTCGTGGGTCCATTCCCTAAGAGTCAGGGATTCGAGTACATTCTGGTGGCCGTGGATTATGTTAGTCATTGGGTTGAGGCCATCCCTACCCGAACCGCAGATGCTAGGACTGTTTGCAGATTTTTGAGGAAGAATATCATTTCACGATTCGGGGTACCTAGAGTTTTGATATCTGACGGGGGGGTCTCATTTCGTCAACGACAAGGTAAAGGCCCTTGCTAGCGAGTTTATCATAGACCATCGAGTAGCCACACCAAATCATCCTCAGACCAATGGTCTTGCTGAAGTGTCGATTAGGGAGATCAAGACTATTCTGCAGAAGGTTGTCCGCCCTGACCGAAAGGATTGGTCACAGCTTTTGGACTCGGTCTTGTGGGCATATCGGACGTCCTTCAAGACACCTTTGGGTACATCTCCCTTTCGCCTCGTTTATGGCAAGCCCTGCTGTTGAACGCGAAATTCAAGGGATTTTTGAATTTTTTCTTTTTATCCCCGGCAACGGCAAAATTTTGTTGAGCAAGGAATTTATTGCCGGAAATTAATTGATGAATAGGTCGTTGCTTTTTATCCCCAAAACCCGCGTCAACAAAAAATTATTTTTTTTTAATTATTGCTACTTATTAACCTGTATAGCGGACAGGGTCGAACTCAGGGAGGCTACAATTCCTGAGGGTTATTCAAGTAATCAGGAACTAATTAAAAGAAAACAGGAATCTCAAAGGACAACTATCCTTGGTTTTTGTGATTTTTTTATCTTTTTATTTTTTTATTTTTTTTATTTCTAATTTTTTTTATATTTTCTGATTTTTTAAAATTTTATGATTTTGATTTTTGCAATTTTTTTATTTTCAAAAACTAATGCAAAGCAATATGAACAAAGATCAAGAATATCCACACACCAGCTCTTTTTGCAATTTTTAATTATGCCAAAAATAATCAGAAAAATCCAAAGAAAATATTTTTGGGTTTTAAAAGTTTTGAAATATTTTTGAGAATTTTTGTGGATTTTTCAAATGTTTTTGTATTTTTTCTAAAAATCAAACAGTGAGAAAATAAGAAAATGTGGACTGCCTGAAGAAATTTGCAATTTAAAAATCTTTTAAAATGCCTAAGACTCCTGGCAATTATTTTTAAGACAAACTAGAAAAAAATATCTACAAACAGAAACTGAAATCACAATTTTTAGATTTTTGTAGAATTTTTTATGATTTTTAGAAGATTTTTGATATTTTTCAAATTTTTTTGGGTTTTATAAATAATTAATGCGTGAAAATTGGCCAGAAATTAAAAGACAATGAAAGGGAACTACTCTAATTTTTTTAGAATTTTTGGAGCTCTTTTCGAATTTTTTATGAATTTTCGAATTCCCAACAATGAAAAAGACACTGTTTTTGATTTTTTAATAATACCAAATGAAATCAAAATGCAATGAAAAATTTATGCTAATAAAATAATCACATCAGGAGCATAGCACAATTTTTTTCAAAATTTTTGGGTCGTGGGTAACATTTATTTCATTCCAAAAGAAGCAAGCAAGTTTGTTGTCTGGAATAGGGACTAAAATGTAAATACTGCAAAGTTGTGGACTGAAATGTAAAGAATCAATGTTTTAACCACAAATAAATAATAAAAAATAAAATACGAGGCAGTAAGTGCAAATTACCAATATACCATGTGCAATGCATGTGCCTGAGAGCTCTGGAGGGAATGTTCTGCGAATCTGAATCTCTCCGGGGGTGAAGATGCAATTGTCCTTTTTTTATTAAATCCAAAAGCCAAGCCCTAGAGGGCCTTCGTTTCTTGCAAAGGGGGAAACCAACAGGGGATGCCGCCGCCCCTTGCTTCGTTCACGCGCAGAGGAAGCAGCAACAAGGGGGTCGCCGCCCCTTGCTTCTTCTCCAAGCAAGGGCGACGGCGATGGAGTTCTGGCGGAGCGGGGGCGGTGTTGAGGACGGCTGAGCAGCAGGGTGAAGGAGGGGCGTCGGTGGCGACTTCAGAGGCGGAGGATGGAAGAGGGGTCGACGTCGAAGGAGGGCACCGCGCGGTGCGCACGCGCGTGGCCGCGCGTGGATGGGGTCGCGGCGCCGCTGGATGGCGAGGAGGCGCCGTAGGCGGGGTGCGAAGGCGTGCGGCGAGGCGCGGGATGGAAGAGGGGTCGGCGCCTTCTTCTTCCCCACGCACGCGCAGGTGTGGTGGCGAGGGCGCGGGCGGCCAGCGGCTCTGTGGCGGTTGCGCAACGCCGCACCTAGGCGGCGATGGGGCTGCGGCCGAGGTGCGGGCGGCGGGGGTTGATGGCCCTGCCGCCTGCGGTTGATTTTTTTTTTATTTTTTTATTTTTTTTGATTTTTTTTATTTTGTTGTAAACAGTGAATAAAAGAAGGGAAAAAAACTTTTTTTATTTTTATTAAATCCGAAAAACAGAAAATAAAAAGGATAGAGAAATTTTTTTTAATTTTCTTTTATTTTAGTGATCCTGCAAAACAAACGTTAGAGAAAAAATAGAGAAGAAAAAAAATTATTTATCTACAAATCGGAAAAAAAATGAATGATGATCCGACGGGCATGAGGGGTTCGAATCCGATCTCCGACCACCGTACGTGGCCGGAGTTGAGAGATCGTGGGAGGTAGAAATAGAAGGCGGAGAGATCACGATGATGAGGTGAAAAATCGAGTCGGTGATCGCCTCGACAAGGCCGACTTGCTGTCACCGGACGGCTCGTAGGCTCGACAACTTTTCTCGACGAAATTTTTCTCGGAGATCGGGCTCCTCTCTCTAAAGATTGATCAAGTTGGAATGAGGGAGAAGGAGCCATATAAATAGAAGAGATGAAATTTGAATTTTTTTTAAAGGGATAATGGAGATGAAAATTTAAAATGAATTTTTGAATTTTTTGGTGGGAGGGAGATGAAATTTGAAAAAGAAAATAAAAGAAAGATAAAACTAAATACAAAATTCTCTAATTTTTTTGAATTTTCGTCACTTTATTTATTTGAATTAAAAATGTTATTTTTTTATTTTTTTATGAAGGTTAATTAAAAATAGCAACTATATACATATACTATATACATATGTGACACTATATACAAGGATAAATGGCGAAATTGGCCTTTTTTGTGTTTTAAAAATTTATTATTTTTTTAATTTTTATTTTTATTAAAAAAATTAGTGGGATTAATTTACAATATATACAAATACAATATGCACAAAATACATGGGAAAATTGCATAAACCACCCCAGAAAACCGACTTTTTATCCGTAACTCCAAAAATTATGAAAATATAGCCATTTTGAAGATAATTTAATTTCGAGTTCAATGGAACTGAGATTGATTCAATTTGAGCTCATATGGAAACGGAATTGGTCTTTCAATTGGTGCTTAGTGGCTTTTTCGAGCGTGGCTACTTTTATTCTATACAAGATTTAATTGTGCAATCAATTTTAGTAATTAGAACACATTTTTATTTACAACTTTGATTTTGAATGTTATTTGATTTGAAGTTAATTAAGGTACAAATAAATTAGTGTTACTGATATACAAAATAAGTGAGAACACATTTTTTTGGATTTTCTGGTTAAGGACCCTATCTCCCCCTACTTTATTCCTGGTCGATCAGGTCACGTCTTGACCTTCTCTCGGGGTTCGGGTCAGCCTGTACACAGTCTTCCTTTTTTTATTTTCTTTTCTTTATTTATTTTTTTTATTTTCTTTTCTTTATTTTTCCTTTCTTTCTTTATTTATTTATTTTAGGTTAAAATTAGTCAGAAATGTACAATATTTACACAGATGCAAGTTAGTAAGAATATGGAGTTAGCGTTATATGCAGGTGTTTTTATAAGGGATTTTAAGCTAAAATAAATGAATAAAGATGACGAATCGCAGATTCATCATCCCCCTATGCTTTACCTTTGCTAGTCCCTTAAAAAACACTTATTTGAAAGAATAAGTGCAAAGAAAAAGAAAAAGAAAAAGAAAGGGAAAATAAAGAAAGTAGGACAACATTGAGTATTAAACTTATCTTCATAAAATTGTAGTTTGGAGCTCTGTCGGACCTTTGGATTATTAGTGTGTCGGAACTTCGATGAGACTTAGAATTTTAAAAACAACAGCCTTCAAGTTCTACACATCATTGTCACAGTTTCGGCTCAGAAGTCATCTTAGATCAATCCTCTTCCTAAAGCACACCCTATGAACATTGAACAATCGACTCATGTGTGTGAAAAGTTTTAGCTCTTCCCATCAAGAATGTCGGACTACCATGCAAATCTCCTCTCCAATAACTCGTCCTCGGGGAGTCAGGTATTTCCTTCTAAGGTCTGTCGCGCTGTGTTCACAATCGAATAGGGGGAAAAGTTAGAAGAAAGAGAAAAGAACTGGAGGGTGGCCAGTGTAGTCACCTCTCCTTGTGGAGATGGCCAGTGTAGCCGAGTCTCCACCAAGATCTGCAGGTTTCTTGAAGCTTGGACCTTTTTGGTCAGATATTTATTTGGTAGTGGCTTCTTTGTATTTGTATTTTTGGTGGTTCTGCTTGGATCTTGTTTGCCCCTACGGATATAGAATCTTTTGTTCCCGTACATTTTTTGGAGTCTTAGAAAAAATTGTGCCCAGCCGTCCATCCCTTTTCCGAAGCTTTATTTCAACCCGTACTCCGGTCTTTAGATTTCCACGCTACCAGAAAAGAAACTCACACAGTCTTCCAACATCCCATCTGAGTTGAGCTAAGTACATAGTGCGAGAGTACAAATTGATTCCCTATTCCAGAGTTATACCCAGAATGAAGAGATCAGGTTAGACACTAAGAGTCAAACGCTGCACATTGTCATGTGGAACTCAAAGAATTAAGTCAAAGACCTGAAGCTTCAAAAATCCTATTTCTCGGTGAAGTTCCTCTAAGAATTAGGTGGATTAAGGTCCATCTAAGCTCCATTCTTCAATTTTATTCCAAACATAGTTTAAATGTCAATACTATCCTGAAAAATGCACATGCAAATGCAACATATGAACAATGCAAGGGTTATTTTTTTTTGAAAAAGGAATGATGCACATGTGAAAAGAACACACTTTTTTTTTTGAAAAAGGAATGATGCACATGTGAAAAGAACACAATTTTTTTTAAACAATTTTCTAGTTTTGAACTTTTTATGGCTTTTTTTTGAAGGAAAACTGCAAATGTGAAAGAAAGCTTTTTTAAGGAAAGATGCAAATGTGAAAGAAAGGTTTTTTTTTTGAAATTTGCAAATTTTTGTAGAATTTTGGTTTTGCATTTTTTTTGTTTTGTTGTTGTTTTTGTTTTTGTTTTTGTTTTTTGTTTTTTTTGTAAAGAGTTAGTAAAATATACGAGTATATACAATGTTTTTTTATTTTTTTGTGTTTTTTTTGTTTGTTGTTTTTTTTTTGTTTTTTTGTTTTGTTTTGTTTTTTGTTTTGTTTTTTTTACGCACGTTGATTTTACAAACTATACACACATAACCCCCCAAATAAACGTATTTAAAAGTACGAGTTATGTCTAAAGTATATATACAATATATACGACACCCCCCTATACTTAGCTCGAACTATGTCCTCATAGTGATCAGAGAGCGAAAAAGGAAGACATAACCCGTGCTAAGTATAGAAAAGTGAAAAGAAAAGATAAAAAGAATAGAAGATGGTGATCCCCCACTAAACTTAGGATCAAGTAATCCTAAGTATAGTAGAGTGTACAAAAGGGGAAAACCGATGACGAGAATGTACAGACTCAAAAAAATAAAAAAGACACGATATGAACAACATCACCCCCCTATACTTAGGGTAGAGTATCCTAAGTATAGGCAACAACAAGAGTGATGAACAGGACGAAAATGAACAACACAAATCATTCACCTCCCCCTATACTTAGGATAAAGCACATCCTAAGTATAGCATATACACACACACGGAAAATGGGTGGATGATAAAACGGGAGAAGACAGAGTAAAACGAAAGGATATACAAGAGGAGTGGATGTACAAAGGTCAAGAAGGTTGAAAGCGAACCTTCTTGCGGGACCGCTGGGGTATGGATTTGACAAGGTGTAGGTCGATATTTGGATCATCATTAGATATGAACTGAGTAGAATCGACCAAGAATATATCCTCAGCGGTTTCAGATTGTGCAGGCCTAAACCGATTATTGGAAGTAGTATGGTCATGTCTAGCCTGAGAAGTCTCGCAAACATCAAAGTAAAATGGCTCGAATTCATTATCCGAAAAAGTTGGATCATTTTCAGCCTGGCGAGCCTCTATTGGATCATCATCTTTATCAAAAGGTCCAAATTCTTTTATAAAAGCAATCAAATCAAATTTGGCCTGATTGATCTCATCTGAATCAAGGTGAATAGGAACGGACTCATCAGTGGAAGTAGTCAAATCACGTCCGTCCTGTCTAGTCTCAGACTCTGCCTTCCGCTCTATGGTGTCTATCGTGTAAATTCCACGGATGTCATCAATGCATCTCCACATTCCAGAAGGGGGAACTCCAAGGTCTTTACTTTCCGAGTCTTCCTCCTTCAAGAGGAATTCTTGGGTTTCATTATCATCCAACATATAACAAGAATCTCTGATATTATCATCGAGGTCAAATTCCTTGGGGTTGGCTAACACAGGTGGGTTCTCATGGGATGCAGGTATCTGGTCGGTAGTGGGTGTAGTGATCAATACATCGCTCCCTATATCAGAACGGAAGCGAATCTCTCCTGAACCATAGTCAATAACGGCTCCTACAGAGGCGAGGAAAGGTCGTCCCAGGATGATTGGAGGGTGCTCCACATGGGCGGAGGTCTCCATGGGCATTACAACAAAATTAGAAGTAAAATCCATGCCCTGAATAGAAATGACAGCATTTTCTAGAATACCCTTCGGCTTCTTGATAGATCCATCAGCAAATTGAACTATCATCCTGGTTTTCTTAAGAGGCCCAAGATGAAGAGACTGTACCATAGAGAAGGGTATTACATTGATTGATGAACCGCCATCAAGGAGAGCGTTATCACAAGAATAGTCAGATATGGAGCAACTCACAAGAGGTGTGGCAGTGTTCCCTTTCTTAAAATATGGACGGTGAGAGATGGCGTAGGCAGTGGCCATGGTCAAGATGTGACGCTCAGATCTTCTCCTTCGCTTTCTTTTCTTGTGTTGAGGAGTAGATAAATCTGTCATGGCTTGTTGAAGTGGAGCTTTAATGATATCATTAAGGGTGGCTACCACTTCGGGTTTAGTCAGCATTTTTTTGAATTTTTGGACCTCATCCATACAAGAGAGGAGGTCGGAATCATCATTTACATGAGGATTGCCAAGAGCAGTCTGTACAGTGGAATCCTTGAGGTTAGGATTGGGACATGTGATGGATGATTGTGTGGGCAATTGGTTGGGCATTTGGGTCCTCTCCTCACAAAATGAATGGATAATGTGTCTCCCAGAATCTTTTTGGATTTTTAAAATTTCTCATTTTTTTGTAATTTGCGTGATTGCAAGCTCTCATGATTATCCTCAAATGAATCCATATCCTCAAAAAGTGGAGCAGCGTTCTGGCTCGTATTTATGTTAAAGAGATTGTTAATCCTCGAATTCATATGCTCCACCATCTGGTTCAGTGTCTCAAGTGTGGAAATCATGAATGGTGACTCCAAAATCTCAGGACCGGGTGGGCTGAATGAGGGTGGGTGAAAATCAAAGTCCTCCGTTTCCTGAAATAATGGGTTAGGCGGATATGCACAAACATCAGGAGGAAGATCCTCCTGGAAAAAGGAAGGTGGATCGTCTGGAGAGTACGATGTATCTTCGAAGATCGGGTTAAAATAACTCCAGTCGGCCATCTTCGAAACAAAAGATGAGAGAGCACGAGGGTCAAGCCAAACGATATGGAGAAAAAGGCGCAAATGCACAGAAGGATCTAGCAAGCACACAAGCAATCAAACACAATACAAACCCTCAGTTCACCAACTCAACTCAATTGTGAAGACCGTGAAGGCTCGGTCAATTATCTTGTCTGTTTTAGAGTTAGGTGATAATCACAGAAGTTGTACAAACACTTAGGCTGAATTATGGGATTTGGGCACTAACCTTAGTGTGTACGCGAGCAAGTTAAAACGAATACAATGAGGGGGTGACTCTCCCCAAAATAATGATTTTTCCCTTGTATTTTTTAGGGTCGAGTTTTCTTTAGCAGTCCCAAATTTAGGCAGTTATCACTTGGTTAAATGTTTTCAAAGAATCGCCTACCGAGTGTCCAAATTCCTTTTAATTTATGTGAGTGAAAATAAGGAAGGAGATCGGAAATGCCAATGCGCGATTAAAAACGATGATGCATGCAGGGGTTAGAGATGCGTACCTTATCGCCAGCACTCTACATGCAAGTGATCTGCGCAGAATTTAAATACAGAAAATAAACTAACCTATATGCAAATGCAAATGAACCGTCCTAGATGATAACTTCTATTAACGGGCAAGAACAAGTTAATTTGACTAAGTCCAAATTACGATCTACTCTATAGGCACAGAAATTCTTGTTTAGGGTATTTGGACCTAATTAATTACCTGGCTCAAGCAAATTAATTAAATCAATCGATAGGTGGCATTCGAAATCCGCGGAAAACAAAGAAAATAAAGGCGATGAAAACAAAACCGGTGAGGTCCCCCAAGTGCACCGGCACTTGGCGAAACAGACCCCGCAACAAATGAATGTCCTTTTACAAAGTTCACATGGAAAAGAAACTCTCTCTCTCTCTCTCTCTTTTTCGTCTCTTTCACTCTTCTTCTCTTTTTCTCACGCTATCCTGCGGCTTGGTGAAGAATCAAGCCGCCTCCACGTCGCTTGGGTGCTTCGGCTCTCCTAGGATCGCCTCCTTCGCTCCGCGGGCCCTCGCAAGAAAAAATAGAAGAAAATATGTAAGAAAAACAATTATCAAATATGAGAAAAGAAGAGAAAAAAATGAAATGAATGCAGTGATATAAACAATGAAGTGAATGGCAAAAAATACAAACAGGTATTTACAACCAAGAATAGCATGTCAAAAGAGAAACCTAACTACCCTCGCCGTGCCTCCCCGGCAACGGCGCCATTTTGTTGAACGCGATTTTCTAGGGACTTTTTGATTTTTTTCTTTTTATCCCCGGCAACGGCAAAATTTTGTTGAGCAAGGAATTTATTGCCGGAAATTAATTGATGAAATGAATAGGTCGTTGCTTTTTATCCCAAAACCCGCGTCAACAAAAAATTATTTTTTTTTAATTATTGCTACTTATTAACCTGTATAGCGGACATGGTCGAACATGGGGAGGCTACAATTCCCGAGGGTTATTCAAGTAATCAGGAACTAATTAAAAGAAAACAGGAATCTCAAAGGACAACTATCCTTGGTTTTTGTGATTTTTTTGTCTTTTTATTTTTTTATTTTTTTTATTTCTAATTTTTTTATATTTTCTGATTTTTTAAAATTTTATGGTTTTTGATTTTTGCAATTTTTTTATTTTCAAAAACTAATGCAAAGCAATATGAACAAAGATCAAGAATATCCACACACCAGCTCTTTTTGCAATTTTTAATTATGCCAAAAATAATCAGAAAAATCCAAAGAAAATATTTTTGGGTTTTAAAAAGTTTTGAAATATTTTTGAGAATTTTTGTGGGATTTTTCAAATGTTTTTTTATTTTTTTCTAAAAATCAAACAGTGAGAAAATAAGAAAATATGGACTGCCTGAAGTAATTTGCAATTTAAAAATCTTTTAAAATACCTAAGACTCCTGGCAATTATTTTAAGACAAACTAGAAAAAAATATCTACAAACAGAAACTGAAATCACAATTTTTAGATTTTTATAGAATTTTTTATGATTTTTAGAAGATTTTTGATATTTTTCAATTTTTTTTGGGTTTTATAAATAATTAATGCGTGAAAATTGGCCAGAAATTAAAAGACAATGAAAGGGAACTACTCTAATTTTTTTAGAATTTTTGGGCTCTTTTCGAATTTTTATGAATTTTCGAATTCCCAACAATGAAAAAGACACTGTTTTGATTTTTTAATAATACCAAATGAAATCAAAATGCAATGAAAAATTTATGCTAATAAAATAATCACATCAGGGGCATAGCACAAATTTTTCAAATTTTTGGGTCGTGAGTAACATTTATTTCATTCCAAAAGAAGCAAGCAAGTTTGTTGTCTGGAATAGGGACTAAAATGTAAATACTGCAAAAGTTGTGGACTGAATTGTAAAGAATCAATGTTTTAACCACAATAAATAATAAAAATAAAATGCGAGGCAGTAAGTGCAAATTACCAATATACCATGTGCAATGCATGTTGCCTGAGAGCTCTGGAGGGAATGTTCTACGAATCTGAATCTCTCCGGGGGTGAAGATGCAATTGTCCCTTTTTTTATTAAATCCAAAAGCCAAGCCCTAGAGGGCCTTCGTTTCTTGCAAAGGGGGAAACCAACAGGGGATGCCGCCGCCCCTTGCTTCGTTCACGCGCAGAGGAAGCAGCAACAAGGGGGCCGCCGCCCCTTGCTTCTTCTCCAAGCAAGGGCGGCGGCGATGGAGTTCTGGCGGAGCGGGGGCGGTGTTGAGGACGGCTGAGCAGCAGGGTGAAGGAGGGGCGTCGGCGGCGACTTCAGAGGCGGAGGATGGAAGAGGGGTCGGCGTCGCGAAGGAGGGCACCGCGCGGTGCGCACACGCGTGGCCGCGCGTGGATGGGGTCGCGGCGCCGCTGGATGGCGAGGAGGCGCTGTAGGCGGGGTGCGAAGGCGTGCGGCGAGGCGCGGGATGGAAGAGGGGTCGGCGTCGAAGGAGGGCACCGCGCGGTGCGCACGCGCGTGGCCGCGCGTGGATGGGGTCGCGGCGCCGCTGGATGGCGAGGAGGCGCTGTAGGCGGGGTGCGAAGGCGTGCGGCGAGGCGCGGGGATGGAAGAGGGGTCGGCGCCTTCTTCATCCCCACGCACGTGCAGGTGTGGTGGCGAGGGCGCGGGCGGCCAGCGGCTCTGTGGCGGTTGCCGCAACGCCGCACCTAGGCGGCGATGGGGCTGCGGCCGAGGTGCGGGCGGCGGGGGTTGATGGCCCTGCCGCCTGCGGTTGATTTTTTTTATTTTTTTTATTTTTTTTGATTTTTTTTATTTTTGTTGTAAACAGTGAATAAAAGAAGGAAAAAAACTTTTTTTTTATTTTTATTAAATCCGAAAAACAGAAAATAAAAAGGATAGAGAAATTTTTTTTAATTTTCTTTTATTTTAGTGATCCTCCAAAACAAACGTTAGAGAAAAAAATAGAGAAGAAAAAAAATTATTTATCTACAAATCGGAAAAAAATGAATGATGATCCGACGGACATGAGGGGTTCGAATCCGATCTCCGACCACCGTACGTGGCCGGAGTTGAGAGATCGTGGGAGGTAGAAATAGAAGGTGGAGAGATCACGATGATGAGGTGAAAAATCGAGTCGGTGGTGAATAAATCGTGGTGGATTTTCTTAAGATCTAGAAGAACAAAAATTGCGACAAAATAAAAAAACGAAAAACTACCCTACGATTAAACTAAGATAAAATGCGAAGAAAATTTGGATCTCACCTTAGGAGCGGAAAATGGATCGTGATCGCCTCGACAAGGCCGACTTGCTGTCACCGGACGGCTCGTAGGCTCGACAACTTTTCTCGACGAAATTTTTCTCGGAGATCGGGCTCCTCTCTCTAAAGATTGATCAAGTTGGAATGAGGGAGAAGGAGCCATATAAATAGAAGAGATGAAATTTGAATTTTTTTTAAAGGGATAATGGAGATGAAAATTTAAAATGAATTTTTGAATTTTTTGGTGGGAGGGAGATGAAATTTGAAAAAGAAAATAAAAGAGAGATAAAACTAAATACAAAATTCTCTAATTTTTTTGAATTTTCGTCACTTTATTTATTTGAATTAAAAATGTTATTTTTTTATTTTTTTATGAAGGTTAATTAAAAATAGCAACTATATACATATACTATATACATATGTGACACTATATACAAGGATAAATGGCGAAATTGGCCTTTTTTGTGTTTTAAAAATTTATTATTTTTTTAATTTTTATTTTTATTAAAAAAATTAGTGGGATTAATTTACAATATATACAAATACAATATGCACAAAATACATGGGAAAATTGCATAAACCACCCCAGAAAACCGACTTTTTATCCGTAACTCCAAAAATTATGAAAATATAGCCATTTTGAAGATAATTTAATTTCGAGTTCAATGGAACTGAGATTGATTCAATTTGCGCTCATATGGAGACGGAATTGGTCTTTCAATTGGTGCTTAGTGGCTTTTTCCTAGCGTGGCTACTTTTATTCTATACAAGATTTAATTGTGCAATCAATTTTAGTAATTAGAACACATTTTTATTTACAACTTTGATTTTGAATGTTATTTGATTTGAAGTTAATTAAGGTACAAATAAATTAGTGTTACCGATATACAAAATAAGTGAGAACACATTTTTTTTGGATTTTCTGGTTAAGGACCCTATCTCCCCCTAGTTTATTCCTGGTCGATCAGGTCACGTCTTGACCTTCTCTCGGGGTTCGGGTCAGCCTGTACACAGTCTTCCTTTTTTTATTTTATTTTCTTTATTTTTTTTATTTTCTTTTCTTTATTTTTCCTTTCTTTCTTTATTTATTTATTTTAGGTTAAAATTAGTCAGAAATGTACAATATTTACACAGATGCAAGTTAGTAAGAATATGGAGTTAGCGTTATATGCAGGTGTTTTATAAGAGATTTTAAGCTAAAATAAATGAATAAAGATGACGAATCGCAGATTCATCACCTGCCATTTACCTGTTGAGCTGAGACATAGGTCACTTTGGGCAGTCACAGATATTCTTTTGGATCCAGTGAGTGTAGGAGTTCAGAGGAGGGCAGAGTTAGCAGCCCTAGAGGAGCTATGTGATGCAGACTTTTCGAGCAACCTACAGTACAAGGAGAGAGTGAAGGAGTGGCATGATTCTCATATCAGCCACAAACAGTTTGAGCCAGGACAGCGAGTATGGTTGTTCGATGTCAGGTTGAGATTATTTCCAGGAAAGTTGCAGAGCGAATGGAAGGGACCCTATCTGGTCAGAAAGGTACACTTCAACGGGAGTATTAATATATCTGAGTTGTCTTCTGAGAGTACCTTTCGTGTTAACGGGCAGCGGCTCAAACTATATCTAGATCATGAGCCGCTGGTCGTTGACGTTGCCCCGATTCATTTTGCGTGAGATGTAGTCTCTTGACTCACATCTATTGCATCTCACGCCTGATTATCACTGTTCTCCCAATTTGTATAGATCCAGATGTCCATATCACACTATTCTTCAGTCCAACACCCCATTTCCATCTTTGAGTATGCTATACTTAGGGTGCACTTTACCCTAAGTATAGGGGGTGTGAGACTTTTGAGTTTCTTTTGATTCTTTTCTACCTCTGTTTTGCTGCCTATTCTTAGGGATATTTTACCCTAAGTATAGGGGAGGTAGACCCTGTACATTTTCCACTCGGATTTCCCTTCGTGTACAGTCGGCTATACTTAGGATTACTTGATCCTAAGTATAGGGGGAAACCCCGAGATCTTCTCTTTCATTTCTATTCTTTCATTCGTCTTTGTATATAGCCTTTCTTTTCACTTCTTTGTATTAAGCACGAGTTATGTCTTCTTCATCGCTCTTGATTCACTCTGAGGACATCGTTCGACCTAAGTATATGGGGTGTCGTATATATTTCATATATACTTTAGCCATAACTCGTACTTTGTGTGAGTGTGTTAATAAATAAAAACGGCTAAAACCCTTAAAATCCATAAAAATTAAAAATTTTCCTTGTAAATAAAAATTCTTTATTGCACATAATTAGCTAGTTGTACAAAATTATTTTTGTAAAAATGTTTGTAAAAATCTTTTGTGTAAATAGTTTGTAAATATTTTGCATATCAAAATTATGTATATAGTACAAAATTTTTGTAAAATGTTTTGAAAAAAAAGTTTGCAAAAATCTTGTGTAAATGTGTATAAATATTTTGCAAAACTTGCATTCATGCATACATCCATGTTTTCAAAATATTTTCAAAAAAAATTTGCACATTTGTAAAAAATTATAAAGATTGCATCTTTGTAAATATTTGTATAGATTTTCCTGAATCATAGTTGACATTTAAACTAGCCTGGAATTAAATTGAAAAATGGAGCTTGGTTAAGATCTTAATCCACTTAATTCTAAAAGGAACCTTATAGGGCTTAGGGTTGAGATTTTTTTTAGGTCCATGGTGACTTAATTCTTTGAGTCCACTAGGCTATGATCATATGTTATCTCGATGAGCCTAAGTAGAGCACTTAACAACGCACACATGACTCTTACAGACAATGACTTTACTTGGACCAGCACTTTACACCGAGCTCTCTACGGATGAGGTGGTGAGGAGGCAGTCTTCTTTGACTTGGGGTAGCATATGAGGGTAGTACTTCTAGGCAGAACCTGTCTTCTTCTTATAGTGAAGGAAGTGCATCTCGACATGGTCTGGTAGCCATGAGGTCTAACGACAGGAGTTGTGGGTTGCAATAATGCTTCAAAAGAGGGATAGTCTACTGGATCGAGAGGAAAAACTCCTTCTGTACATATGCTGCACATGTAGATATGTTGTATATATGCACATCAAAAAAATGCAAAAAGAAAATAACTCCAAAAAAGTGACGGGTCTGAGAGAAAATGATAATCCCACCAGAGTGTATATAGTGCAATAAAACAAAGCTTGTTATCCGCGTTCCATCTCATGTAGCTTGCAGTAGGGAGATTTAGCTACACTGGTTGAGCTCCCAAGGATACATGGCTACACTGGCCATGGTCCATTCTCTTCTTCCCCCTCTTCTTGAGCTGGTTGAACTTGAACTTAGAAGGGAATACCCCGCTCCTCGAGGAAAGAGTTGCCAGACTAGGGTATTAGAGTTACCTTGTTGGGGAGGGTTGTCATTTTTCTACTTCTGAGGTGGAGAGCTATACCTCACTTACACCGTACGAGAAAAGATTCATGATCTTCAGAGTTTGTGTATGTAGACTTGTTCTGATCTGGATTGTTGAGGAGTCTTGACTATAGATTAGTGAAACTTAGAGGCTATTAAGTTTTAAACCTAAGTCCAAATAAGGTTCCAACACATTAATAATCTAAAGATCTGACTAAGCTCCATACTTCAATTTAATGAAGGCAAGTTTAATAATCAGCATTGATTCATCTTTCCCCTCTCTTTTTCTTTTCTCTTTTCACTTCTTTTTCAAATAAGTGTTTGCTAAGGGACTAGCAAAGTAAAGTATAGGGGGGTGATGAATCCTTATTCATCACTCTTTATTCTTTTATTTTAGCTATAAAACTTTGCGAAACATCATGTATATGTTTGTAAATACAATAAATTGTCAAACTGCATGCTTTGTGTAAATACCAATAATTAGCATTTTTTGTGGAAAAATAAAAGAATAAAGAAATAAAGAAAAAGAGAGAAATATTTAGAATAAATATTGAGTGACCTGAAGCCAAGAGAGGACCCAATATGGGATTGATCGCCAAATAAAATAAGTAGAGAGAGATAGGGTAACTCAACCTTGTACAAAACTCCCCTCTTATGTACATATTTTATTTTCATAATATATATATATTTCCCTTATTTTGTATATATTTATAAAAATAAAATAAAAAACAGAAAAATTAAATAAAAACAAAAAGGAAATAAATTCTCTCTTTTCATTGTACATATACCATGTATATAAGAATAAAAGACCTATTTATTTTACCCTTGTAAATAAATAATAAAAAGCACATAAAAATTATTTTATATCCCAAATTTTATGTTGTAAATAAATAAAATATAAAATTAGGAAAATTGTACAAAAATAAAATAATAAAAATAAAAATATAAAATACATAGGTATTTTATACCTGTATATAAAATAATATAATGTGTATACATAATTTATTTTTCAAAAAAAAATAAAAATCACTAAAAAATAATTTGTAAAATAATAAACATTTTTCATGTTGAAAATATTTTGAAATAAAATCATCTACTATTTTTATCTAATTTATAATTAATTTCAAAATGGAATTTTCTCATTGGTCCACAGGGATGTTGACCCCTGGTCAACTCTCCCCCCAGGACCATAGCTCCGTGGATCCGTGTCTTCGAACTGATTTCTCCGACTTTTCCAGATGCGATCCGCCACCCATTCGATCAAACCCCAGGCTCTGATTGTTGACGCATGATCCATGATGCACGCCCGATCTTCTCTCTAGGGGTCCGTGCATCGAATTGCGTGCTCGACTCCCATCTTCCCTGGCCCCTATCAGTATAAGACTTTGCCTAGAGCCGCAATTTCCTTCATCTTTGGCCTCCGTCTTCGACTCCTAGGACCTCCACTCTCTTGCCTTGAGTGACAACAAGCCCGAGGGGGTGTTGCAGCGAGGAAGGAGACGCGGTACGGTCATTGCCACCACGCTTCGCCATAGGCGAGCTCGAGCCTATGAGACGTCACTCCATCGAGGCGAGGATCCCAGGAGGTATCTGACCTCCAGCACAGACGCTTCCGACCACTAGGTAGTCCCTTTAGCCAGTAGCTTCGTTTGATTCTCGATTTTTAGGTTTCGCGCCGCCGGCCTTCACCGGCCAATCCACACCGCTCTGACTACCCATTTCACCTCTCGACCATTCCTACATATTCACAAGACCTCTCCACACGTTCTTCACCCCTCCGATCATCCTGGTTCGCCACGGAATAGGAAACTCGGGTCTCCTCCACCGCCGCTCGCTAGAGACCCACGTCCCGACTCCCTCGTTCACCCATTTCGCCCTTCACCGGGTCGAGGCAGTTTGCCCTCGACCTCTCTTGCTTCATGTGCAGGTATCAAGGCTTAAGAGCCTCTACTGGAGGCTATAATACTCAGGCACAATGCTCCAGCTACTCGTCGTCGCCGGGGACCCTCCACATCCTCCAGGCCCCATCGGAGCATACCACTGGCTGCAGAACACCACCAGTGTCAATTCACCCATCTCAGCAGCCTAGGAGGACCTTCCTAGCGCGCTCAGTGGCCAGGAGAAGTTCGTCGGTGTTTAGTTCATCGAGGACCCTCCATCGTCGTTCGATCATCCCCTCGCTCTAGTTCAGATCTCGACCATCCATTCGCAAGGGACTATTGACCGATAGATCCATCTGAGGATCAGATCCGAGCCGCAGATCGCCGAAGGGGCATCCGTGAATCACAGCCGTCCGATCATATGTGGATCCACCTTGCAGCCGTCGGATCTTAATAAAGGGGTAAATATCACTTAGGCCCCTCTTTCTTTAGCATTTATAGTTTAGTCCTGTAAATATTTATAGTAATTGTTTTTATTTTGGGTAAATTGCACTTAGGACCTCAGGCTTTTAGTATTTGCGATTTAGTCTCTGTGTATATGCAACACGTGCATCGACACGCGATTTGTGGAACATTTGCATATTTTATCCTAGAATTCTGTGTTGTTACGATTTGAATCTTTATAAATAGGAATGACATTTTAGTCCCTGTGAATGTGAATCACGTGCTATCCGCGTGCTTGTTTGGGCTTTTTGTAGTTTCAGTCTCGGGTTTATTGTGCTTGTTATTATTTGGCTGAAAGGTTTTTATTAATTGCACTTTGGTCCCTATGTGTTGTGCCTTGTTTATCGGTTGAATAAAATATCAAATAAACTCTAAATCATGTGAAATTTGGAAACAGGCTCCTGCCATTGTGTAAAAATTTCATAATTTTTTGGGACATTTTTGTGGTTGTTTTCTATTTTTAAAAATTCCAAACTCTTATTTTTGCTGCTTTTTGAATTATAAAATCAACTAAAAATATTAAAAATCCTAAATTCAAAAAAAAATAGCTACTTTTAGTTTTGTTGTCTTCTTGCTTAAGTTCGATTTTCATCTGATTTGGACTTATAAAACCCCTAAAAATTACAAAACTATAAAAATCTCATAAAAATTATTAAAAACTCTAAAAAATTCAAAAAATTGCAATTTCTTTTCTTGTAGCTTAGTTTTTACATGTAGTTTTATATAAAATTATCTCCAGATTTTTAGAGGTTATTTATATATTTTTAAATAATCTTTCAAATCTGATTGCACATTAGCCTCCTATTTTTGCCTTTTTCTATTTTTATAAAATCCATTAAAAATTGGAAAATTCTGAGAAAATTATCAAAAATACTTAAAAATTCATAAAACCCAAAAATATTTTTATTACATTTTTCTGAGTTGTTTTGACGTGTTGAATAATTTGTTGAAGTGCTCTTTTTAACCCTCGTTTATATTTTCTTCATAATTAAAAAATAACAAAAAATTTTAAAAATCCAGAAAATCCACTAAAAATTTATTTTCTTTATCTTATTTGATTTTTGGACTACTTCGTAGGCTCTTCGAACCAATTCGTGCTTCTTGTGTTCAACCTTGGTCACTATACCAGGTTAAATAAATAGCGAGATCGCTATTCGGATTTTATTGATTGATTACTTGAATTCGGTGGTCTTAGTTTTCTTGTTGATTAAGCCTTGCTATTCGGGTCGCAACGACCCTGATTATTTTTACCTTAGCCCGATAGTGAGATTCTCGATCATCAATCAGCCGCATCAGCAACCCAACAAGTGGTTAGGATTCAAGTCATATCAACAATCTCCACCTTGAATTGAATCCTCACATAGCAGAATGAATCACTGCTAGAATCCATCAGGATTGATTCTTGATAGTAAAACTAAATATTATACTCCACCATGAGTTGAGTTCTCCACTAGCAGAATTAACCGCCGCTTGTAAAATTAGATAGTATGATTCAATTCATATTAACAATCTCCACTTTGAATTGAATCCTCAGAGAAGATTTGCCAATCTTCACCATGCTGCCTCTAGCCCCTCCTTGTGGCTACTACCAACTGATGGCATTGAGCAGGTCCAAATAGTGATTGAACTTACTCCCAGGAACTGTAGAGCCTTGCAAGACATATATGGTCTTCTACTTGTTGCCATTAATGACAACAACCCCAGCTTTGGCAACCTGTTGACGAACCCTAAAAACTCTATGTTAATTTTATCGTGTTGTTGCAGTATTTGGGCAATTAGGATTTAGCAAAATAACCACATAATCAATTAATCGATTAAAGCGGGCAGTTAATTTATATTTTACTTGGACAAGCTTAAGGTCGAACTTAGGGATGCAGCTGTCTCCTTAGGATGATTAATAGGCGGGATAGAAATTAGGTTTTCAAAGAGGTATTTTTTTATTTTTTATGCGATAGAATGTAAATGCAAATGTGAATGAATTGGCTTCTTAGGGCCCGTTCGGTAGGAGAATAAACAGGAATAAGGATGGAGAATAAGGGGAACAAGGGTCTATTCTCTGTTTGGCTGGAGGATAGGAATAAGGAGAATAAGGTGAAATAAAGGTAGGTAAGGTGGGATAAAGATAGGAATGAGAGTGAAATAAGATGGAATAATGGGGAATAGTCGTACCACTGGGAACCGTGTCGGGAGGAGAATTGGCCCCTTATTCTAGGGCCTATTCTCTAACCAAACAGGGCCTTAAGAAAAACAAGCTAACTTCACCAATTTAATTTTAATACAAAATTAATTTAAATTAGTAAAGTAGTATTTTTTCCTCGAAACCCTATGCAATAGTTACAAAATATATTTTTTTGGAACTTTTGAGATTAAAATGAAACAATGAAAAATGAGCTCTTTTAATGGTTTTTATGTTATGTTTCATTCAAACAGAATGCAAAACTAATTAAACTTGGACAGAAACTCAAATATGATGAAATGAGCTTATACTAATTTTTTTAGAATTTTCTAGTGTTATTAGATTTTTATGAAATTTTTAATGAAATAGAGTGAATCTAAGTAATAATTCCTAATAAATCCATAATTAGAATTCACATCAAACCAAAATTATCTCAATTCTATTAATATGCAATCCAAGAAAATTAAGTTTGCGCAAAAATCGTATGTGTAGATCAAATTAAAAATCAATTACAAATTTCACTCAACTAATTATTTAAAGAGCAAGAGACCTCCAATGTCAATCAAATTTGGAAAGAAATTAAAGCACGATCAAACACATCATTTCTGATATTTTAAAGGATTTTTAGAGCAAGGAATAAATATGTGTGAATTTCAGAGTATAAATGAGCAAAATATGACTAATTTTCAAATTCTGATTTTTAGTAAATCATTCAAAGCTCATAAAATTAGAAATAAATATCCATGGCCTGTAGAATTAGTTAAAAACATGTTATTTTTAGAATTCAGAATAGCTATCAAATGGACGTCCAATTAAATCACAATCAGAAGGGTATCTTTGCAATTACGAAAATAATAATTCAACGAAATAAAGTTGTGCCTAAAGGCACTTCTTTAATTACTTATACCTTCGGGATAGTTTTTGTAATTTGTCCATTCTTGGTGAGAATGTGGGTTCCAATCTTGGAACCCACGTGTAGGGCAAGCGGATGCGGCGGCTCATGCGTGGCTCGCGAGGATGGGCTGTTGCAGGTGGATGCAGTGCTGGAGCGGAGGCGCAGCCGTGCGTGAGCAGCTGGAGGAGCGCGGTCAGGAGGAACGCGGCTGCAAGGGGGCGGTTGACGGCCACATGCGGAGGTGTTGCTAAATGCGGTGCTACGCGGTTGCGGGAGGCGATGCTGATGGAGGGCGACGTCGCGCGGGGTGCGGTGGAGAAGTGGCCCGCAAGTAGGGGGTCGTGGCTGTGGGCGGGCAGACTAGAGGGGTGCATGGTCGTGCGTGGATATTGCGAGGCATGCACGCTGAGGAGCGGTTGTTTCAAAGATCGAAAAAGGTAATTTACAAAGTTTATAAGATTCGT